>OZ030019.1:68131169-68476169 GCA_964023405.1 Apodemus agrarius | reverse complement strand
TTGCTCGTTTTCCATCAGAATAATCATCAAAACAGAGGCAGATGCCATTGTGATGGGTGAAATACTCAAGCACAGAGCCCTTCCTGAACCACAAGGCTGTCACTGTCTCCCAGTATCTCCAGACTTTTACCCCTCACCCAATCACCTCCCTCCTTAGACCCCTGAACCTAGAGCCTGCTAATCTGCTGAGCCCTGGCTCCCATTCCTAGAATCTGTCCTGACACCTTGCCTGGCAATGCCTTTCTGCCTGTCACACAACTCCCCACAGGCGATTCTTGCTTCCTCCCTTTGTGGCATTTTATATTTCTAGTGCTTATCTAGTAGAAGATAGTTATTGATACTGGCGACTCGTTACCAGATCCTAGATTCTCCAGCTTTTATACTTAAAGGGGACATGAACTATAATTATAAATTAATAAGAGAGACTCTTGGAATACCTATAATACATAAGAGGCAGCCATGAAATCTTAGCACCTGAAGTGTATTAAACTTCTGATTATGTCAGCCTCTGGTGCACACAAATCCATGTGTGCATACACCCCACACAGGGGTACACTGACTCACACATATGCACCCCACATATATACACATATGCACACCGCCCACAAGACACATGTAATAAATAAATAAAGATGGAGAGGAGAAAGGCAAAGTGTTATTTGTGTGGGCCTCCTCGGGCAGTGTTTGGGGTCATAAAGCTGTTTTGTGCGCAGATGTCTGCATTGTATGTAGCAAGCATTTCTTTCTATTTGTGATCAGACCATTTTAAAGGCCTCTAACTAACGGGATCACAAGCTATTCATGTAATCACATCTTACTAACCAACCAATTTATCTTTCCCATGACCTTGTTACTTTATCCCTGCTACCAGGCCTATAACAGTCAACCAGAACCAAGTGGAATTCGTATTCGTATGAGTGTTTTTGAAAAATGAATTATTTGTGTCAGTCTCCATTGAAAGGTGGCAATATTTATGACTAATAAGTTTCCTAACTTATAAAAACATTATAAAAACTAAGACAAGAGCTAATTTAACCCTGTCATTTGGAGCATAATTTCTGGGATTCCCTTCTGTCTGCCTATAACCAGCTCTCCTCAAGGCCTCTCCCCCACCCTCTGTGTGGGACGCCTTCCCGGTAACTCCTGGTTCCGAATGTTTAGAAGACATGCAAAAAGGCTTGGTTCTGAGGTCAAGTCTCAGGAAGGACATGACCTTGTAAGTACAGTTGTCACCAAGTTTCAGTGGTAGCTGAGTTCCAGGATACCTACTGATGCCAAAATACCTGGATGGCCAGGCTGTCGTCTACAGGGGTAACTTGTGGGCTAAGGAGATGGCTTAGTTGGTAAAGTTCTTGCAAATGCAAGGACCCGAGTTCATCCCCAGAACCCATGTTAGAACCCAAAACATGGTGCCTCCCAGTTGTAATCCCAGTTCTGGGGAGAGAGACAGGAGCATCCCTGGGCTTGCTGGCCTGCCAGCTCAGCGTAATTGAGGTTTTCCAAGTCAGTGAGAGAGCCTGTCTCAAAACCAAGATGGCTGGCATCTGAGGAATGCCAGACAAAGCTGTCTCTGGCCTCCTCAAACATGCTCACACCTATACAGGTGTGCACACACACCAATGCACACAAAATAATAAAAATAAGTGGTTATTTGCATATGCCTCTGTATATCTACCTGTGTACTATAATTCTTCTGGATGAGTTATAAAACTCATTGCAGTAACTAGCAAGTAAATCCTTGTTCCACTGCATTTACTATTCCAAGAGCAACAAGGGGACAAGTCTCCGTCCCTTCAGTACAGATGTGACCTCTGTGTTCTCTGAATAGTTTTGATTAAAATTCCATAGAACCCAAGGGAACCCCTCACAAATGGCTGACCACAAATGTTTGCTTTGTGGAGGTCTCGTGTTAAGAGCAGAAGACAAGATCGAAAGCTAGGAGATGGATCCACGAGGCTGGAGCACTGACGCCAGGTTTGTCCAGAACAGGAGATGCTGAGAGACTCGGCAGGGAACGAGAAGGCAGGCCAACATGGTTCTGCAAGAAATGCCAGGAGTTCAGAAGCTGGAAGGCAGGACCTCTTCTGAGACGCTGATTTCTTTTTACATAAGACAGCGTGCTCCACAACCCTGGCCACTGACTTGGGTCCAGTGTAACAGAATCAATAATTTATGACTCTCCAGTCGAGACGCCTGCATTCACTTAATGGACCACTGGGAGTTAGTAATGGTGAAATACCAGGGATTTCTAATAAAATTTGATTTTTTTTTTTCAGAGCAAGGCAATTTCAGACGTCAGTGGCTCCTAGACTTGTCAGAGGCAGCAGATCCTCCTTTGGATGTGACAGAGTGGATAGGCTGCCTGTGTTTTTAATGCTCTTGTATCAATGACTTTAAGTACTGGGCTCGCTGGAATCTCATTATTCCCCAGCCTGCGGGCTGTCTGGCGGAGGGTGCAATTGTATGAAGTGTAGGAAATGAATGCACTCTAAATTCAAGTGTGGGCACAGACTGCTGGCGTCTCTTGGCCTTTTGAATTCCCAGAGCTCTCGAATGGCTTTGTATTCCTTTCTTCATGCTTAGCAGAAAACGCATATTCTTAACCATGACAGGCGGCAGGCTGACAGTACATCTCCGTTCAAAGAGCCCGTTCGAACATACATATAAATAGCTCTGTGTGGGGGTTCACATGTGTGCATGTGCCCGTGGAGGCCAGAGCTGAAGCTTACCTTTCATTTCTCAGGAGTCTCTGTTTTGAGACAGAGTCTTTCTTGAGACCCAGAACTCACCGGCTAGGTGAGGCCGGCTGACCAGGAAGCCCGCGGAATCTTGCTGTCTCCACCCCTCCTGGTTCTGGGATTCTAAGCATGCACGACAACACCTGGCTTTTTGCATGAATGCTAGCGATCTCAGGTCCTTGTGTGCTTCTGTGGCAAACGCTTTACCAAGGAAACCATTACCTTAGTCTAGGTAAGTCGCTCTTGCTGTTCTTATAATACAACTTGGCAGTCCCTTCAAATGCTGAGACAGGAGATTGACTTCTAGGCTTAGGGCTAGGGAAGGCCTTCCTCTCAGTTTGTCTTACTCTCTACCTTCCTGCAACACATTTAGCTTTGACAATAATCCATGAAACACCATTTTTTTTCCTCCAGAGTTTGTGACATTTCTACCCACGGAATTTTTTGGTTTTCTTATTTCTGATTATGAAGAATGTTTAGCACTGTCAAGCTGAGGATGGGTGTCTAATAAGCTTCTGCCTTAGGTCAGTTTCCATAGAAACGGCTTCTAAATCAGAGAGTTGGGTACAGGTGAGGTTCAGAACCACCAGACCCAGCAAGTAGGGCAGGAAGCAGGACGGGGAGGGGGGAGGGGGAAGGGGGCAGGGTAGGCTATAACGCTGTCCCAGTGAAGCCTGCACCTTCTCTGGAGTCTCTAGCGCTAAGGTGACCCTCGACAGGTTTCTCCTGCATGGAGCAAGGGAGGAGGAGGAATGTGCACACCCTTCCTGCTGTAGGCGTGGCTTGTCTCCAGGAAGGGAGGCGTGACCTTGGGCAAGGGAGCTTTCATGCTATAAGAAGGACCTGCAAAAGGGCACAGCTAAGAGGAGTCAGCCACCAACAGTCCCAAAACCCAGGGTGTCACTTTGGGATGAACACTGCAGTACTGGGACAATGCGTCCCAGCCCTGACCACCTCCCAACACGATTAACTCACCACCGCTGCCCATTTCTCCCCTTTTCCCAAACTCCGGCTTTAGTGCTTCATTTGTTTTGCTGTGTGTGTGTGTGTGTGTGTGTGTGTGTGTGTGCGCGCGCGCGTGTGTGTGTTCCTACATGTATATGTGTGTGTGAATGTATGAAGTCGAGAGGACAACCTTGGGTCTTCTCTGTACCCCCTCTTCCTTTCATTTGAGACAGTTTCTCATTGGTCTAGAATCTTGCCGAATGGCTAAGCTAGCTGACCAGGGAGGGGTTTCCTCCCTCCACGCCCACCTCACCATGGCTAAGATTACAAGCAAACATTGTATCTGCCTTTTCATGGTGGTTCTGGGATATGAACTGAGGTCCTGATGCTTGCTAGTAAGTACTTACTGACTGAACCATTTCCCCAGCACAACGTGATCAAGGTATAAACTTTATATACCATAAAATTCACTCACTTTGAGGATGGAATGAGGTGAACTTTAGTAAATTTACTATTGCCAAAGCCATAATGCTGGTTCAGTTTTAGAACATTTCCACCACATAAGTAGCATACACTTTGAAAGAAATACCCTTTGAATCAAGACACTGTAGTGTGATTTCAGCGTAAGAGACTTAAGTCCTTAAGTGAAAGGATCTATTGACAGGCATACTATGATTGGGTAAGGTTCTTTTTAACAGTTATTTGGGATCTCAGAAGACCCTAGAAGATGTAACGAATGGAAAGCCCAGAGAAGCAGCTGTATCTCCCTTCGTCGGGTGGCTATTCCCAGAGGTCACCTAAGAACGCTGTGTACGACGAAGGGCTCTGTGCTATACAAATCTGCTCCTTTATTTCCCAATAAAAGAGACCCTGTTAGAGGTAGGGTGTGCTCAGTGAGTATAAGTGACAGGCAGTGAGAGAAAGAATGGCTCCAATAAGAGAGGACACGTGTCTGCGTGTCAGCAGAGAGGCAAGACACGGAGAAGATGGGGTGTGAAATAGACAGGAAATGCCTTCAGGTATTAAATACCACCACTGCTACCTAGACTATTTCTAAGGTGTGTATAGGACGACTCCTTCAGTGGCATATTTGCTGTTCTGTGAATGAGAAAGGAGGCTTGGAAAAAGAGAAGGGGGCACTTTTCTGGAGGTTTTATGGTACACTCATAAAATCCACACCGTAAAACTCACTTTTGCTTTGTTTGTTCTAGATTTATTTTTATCTTATTTAATGTGCACTGGTGCTTTGCCGGCATGCACGTGTGTGGGAGGGTGCCAGATCCCGTGGAGCTGGACTTACAGACAGCTGTGAACCCCGTGTAGGTGCTGGGAGTTGAACCTGGGTCCCCTGGAAGAACAATTAGTGCTCTTAACCACGGAGCCATCTCGCCAGCCCCAAATCCATTCTTTAAAATGTAAATATGATATTTTTCAGGATGTTCACAAAGCTTTGCAGCTGTTATCACTAGTTCCAGGACATCAATACTCCTTGTGTCCTCGGGCATGCTTGTGAACAGTCACACATGTCAGTACTTTGTTCTTTTTTATGAGTGAATAGTTTTTGTATGTGCCGTGTGTATATGCCGTATGTTCTTTCTATCATGATCCACTGATAGATCCTTGGGTTTATTCCTATGTTTTTAGCTATGGAAAATAACAGTGCGCCATAGACCTGGATACGGCGGTTTTTACGGGAAGGTGCCTTCAGTTCTCCCATGTCTACATCCAGGAATAAAAGCGCTGGGCTATCCTCTGTGTCCTAGCTGTGCGAGCAACTGCAAGCTACTTCGCAGAGAAGCCTCATGCTCCAGTCAGATGTTTGTCATGGCGATAAAGGCCCTGAGGGAGGCAATCAGTTAAGAAGAGGAATAGTTTAGGTAGGGTCACAGTTTAGGGGACCATTATTAGCAGGTCTCGGGAACACTTGAGAAGATGTTGATATTCGTCATCTTTGCAACAGTAAGGCTGGTGCATGCTGTAAGCACGCCGTCATCTTATTGGTGATTTAACATGTGAAGGACCCTCATCCACTCACTCATGGTCTATCTTTTTCCTTCTGTAATGACTGTGAGGGTGAAACATGTGGGTGCCAGGAGGCAAAGGGTGCAAAGCCATCAGGGAGAATCGCCCTTACCCACAGCGGCCTGTGGATCACATAGGCAATGAGTTTTATAAGCGGCCTACCCCACAGCCACAAGCAGCGCCTCTGTCCATCTGCAAGACTGCGGCTATTAGAGCTGAGGAGAAAGAACCTGGTTATCCTAATTCCAAAAAAGTGTGTGTGTGTGTGTGTGTGTGTGTGTGTGTGTGTACAGTCACAAGGAAAGGCAAAGACACTGTATGTGTGTACAGTGAATATCTGTACAGTCATAAGGAAAGACAAAGACTGTGTGTGTGTGTGTGTGTGTGTGTGTGTGTGTATGTGCACCGCATATCTCTACAGATACAAGGAAAGGCCTTCAAGGAGTTAATCTGTTCACAAAAAAAAGAAGAAGAAGAAGAAGAAAAAAACACTTGACAGTAAACTGGCATGCCTTAACTACTCTCATTGTATGTTTGTCAAGTTTGCCCCACCCCATCTGTGTGGACGGATTGGGTCATGACCTTGCCAGCCAGTCATTCACACCCAGCGGAGGATGGCGGGTCGTCACGTCCTCCGCACACACTGCTCCAGGTCGCTAAGCTGCCCGTAGCACATCATCTAAACGTATTTTTGACATAGTGTTTTAAGGAATGGCCGTAAAAGTATGCTAAAGGCTTCTGTCACTCGGGTCCTTTCAGCTCTGACCTCCTGTTGTGCAGTGGGACACTAAGCTGTGCTCGGGCTCCCTTTTACAAATCCAGATAGAAGAGCCATTTAGTGGAGGTGGACTTGGGACTTCCGAACATTCTGTCCGGATGTGGACGGCTTGCTCTAAACAAAGGAGGCAAAGGACAGAAGGTATAATACTCATGCTAGCTCAGGCTAGCTGAGAGAATTTTAATGAATGAGTGATTGGATGAATAAGCAGCTAAGGTGGAAATTTCAAGTAGAACGGCTCAGCAGTCAGTGTGCTAATGGACATAGGCTACAGAAGGATTGGTGACGAGTTCCCTGGTATATGTGTTGAGGCTTACATGGCCACGCCCAGCTAGACCCAACTCAACTTAACTACGACATTTTGTATAACTTGTGTATATGAGAGAGAGAGACAGATAGACACACACATACACACACAGATAGACACACACATACACACAGAAATACGTACACATACACAGACAGACACATATACACACTCAGACAGACAGACAGACAGACAGACAGACACACACACACACACACACACACAGAGAGAGAGAGAGAGAGAGAGAGAGAGAGAGAGAGATCTCAAGTGTGTGATATTAACATTGGGGAACTTCCTTTATCAACCTTAATCTTATTTTTAAGATGCAGTTCTCACTGAAACTGGAAGTCCCTGACTGAAATCCCAGCCACTGAATTTATTGGCCTCTGGGTAGCAAATACTAAGTTTGCTCTTTCTTTGTGCCACAACCCAAGCTGGCCGAAGGTATGAGGTAGCAGCAGGTGAGGCAAACGCAGCCCCACCTTTGTGGAATTCCCTGTATGGGCTAGGGTGGGGCCAGGAGAGGAAGACAGACTTTGCATTCGTAGATGGGCAGGCTGGTAAGTGATTACCACAGGCAGGAGCCATGCAAAACCTTAGGGTGCTAAGAGAATGAAGCAGAGGACCCAGTGCTGCTTGTCCACTGGGAAAGACTCTCCTGAGGCCGTGACAAGGACATCGAAGCTGAGATCTTAAGTAACAAGTGAAGTCAAACAACTGATAGTATGCAGATGACTGAGGTGGCTCAGCAGGGAAAGGGCCTGACACCAAGCCCAGCGTCCTGAGTTCAGTCCCTGGGACCCTCACGTGGTAGAAAGAGAGGACCAGCTCCCACAAATCGTCCTTTGATTTCCACATGTATGCAGTGGTGTGAATATGCATGCACATATAATAAACAAGCAAACAAAAAATAAATAGACAAATAATTCTTTTCATCTGCAGAGGTCCAATAGATCCAAAGAATCTGCCCCAGCAGTTGGCAGAGCAATAGACAGGCAACCTTTGGGTTGTCTTTCCTGTTTTCAAAGCTATGTTAAATCTTTCTTGGCTTATGCAAATGCCTATCTCCTCTCTCATGTGCACTAGAATATGTTCTGTAGAGATCCATATTAGCTAAGAAGCATCAGGACAAATACAAACATATATAGTTCAGTCTAATTAAGAAAATGAATGCTGAAGTGTGTACTTTAGATGTGACTTAAAACTGAGGTTATCGCTTTTCTT
This sequence comes from Apodemus agrarius, assembly GCA_964023405.1. Taxonomy (NCBI): domain Eukaryota; kingdom Metazoa; phylum Chordata; class Mammalia; order Rodentia; family Muridae; genus Apodemus; species Apodemus agrarius. Next base: position 68,468,155 of record OZ030019.1, on the reverse strand, counting down.
CCGATTCTGAATTGCGTAATTGTTTTCTAACAGCTTTGGAACACCTTTCCCCAAGATAGGTCACGATGCGCTCCCAGCTGGCTGACAGTCCGCCATCCACATGGGAGCCGTTGCTTTCACAGACTCTGTAACCAGGTCCTGTCCCAAGACTCCTCCCAGAGGCAATTCTTGTTCAGTTTTTAGTTACTGAAGGAATGTAAATTTTCTATCATTCTACAGAAAGTATGAAAAAACGATAATCATGTGTCTGTGATGGCCAGTCTTTATTATCAACCTGACGTGACTGAGAGCCACTGGAGAGATGATATGGCTTACCTGTGGGTATATCTGTGAGGATGATTCTAGACATCAACAAGGGGGAATGATCCTCTCAGGACATAGGTGGTCCATTAGGCTGGGGGTTGGAGCTAAATGAAATATAAGGGAAACACTGATTAGATTTAAAGATTCCCATTTCTGCTTCCTGGTCTGCTGAGGTGTGAGCACATTACTCTACAGGCACCCTGGAGCCAGCTGTCACCATACCTTCCTCTCCATTATGGCCTGGTCCTTTCAAACTGAGAGCCAAAACAAATCTTTCCTCCCTTAAATAACTTCATGCCAGGCATTTGGTCATATGGATGAGAAACGTAGTTAATACTTCTGCCAAATAAAATCTTCCTAATTGGAACTAATTGCAGAAAGGCTGATGTGTAATTGTCAAGGAGCTAATTATGAAAATTTTCCAGTCTCATATTTAATCCATTCAACACCATCTGTTGTCACAAAGCTCGTGCTGAATAAGTTCATCCAGGTCAGTTGTCATCCGGGGCTAATAAGAACTTCAGTAAGACAGCATCCTCGGCAACACACCGCGCTGGGTTGATAGCCTTCCCACGCCCACTTTCGAGTCCTCATACATGTAGGAAAAGACCTGTCACTGCAGAATCAATGAATTCAATTATAAGATCACAAAGAAAGGCAGAAACATGCATAAATGTCCATCCTAATGCTTGGATATGTTAACATCACAGGACATCTGTGGGAGCAAGAAAAGTGGGGACCTCTTCTGTCATAAAGAACAAGCAGCCCCTGTGTTATCCTGCCTTGGTGGTAACTCTTGTTCTTTAAAACTCTCTATACAAGGATGCCTTGACAGAAATTCACCATGACAAGGGGAAGAAATCTTTTCCCATTGTCTAACTTATTTTTAAAGCATGTAGAATCACTCCTTTTATAGAAGAGAAAATGAGTCTCAGATATTTCAGTCCCGTGTGCCCCTCTTTGCATTTTCGGGACTCATCTAGTGCCAAGGTGTAGGAAGCATTGTATATGCCAGTGATTTTTGGGCATGCTGCCCTGAGCCCTGCCTTTGTTTTGTTCTCTCCCTTCCTTATACTTGTCTTTAAGTAGTATTGGTCAGGGTTGACCAGATGTCCTTCTTGACTTCCATGAAATCACTTTTCTCCTTTGTTTCCTACCCGTCTGTCTAGTCCTTGGTTAGCTCTTTTTTTGGCCAACCCAGCACTCGCCTTATGTCCCCCTTTTCTCTAACCTAGCTACCCTCTCTTAGTAGAAAACCACACCTGTCCCTTGGCTTGGCCCTCTGAAGTTTAGTCTATAACAATAGCTATATTCCTCATTTCTCTACCCAGTAAGCATTTCAATTGTTCATATCCTATTCAGGGCTCTAAATCTGTGCTACCCAGCATGTGACTCCTGACACCAACTAAAGTTAGATAAAATTAGAAAATCATTTTTTTGGTTAACTAGCCACATGTTGCTAGTGGCTACAATATCAGAAAATAGAGAAAACGAGTATTTCCAAAATTAGAAAATTCTGTTTCCCAACACCCTAGATAATTTTACTCTTGCAAAGCTATAGTTTTATCAGGGTCTTTGGATTAGCTAGGACTTTCTAAGGAAAAAAAAGGAAACCAGTGATTGGTTGGTTGGTGGTTAGCACAGGTCCATGAGACTAAGGAGGCATGCCCCACCATCTGACATCTGCAGAAAGTCAGGGAAGTCAATGACATAATTCGGTCTAAATGCAAAGGTATGTAAGCCAGAGAAGCCAGTGGTGTATAGAGGCATGTCAAAAGGTGGGGGAAACCAACATTTCACCTCTAGCCATCAGGCAGGAGGCAAAAGAAGCAAAATTTTCAGCAGATTTTATGCTACCCACCCATGTTGGGGAGGGCTGCCTACTTCACTAACTCTACAAATTTAAATAGCAATTTCTTTCAGCGATGCCCTCAAAAGCACCCTTAGAAGCTGTGGTCAACCAGACACCTCAGCACCCAATAACTCAGTCAAATTAACAAAGAAAGTCAATCTTTGCAACTCCCATTTCAAAGAGTGGTGTCACCACTTACCCAGTCCTCAAGACAAAAACAGGAGATGTTCTGGAATCTTCTAACTTCATCTGTGAGCCCACTTTATCTCCAAATCATGGCCCACCTCTATCCAGTGGCCTTGGATGCCTGTGTTCCTCAGGTAGCTAGCAACCGCTCCTTAGTCCTCCCTGGTCTGCCTTTGATTTTGCTTGTCCAACCCACCTCCAGTAGCAACCAGAGTGAATGGGGCAGGGGGATGTGTGAGATCAAAATATACTCTGAAATTCCAAAAAAGCTAATAAAAAAATATGTTTACTCTTTTGAGAATACTCTGTTTAGATCTGTACCCTTTTTCTAATTGGATTATTTGTTTCCTTAGACGCCCAGTGTTTGAGTTCTTGATATGTTTTAGATATTAGCCCTCTATTGAATATGTAGTTGGCAAAGCATCTTTTCCTAGTTTACAGCCTGATGCTTTGTCCAAATGACAGTGTGCTTCACCTTACACAAGCCTTTCAGTTTCCTGAGGTCCCATTTAGTAATTGCTGTTCTTTCCTGTGTGCACCACATCTCCTGTTCTTCTCCTCTCCTCTTAGGTACTGGAGATCAAACCTACAACCTTACATAGGCCAAGCACCCTTCCACTGCTGGTCCCATTGTCCTTCCTCTTTTTATAAGGTGACTAGTGACTAGGATGTACTAGTTTTCCTTAGTTAACCTTTTCAAAGGCCCTGTCTCCAACTGGAGCCACTTAGGGATACTGGAGAGTTAAGATTCCAATATATACATTTTAGGGTGGAGACACAGTTCACCCCCATGGCACGAGATAGAAAGGTAAACTAGCCAGAAGCAAAAATATAATGGTACACAGTGGGTTAAACTTTTCTGGCCCATTAGATGGAAAGGCATTTGTTTGTGTTTTGGAAGTCTCTGAACAGATTGAAGCTTGGCAGAGATTGTGAAATAGAATTCTAAGAATAAATTGTTTTTGAAATTATTAAAGTAGGACTTGACAAAGGAGAAAGGACTGGCGGCAAAGGTGGGGTACAATAAAGCCTCAGTCTTATTGTTAAGGTGGAGAGAGTCCCCCATTAGCAGGGTGTGTGGGGACCAGAGTTCAGCGCAGGAATGGGAACAATGGGCTAGGATGGGAGAGGGAGGGGCTACCCTGATGGACAGCAGGAAGTTGCAGGCAAGGCTGAGTTGAGACCTGATTGATGCAAAGGTGAAGAAAGGACATATGGCCTTGTTCTGGTCAGCGTTAAAAATTGCCCTCATCTGCCCTCTGGGTTTCAGGGATTCTCCATTGAAAAATGCTTTGTTGGTAGAGTCTCTTAGTCATGATTTGTATTGTTCACGAAGACCTTCCCCCCAGCTCAGCACTAAATATAAAGAAAACACTCTGTTCTCAGGAAAGACTCTAGCCCTGACTGAGTTGGACGGGGCACATGAAAACTCCATTGCTCTTGTGCCCTGCTGTATGTCTTCTTCCTCCTGCGCCGTCCCTGCCTCATCATAGGACAGTCTTCGGCAACGTCTTATGACAACCTATTGTACTTGCAGTGTGACTCTCTTTAGTCCAGTACATCTAAGTACCGGTCCATGGTAGAGCCATCACCATGAGGTCTTCTTTTGGTGCATGTGTGGGTGGTGGTGTTAGAAGCTGTGTTGCTTTTCTCAATATGGTTACCAAATACCTGACAACAAAACGACGCAAACAAAGAGATGATTTTGGCTTATAGTTTAGGGCAGCAGTTCTCAGCCTTCCAAATGCTGAGACCCCCTTAGTATAGTTCCTCATGCTGTGGTGCCCCCCCAACTATAAAATTATTTCATTTCTACTTCAGAACTGTCACTTGCCACTGTTATGAATCGCAATATAAATATCTAATGGAGTGGATATAAGCGCAGATTGAGAACTGCTGGTTTAAGGGGCTACAGCCCATCATAGCAGACAGAGCATGGCAGTAGGAACACGATGTAGCTGACCATGTTGGGTCCACAGTCTGGGAAGGAAGACAGCACAAGAGGTATAATACCAGAGTGGCCATTCCTCACCTCTCAATGAATCACCTCCTCTAGGGAGGCTCCAAAGCCGCAGCCCCAGCTAGGGACAAGTGTTCGAGTGTGTAAGCCCACGGCTAACATTTCACATTCACACTGTAACCGCTTTACATACAACTTCATATAATGGTGAGCACCACGTTTTAAGGTAATAGAACACCACGGTCTTTTAAAATCAGGTAGTGGGGCCCAAGGAAGCAGCCCAGCAGGCAATGTACTTCCTAAGCAAGCCTCAGGATCGGTGTTAGACTCCTGGCTCCCAGAATTGGGTGAGTGAGATGGGCGGAGCTCGGTCTCACTGGCCAGCCGGTCTGAGCAAATCAGCCAGCGTAAGGTCCGGGGAGAGAGCCTATCTCAAAAAGAAAGGTGGGAAGGGCTAACTCAGCACTGACCTCCGACCTCCGCGCACACACACATTGGCCTCCACATATCAATACAAGTGCGTATGCGTGTGTGCACACACAATGGGGGGAGGGGGAGAGAATCAGGTGGATAAGTCAAGTACATGGAAAACAATAGGGTTTGCATGGTACTCTAATTCATGGCATCGCGACAAAGTTACACAGTACAGTAGTCTATAATAGGGCAATCCAAGCTTAAAGTTTTCTCAGTACAGTAAATTTTGAAATGATATCATGTCTCTTGACAATTATTTTTTTTCCATTCATGGGGATTTACATGGTTTACAAGTTTTACAAATACGCTGGAATTGTACTGAGATTATGACATCAAAGTCTTTCACATTTGCATATTTAAAATTGACACACGCTATGATAGCATATACTATAATAGGCAAAGAGGACGAGAGACTGAGCAACAGAGTTGAAGGCTGCTCTAGAGGACAGCAGGACTGGAATCCGGAGAGGGAAGAAATCTGGACCATCTCTTCTGTCTTGTTTCCTTGGTGTCTGATAGTCAGTTTGTCTTTCTATGTCGATATTCCCCCTCCCCCTCCATGGCTACTTATTTAAGTTGGCCTTCTGAAGCTCACTGAAAATTAATACTCATTATGATATTGAGATTCTGACTGTGTGGGATCTTTAGGAAATGATTAGGAAAAAGTTGGGGATAAAGCTCAATAGAAAAGTATTGAAGAAACCACGAACACCTGGGTTTGACCCCCAACACTCACATAGGCAAAGCTTTCAAGTGAGAAAGTGTCTTAGTTTGGGTTTTACTGCTGTGAACAGACACCATGACCAAGACAACTCTTATAAAGGACAACATTTAGCCGGGCAGTGGTGGCACACGCCTTTAATCCCAGCACTTGGGAGGCAGAGGCAGGTTGATTTCTGAGTTCGAGGCCAGCCTGGTCTACAGAGTGAGTTCCAGGACAGCCAGGACTACACAGAGAAACCCTGTCTCGAAAAAACAAACAAACAAACAAACAAACAAACAAACAAAGGACAACATTTAAGTGAAGCTGGCTTACAAATTCAGAGGTTCCGTCCATTATCATCACAGTGGGAAGCATGGCAGCATCCAGGCGCTGGAGGAAAGTTCTGCATCTTGATCCAAAGGCAGCCAGGAGGAGACTGTCTTGTGTAAGCAGTCAGGAGGAGGGTCCCTTCTGTACCGGTCAGAGCTTGAGCACTGATAGCCATCAGAGCCCAACTACATAGTGACACACTTCCTACAACAAGGCCACACCTACTCCAACAAGGCCACACCTCCTAATAGTGCCAACCATATTCAAGCCACCACCGAAAGCATGCGCCTGTAATGGTAATGTTGAAAAGGTGACTACAACATTCTCCCTGAGGTTTACTGGCAAGTCTAGATGACTGACATTGACCTCTGACCTCCACATGCATGTGCATGCATGTACATACACATACTGGCATGTACACACACATGCATATATAAACACAGAGGTGCTTTAGGGCTCTACTCTCGTATATGAATAAGTCTGTTTGTATAATGAATGAATTAGTGGCCAGTGGGTTCTTTCAACCTGTTTTGGCTGGGTCTCCTGTGTATTCATTTTAGACTGCATGCAGTAGGCTACATAACTTCAGACACTGCCAGCAAGAAGCCCATTGACAGAAACAGACTCTTGGCCTTGGACCAGAAGCATAGCCAAGATAAAATGCATCTTTATAACTCACCTCATCTATATTATGCTAATAGCAATAGAAAACAACGACAACTACCATCAATTCATTGCACCGAGTAATCCATTATGAGGGTTCTCCTCCCTTTCCCAAATCTCCTGATACCTCACCCCACCCTAATTTCATTCTGATATTTTTCACATGGAACTTTAAACCTTTACAGCAGAGGCTTCCCATAGACGAGCATTGCCAAGAAGTCAGCCTCTCTAAACAGCCCATACAGGTCAGCCAGCCTAAGGATGAGACTGTGTCTTGCCATGAGTGAGCTCTTTTCTCTGTTGATTCTGGGTCACTGTAACTTCTCATATGTGCTTCAGAGGTAGTTTCAAGAATAATCAGCTGTCTTGCTCAATGTAGGGAAATACATTTTCTCAGAGCCATGGGGCGTGGGGGTGGGGTGGAGGACTGGAGGCGTAGGTTGATTCTCCTGGGAGCTTTCTTCTCAGCTTGTGGCGTACTCTGTGGCAGATGGGACAGAGATCTCCTTATAAGAATCTAATTCCATCACGGAGGCCCCACCTTATGACCTTACCTCAACCTAAGGATGTCCCAAAGGTCTGCCCCAAATGCTATCACTTTAAGACTTACAGCTTCCGAGCAGGAATTGAGAGACGTATTCGTTTCTTAACAGTCGTCTTTAAAATGCATGCCTCGTGAGATTTTTTTTTTGAAAGTATAAAGTGATTTGCAAATTTAAGATTTCTTTTTAAATTAATATTGTTACTTTTCTTTCTGTCAAGTTTCTAAACATTTTCCCCAGAGCCCTGGTTTCTAAGGAAACCAAATTCTTCCTGAGCGATGTTCAGAAGTAGAACTCTGATGCGCTATGAAGTTTAAGAAATAAAATCTTAAATGTGCAGATAGGGAGGCCGTGGCAGCACACACCATCCTTTGATGCTCTTACTTTCACGGCACACTGCTGCCCCACGGCAATTCACACATTTTTATCTTACAGAATCCAGCAAGACCTTAAAAATCCCACGGTAGAAAAAAGACCTTCCAAGAGTAGGAAGCAGGGCATGTGAGGTTCAAGGGAGGCAGAAGGGTGGGCATGTCTTGGTTGTGGGATGCTCTGTCAGGAGGTGGGAGGGGTCAGGCAGTGGGAGGGGTCAGGTAGTGGGAGGAGTCAGGCGGTAGGAGGAATAAGGATTATCGCCAGTTCTCCTGCATCTGCAGAGGAGATGTTAGAGGTGCTAACAGGCTGGCCAGGGATGGGAGAGCATCATTGGAAGGTGGATCGATGCCAAGGGATAAGGACAGTCTTACCCCTCTGCAGCAGATGCTACCCATCTATGACCAAGTGCATAGATCCACTGATGAGTAACAGACAGCCAGGAGAATAGAACCCAGTGCTGAAAATACCCGCAGGGCATCCATGCTCACCTTGCCCCACAGCTGCAGTCTTCCTATGGGATTATACCCCCTGGCTCTGCAGAGTGTCAGATACTGAAACACACCAGGTTTCTAGAAACCCAGCAGAGAATGTAGAGACTTTGTATCACTTGCCAACACAGGACATCTTGGGAGCTTGACTCGCTGCAGGATAGATTGTTTCGACAGCACGGTAGTCTAAGATGCTGTCATCTCTGTTGTTTCTGCTTCCTTTCACTCTTTGGGTTGCTTTTTATTTCTCCCGAGTGTCTCTCCTCTCTAGAATGTCAGTTCTCTCTGCAAGGGAAACATTATCCAATTGCATTATTGCTTGGAACAATGACAGGTAATAGAATAAAACCGAAAAACATGGGTCTTTTATAGCTGCACTTGTTTTTATTTTCATTATTAGCTTTTGACAGAGACAGTTTCCATCAATCCTTTACTGCACATTAATTGGCATGACTTGCAGAAAGTGAATCACACCTTTGTGTCCATGTGTGCACTGCTAACATCTATCTCTTATTGTATTAAAACTATAAAAAAGAAAAGTGGTTTTAAAAGCTGGTTTATGGTTTTAATATTTCTAATAAATGTATGTCTTATATGGCTTTGAAAATTTGGGAAGTTTTTAATAGTATATCCCTTGAGTTTATCTCCACAAGGCTTTAATTATTTGGGGAGAGTAATGTTCCTTTAGTGATACGCATGTTCTCAAACTTTGAAGGTAGTTGGTTGAATTGTTTCTGCTCTGGGCCGTGTGATGCAGTGCCTTCCTTTTTATTGTGTTACTTTGAGTCGGGGTTTCACCATGTAACCCAGGCTAGCCCCAAACTTACCCCAAACTTCCAGTCTCTGCATCTCAAATGTTGGGGTTGGGGGGGAGGTAAATATCAGCACTCCTGGCACAGTGTCCTTCCTCTACCTTCTTTCTTTCCTATACATGTCCAGTGGCTTTGAGAGTCTGATAACCTTCAAGGTGCACCTATTCCTTTTGAAAGAGTTGACTAGATTGACCCACCCTTTAAATAGAAAGGCCAAGATCAAAACATCTAAAAGGCACTCCTATACTTAGTGTTTTAGGGTCTACAATTGATCAAGAACCCAACCCCATCCTTGCTAAGAGACCAGTATTTGGCTCCCAATGCTGTCTTGTCATGTAAGACACACACCCCTTTCACATACACACAAAGACATCACAGTCCAACGTCATATGCTTATACTGGATAATGCTTAGCCAGGGAGGCCATTTTGACTTTATGCTGTCATGACACAATAGAAAATAGAGGCCGACTTCAGCACAGATTTGTTAAGAATTGCTACGCCACAAAGCTTGGAGTTTTGTTTGTTGTTGTTTGTTTGTTTGTTGTCTTTTATTCTGGACATTTTTACTGTTGTGACATGGGGGCCTCTTCTAGGCATTTCTTCTAGAGAAGAGGTTGGGCAAGTTCTAAATTCAGAACTGGGTTCATGTTTTAAAATTACTTTTAAAAAATAAAGTGTTTTCTTTTACCCTACTGAGAACTCTTGGCAATGATTTTACCTGCATCCTTCCACAGCTGGCTGCTTCACATTTCTAACACCTTACTTATTTGTTTCACAGTGTGTCTGGTGGAGAACTCTTTGATCGGATAGTGGAGAAGGGGTTTTACACAGAGAAAGATGCCAGCACCCTCATCCGCCAGGTCCTGGACGCTGTGTACTATCTCCACAGAATGGGCATCGTCCACCGGGACCTCAAGGTGAGGCCATCAATCTGCAACGCCATCCAGCCATTTCAGACCCCACAGTGCACCTGCTGGAGAAGGCTGGCTGTGGTGAAAGGATGCGGTTTTGAGAAGAGACAGGCAGAAAGGGCAGTTATGCAGTTTGAGGGTATCAGTGCCTTGAGGCCCAGAAGCAGCTTAAAAGAGAATGAGGATCAAGACCATTGGCTGTGGCTTGCAAGCTTCTGTAGCTATCAGACAGCCCAGGGGTGCACAGAGAGGCAGTCGTGTGTTAAGACCTTTCAAAGAACATTCTGTAGCTGGAAGGAAAACCATGGAGACCTTCACTCCTTAGGTTGACTGTTTTTTGTTTTGTTTTGTTTTGTTTTGTTTTGTTTTGTTTTGTTTTTTGTCAATTTAACCTAAGTTAGAGTCATAAGGGAAGAGGGACTCTCGATTAAGAGAAGGCCTCTAAAAGATTGGCCTGTTGGCAAGACTATGGGGGCATTTGTGATCGATGATTAGTGTATGAGAGTCAAATCCACTGTAGGCAGTGCCTCCCGCCTATGGATTGTATTTAAAATTAAAAAAAAAAAAAGGAAATCTGAGTGACCCCTGGAGATCAAGTCAGTAAGAGGCAGTCCTCCACAGCTTCTGAGCCAAGCCCTGCCTCCAGATTTCTGCTTGGAGTTCCTTCCCTGACTTCCCTCGGTGATAGACTGTGACTTGGAGCTTGTGAGATGATATAAACCTTTCCTACCTAGGACACCCCCAGTGGAGCTCTTCACAGCCAGGTCCCACCTCCAGCCCCCTTTAAACACACCAGCCATTGAAAGAGGGGACAGTGTAGAACACAGAAAGCAGGTTTTCAGTGCACTAGGTGAAAGGAGCTTACAGGTACAGCTGGCGTCCTGAAGGCTGCCTTTCCCCCTCCCTTCCCCACTCCCGCTTCCCTCTTCCCCTCTCCTCTCTCCTCTTCCCTCCTCTCATCTCCCTGATTTGCCTCCTCTCTTCCCTTCTCTCACCGACTCTCCATTTTCTTCCCTTCCTTCCAGTTGGTTTTGTCCAGTTCCTTTAGTTAAGGTAGAATTTCCCTATATAGCCTGAACAGGCTCCAGAACGCCAAATCTCTGGCCTCGGAATCCTGTGTGAGGAAACTATAAGTAATCCTATTTTCTTTGTGGGGTTGAGGGTATTGTGATCCTTCATCTATTAGTGCTGGAGAGTCTGAATCTTATAGTGGCCACCTTAACGTCCCATTCTCCCTCCTCCCCCCAGGTCTCCTTAGTGATCACATAAAAAAATGACTGGAAAGACAGGGAGGGCATCCCTGTGGAGCCCAGGCTATGATGTGACTCCATGCTACAATCTTACAGGTCTAGCCTCTGCAGCATGAATGAGGCAGACATCCACTCCCTAGCATATATGCGCCGACTCAAAATGTAAACACAAGGACTGCATCTCAACCAAACTGCCCTTAGCATTGGGAAGATGGAGTCAATTGGGCCTCCGGAAGTACATCCATTGCAATCAAAGAGATGGCGGACGATGATCTTGACAAGGGCGTATCCTTGTGGCAGAACATAGTGGTTGTGTTAGGATTTTTGTATCATCCCTTTCAGAGGCTCCAAGGAGTTTCCTCCATATGGTATTAAATTTTCATCAGCGCCTAAGAACATGAAAGCCCCCAGTCTAAGCTCCAGCAGCAGACAGCCTGATAGTCTTCTGAGAACAGAAGCACCGTCTGCAGTGCTACCCCAGCCCATGAGCACACATGCCTACTTCTCCTTCCAGACAGATGTTCTTATGTGTCATGGGCCCGGGGAAACTGCTAGAGACAACTGAGTGTTCTGGTCTGTTCAAAGGCAGGAGTGACACAGGAAGTCTGCCACTCCCACATCTGACTTGGATGGGTTCCTCAGCTCTGCCCTGCTGACATTTAGAGAGGGAGGACTCTTTGTGGGCATCAGTCCTGGGCTCTGTAGGATCTTTAGCAGTGTCCCTGACTTCTCCTCGCTAGATTTCCAGCACCTTGCTGGAGTCATGGTAACCAAAAATGTCTCTAGGCTTTGCTGTATGTTGTTCACTGAGGAGCGAAACTGCCCCCCTGTGGAGAAAACTGGATTCACTGGGCTGCTACATGCAGTAGTTAACTTTCCCAGGGATGTGTTGAGATCTTTTTGAGGATGATTGTATAAATTATTATGAAGTAGCTTGACAGTCTAATTTGGGTGTTAGCTCTCAGTTGTCATATGGAAATGCCATAATATGTAGACATAGTTTTCAGGGGAGACCAGGCCCTTCAGGGCCCCTCCCGGTAGGAAGAACAGTGATGGGGCGTGGTGAGATGCTCTTTATGACACACAGTCATCACTCCACTCCTGGTGGCTTTCATCCAGACTTCCACCCCTCAGCCACTCTCGACCCTGCCTCTCCACTCCCACTGGCCAGGAAAAGCCTTGCTGCTGTTACTGAATCTTGAGTCATCTCAAAGGATTGATTAAAACAGTGAATATTTAGTTGATTTAACCTTCTTCTGAGATAATCGTTCAGAAAAACATCTTGCTAACCTGAATGAACTTCCTGTGGAGGGAGGTGTGTGAGGGGGTCGTATGTTTGTGTGTGTGTGTGTGTGTGTGTGTGTGTGTATGTGTGTGTGCGAGAAAGAGAGAGAGGTGTATGTTTATGATGGGATCTCTGTGTGTGTATGTGATAAGGGTGTGTGTTTGTATGTGTTGTGTTTTTGTGTGTGTATGTGATAGGGGTGTGTGTGTGTGTGTGTGTGTGTGTGAAAGAGAGAGAGAGATGGGGTATATGTTTATCTGTGTGATGGAGTCTGTGTGTGTATGTGTGATAAGGGTGTGTGTTTATATGTGTGGTGGTGTGTCTATGTGTGTGTGTGTGTGTGTGTGTGTGTGTGTGTGTGATAGGGTGTGTGTTTATGTGTGTAAGTGTGTGTGTGTGTGAGAGAGATGGGGTGTATCTGTATGGTGGGGTCTGTGTGTGTATGTGTGATAAGAGTGTGTGTTTATATGTGTGGTGGTGTGTCTATGTTTGTGGATGTGATGTGTGTGTGTGTGTGTGTGTGTGTGTGTGTGATAGGGGTGTATGTTTGTGTGTGTGTGTGTGTGTGTGTGTGTGATAGGGGTGTGTGTTTGTGTATGTGTGGTAGGGGATGTACTTGGCAATCCCTTGCCAGAGCTGAGCTTTGCTCAGTAGCATGAGTCATGTGTTAGTCTCTCCAGCTGCAGAAGTTCTGAACAAGGAGGATTAAAAGCCAGTGGTGGTGAAATAGAATCCTCTTTCTGCATCTGTATCTGAGTCTTGCTGTTCATCAATAGATAAATCCTAAACCCCATGATTTTACAATAAGAGGAACCCCTCCCTCATTTTCTAACATTATTCCCGTCTCAACAACAGACTGGCCCATTTCATTTTACTTTCAAAGGCCCTTCAGCATCATTTGATTTCCTTCAAACCTCATTCTTCATCCACAAAATTGTCACGATGACTACCGACTTCGGTAACTCCTTGTGTAACTATTTTGGGTGATTGAAAATATTTTCCTCCTTGGGGTGCTGTTAAAGAAAAAAAATGTTTTGACATTTGTCACAGCAAGAAAGAAGCCTTTCTTTGAGCCTACTGCACAGAGAGAGATGGAGCTCAGCTGTGACTCTGAACGCAAGAACAAGTGGGCACTTAGAGTGGAGGAGGACGGGTAGGGCTGGGGAGAACGCCGCGCCTACAAGATTCCTAAGAAGGAGATGACTCAGTCCAAAATGCATGAAGCGCTGAGCTGGTCACCAGCACCCACATGAGAAAGTCAGGGACAACAGTGCACACCTGGAATCCCAGCCCTGGGGAGTCAGAGATGAGAGCCCCTGGACTCAGGATCCAGCCAACCAAGCCCAGTTGGCAGCATCCACATTCAGTGGGAAGACCCTGCCTTAAAAAAAAAAAAAGTGACATTGACCTCTGACCTCCACACATCCCAACGCCTCGGCACACAGACACAGACACAAAATAAAATGATTTTTCATCATTAAGAGATGTTAGGAGTCTGGCTAAAACAGCCTAGCCGACTGAGGCCCGAGACAGTGTCAGATGTAGCTCAGCAGTGGAACCCTTACCCAGACAGACATACAAGGCCCTGCATTGGAGCCACAGTGCCAATAAACACACAACAAACACGCACAATAAACCAACAAATGCAAAGTACTCATTAAAAATAAATAAAATGATCTAAGAAATCTCCCACTATAGGCAGGTCAAAGACTTGTACATGGACAAAGATCGTCTCTGAGCCAAACAGGGTGAATGGGGGTTGGAGAGATGGCTTAGCAGTTAAGAGCACCGGCTACTCTTCCAGAGGTCCTGAGTTCAATTCCCAGCAACCACATGGTGGCTCACACCGATCTATAAAGTGATCTGACACCCTCTTCTGCTCTGCACAGCACTCATATATTAAGCAAATGTTTAAAACATTTTAAATATCTGAATAATTGTTGGTTTAACAGCATCTGAAGCACAGGGTAAAGAGCCTGATTATATTTCAGGGGTAAGGATTCCCTTACCTTCCTAATGCTGTGACCCCTCAGTACCTCATGCTGTGGTGACCGACCACCACAAAATTACTTTTGTTGTTATTTTATACCTGTCATGTTGCTACTGTTATAAATCGTAATGCAGAGATCTGATATGCTGGATATCTGATATGCAACCCCCGTAAAAAGGTCATTTGACACCCAAAGGGGTCGAGACCCGCAGGTTGAGAACCACTGCTCTAAAGTGGGTTTACTTGATCCATGCTAAGACTGTGTTTGTCTGGCCTGGCGAGAGCAAGAGGGATTTGAGAGGCCAAGGTCAAGGCTTTGTTCTCAAGAGGACTTAGAGGAGCCTGACCAAAGTTTGGTCAAGGACAGAGTCTTGGCCAGTTCTTACAATTTCTTTATAGCAAAGACTGCATACAAGAATTCCCCAACACACACACACACCACCACCACCACCACCACCACCATCACACACACACACACAAACGCACATACACATACCACACACTACACATACACCACACACCACACACATATACCATACTACACACCACACCATACACATACCACACACTACATATACACCGCACACCACACACATATACCATACTACATACCACACCATACCACACACACATATACCGTACCACACACCATACACCACACACCACCACATAACACACACACACACACACACACACACACACACACACAGGAACCCATGAGAACCTACGAATGTGGTTTTATCTCTTGGGAATCCTGTTCCCCTAGCCAAGAACCAGTGACTGTCTGAGAGATAACACCTTCTTAGGTTCCCTCAAAATTGACCTTTTTAAGGAGACAAAATACTCGTCAAGTCAAGGAAAAGAATAACACTGAAGGCTGATGTGTCAAATGCTCTGCAGCCCCCACCCCCCAGCCTGTTTCTTAAGTCCTGCCATTTTAATTGCCATCTGTTGATACAGACATTGCCTATGTCTAAAGATCAAGGTTGTTCTTAATTGTGAGATTTGATGAAATCTCACTTACTCCCATTAGTAAGACAGCTTTAAATGTACCCGCTATTCAGTTGTTTGGGTTCTGTTGTTGTTGTTCTTGTTGTTGCTTGTTTGTTTGTTTGTTGCTTACGTTCAATCCCAGGCATCAAGTCCAGGGCTTCTTGCATGTTAAGCAATCCCTCTACCACTGGGCTGCATTCCCACGCCTCTTTGTTTTTATTTGGAGAGACATGCTCTCCCAAGTAGCTGGGATGACAGGCCTACAGTCCAGGCTTGCCCTACACTCTATAAGTTGTTTCTGTTTTGTTTTCTTTTGTTTTCTAGCCAGAAAATCTCTTGTACTACAGCCAAGATGAGGAGTCCAAAATAATGATCAGCGACTTTGGCTTGTCGAAAATGGAGGGCAAAGGAGACGTGATGTCCACGGCCTGCGGGACCCCAGGCTACGTTGGTAAGGACAGTGTGCATGTGTGCGTGCTTGTGCATACCCAGGAAGCGAGGCCATCTCCACGCCAACTTCATCTTCCTTCTGCAGCATGGCAGCCTGGCACACATCACAACTGCCTGCCTCTCTCTTGAAGGAAGGATAAAAATATTGAGAGGCACCACCACAGCACGCTAGCCGGGAAGCAATTTCCCTGAAACCTTTTAGCAGTTGGGTGGAAATCCTGTTTGATTTGGTTGTGGGCCCAACTGGAGTCTAAGAGCAAAATGGGATGGATTCCCGGGTTCTAATACCAGAATTAGCGTGCCTGTCTATTTTTTTTGGATGGTTTACAGTGAAGCACTGAGCATTGATAAGGTGTGGGCCTGACTCAATAAAACATGCAGAAGGTTGCAATCGCTGCAGCCAGAGAGGAAACGCTCGTACCAGAAGTGTGGAAGAAGCCAGGAGTAAGTCGCCCTCTCAGGTCAGCTCACCTAGATCTGTGTGGACAAAGTTAGGGGTTGTGACAGCTTTGCCTAAAATCACAACTGCACCTGCTTTCTGTCACCCATATGAAACGTAGAGATGGCTAACAGTTGTGGACAGTTTGGTGCTGAGATTCACCTTCTGTTTTCTGGAGAAAGCCCACCAGAACTGTGTTAGTATCCTGTGGCTGTAACAAACACCAGAGATAAATCAGCTTATGGAAAAGAGAAGGTTAATTTTGCTTCGTGGATTTGTGTGTGTGTGTGTGTGTGTGTGTGTGTGTGTGTGTGTGTGTAGGTTTTAAGACTGTGATTTATCAGCCCTGTAACTTTTGGGCTTGCAACAAAAGAATCACATGATAGCCACAACCCTTGGTAAAACCATGCACCCCGTGGTTGGGACTGGAAGAAGAAAGGAAGAGGAATGGGTAGGATATTAACACTTCAAAGGTGTAGCCCCACTAACCAGGAACCCTCACAACAGGCCCTACCTCAGTGGTCTGCCATCTCCTAAAAGTACCGCCTGCTGAGAACCAAGCCCCTAATGCGTGAGCGTCAGGGAGCACTTACCCAGAAAACTGTTTACCTCAGTGCATTCAGTCACTTATCAGATATATATCAAGTATACTCGGCACCTACTGTGTCACCAGCACAGGAAGGAAGGAAGGAGGGAAGAGGAAAGGGAGGAGGGAGGGGGACCACTGTGTAAGCCTCCCTAAGGAAGGGTGAATTAGTATTAACAGCCTACACTATTCCCATGAGTCTTCAGGTACAACTAGGGAACCTTCCCCACAGGCCGGGGAGATTCAGCCTGAGACTAAATGGGTCTAGACAGCAAAGCACTGTGGGAGTTCCCAGTGTCCTTGGAGGCGCTCCATGGTGTTTCAAGTCCTTGCATAATTACATTGTCATATCAAAATTGGAATGCCACCACTGTTTCGTTTTCCAAACTTCTCAGAGGAGAGAAGCAGAGAGCCAGCAGGCAGGAACGGTGAGTGCAAAGAAGAAGGGAAAGAACTCCGAGGTTTACAAGGACGGGATCCTCACCGAGAGGGTGTGGCAGAGAGAAGAGCTAGGGCCTGCCCCGGGTGGGAGCCATGGCCCTGGGATGTGAACACTCACCGAGTATTAAAATGACCATAGAGGCTCAAGAGAGGGATAGATGGGCCGCCCAGCCGTCTTCTGATAATATGGGGAAAATATGGGGACTAAAGAATGTGGAGATTGTAGAAAGGGGGTTGGGTGAGGGACAAGCGCATGCGCAGCAGCTGGCGCAGAGCTGCAAGGGTGTATGGTAGGTGGTCGCTGTCTCCCATTGGCTGTCTACGCCACCCAGCAGGCAGCAAGGGCGTGAACAAAGATTCTCTTCCACCCACTGTGAATCATGGGCGTCAGAAGTGAGGCCTGCTAGCTTGTGTTGTTAGATTCATTCTCTAGACGCCCCAGGTGGTGGGCCAGCTTCTCCAGGCCCCAGGGTCCCATCACTCTGGCCCATGTTTTGCTTTCTGGCTTTGAGCTGAGGCTTACCTGCTGTAGCAGAATATTCTTCCGCATGCACCTTGCTGATCTCATTTTAATTCGGATACAGGAAAGCTCTAAAGCTTTCTAGATGGATTCTTGGCTCCCCAGTGTGGATGGCAGTTTCCCCCGTTTCTAGGTGGCCCCCACCTGCAGGTTTTGTTTTGGCTTCTTGCTATGACTAGAGCAGAAGGACTCAGGGACAGTGCTATGAAGTGACTCCTGCTTAAAGGGCAGGTAAGCAAATACCTGTGCGATTTGGTTGCCAAACACTGCGTTCTCTTAGAGCAATAGTGAAAGAGCTACTGGTTTTGTTCCTACTTACTGAGCGCCCAGAGCGAAGGGGGGTCGTGTCTCTGTGGTCTTTGAGCAATCATCAGCCAAAGTGATGATTGCTTTTTCTACCCCCCAAGTCTCAGTGCCAATCTCCTATGCATCCATCAAAACCCCGCTGAACCCCCACCCCCTCTTCTGGTTAGCTTCCTGCCTCATCTTCTCCTTCAACATCCGAACTGAATTCCTTCTCTCCCTGTTTTCAGTGATCAGACTGAACCCAGGCCTGTGTCTAACCTCGTCTTTTCACCACACTTTTTCCTTTTTTTTTTTCTCCAGCAAGGGCTTTGGCGTGCTCACCTTTGTACAGACACACGCTGAATTGTACACAAAGCACAAGGCTCGTGACACTTTTAAAAGTGTCATCTCTTTTCACTCATTTCTTCGAAACACACCTTGATCGAATTCTCTCCAATGCGTTGTTTGGTGTTGGGGAGAAATTCCAACTCGAGCCTTCTGTGTTGTGAGAAACAGAAGGCAACAGGTAATTTCCATAACAGTGAGGCAGACGGCCATACACTACAAGCCTGTCATTGAGAAGCGGAGGCAGGAGGATTTCAGATTTAAGGCTGGCCTGAGCTAAATGACAAGAACTTGTCTCTACAAATCTAAAAATGCCTTGTTGCTATATTGTTCATATAGTCAAGAATTAGTTGTTTGGTGCCTGCCTTCTGTTTGAGGGATCCTAACAAATATATGTGTGTGTGTGTGTGTGTGTGTGTGTGTGTGTGTATTTCATATATATGTGTGTGTATATATATATATTATATTATTTTATATTATATTATATTATATTATATTATATTATATTATATTATATTAATTATATATATGAGGGAGAAGAGGCAAGGCAGGCAGAAACCCTTACTTTCATGCCCTCCCATTTGAGTGGGAAGGAGACAGATTATAGGAGAATCAGTAGGTGGACCCGCCCCTGTGTTATCTCAGGAACACAGGTGGGGGGTGCACATGTGGAGGGAGTGCGCACAGCCGGGTGTCAGAAGACAGTCTCAGATGGGAGTCCTCACGCGCCATCCACCTTATCTTTGAGACAGTGTCTCTCACCGGGACCTAGGGCATGTCGGGTGGGCTGAACTGAGTGGCCAGCATGCCCAGGGATCCTCCTTCTGCTTCCCCAGCGAGGGTATCACAAGCTTTCACTACCGGAGCTGGCTTCTGATAGCACGATAGGGGCAGAATTCTGATCCTCATGAATGCACAAGCATTTTACTGACTGAGCCATCTTCCCTGTCCCTACATATACTTATAAAAGGGAGGTGTGGCCTATGCAGACTGCCACTAAAAGGTGACTATAAATTGATATTTATAGTCCATGAATAGTGAGGTCTACAGTACAGGTGGGCATATGGTTATGTATTTCAAATGCAACATAACGAGTGTGTTTCACAGGCAGACTGTAAAGTCTGATGAGGAGAGGGACCATCAGTAGCTAGCACAACTAAGACATCTGAAGACCTGGAGGAAGCTGGGGCTCGGGCAAAGCCAAGGAGAGTTTCAGGTGCTGCATAAGCCCCGGACTCCTGCTGCTGCCGCCTGTGGCATCTATGAGAATGGACCAGACTCCTTCAGCTCGGAGAACAGGCTGCTACAGATGAGTTCTTTCTGGTAATAATAATGAGGAGAAATAACGGGTCCATCTGGTGGCAGTTAGCTGCTCAGAGGTTCATGCTGTCTGTCGGTATAGACCTAGATGTGGAATCTCTTTAATTAAGTCAAGGGTTCCATTCTCCTTGATGCCATCAAGAGGCAAAGTCACGACTAAGAAGTTTAGTCAGAGCATCTGATCTATGGCATTAATTAAAATGTCCAAATGGGTCCCCTAAGGTCCCAGAGTATGTGACAGAAAGCATTTATCTCAATCATGTAACTGTAATGAACAGAGGTAACACAGAGGTATTTAGTACAGGAGAGCCTGGGGCTGTGTGTGGAGGGTGCTGTGTGTGTGTGTGTGTGTGTGTGTGTGTGTGTGCTGTAGGTGTGGTGGTGTGTATATGTGCTATGTGTTATGTGTGTGCTGTGCTGTGTGTGAAGGTGGTGTGTGGAGGGTATATATATGTATGTGCTGTATGCGGTATATGTATATGTGCTGTGTGTGTTTGTGGTTGCATATATGTGTGTGCTGTATGGGGAGGGTGGTGTATATCCATGTGTTCTCTGTGTGTGTGGTGTGCTATGCTGTATGTGTGGTGCATTTATATGTGTTCTGTGTAGGAGAGGGTGGTATATACGAATGTATGCTCTGTGTGTGTGTGTGTGTGTGTGTGTGTGTGTATGTGAAGTGTTCATTTCATTTTTCTGTACACTCACATGGTTGCTCAGATTCAAGGATCCCAATCAGGTCTTCTGGTTTGAGAAATAACAAGCAATAATAAACTTTGAGAGAACAGATCAAGTGGCTGTGTCCGTCAAGGCATGATGCTGCTCTCTTCCTACCAGGGTGATGCTGTGGAGAGAGGAAGTCGTCCGGTGGCTGGGGACTCTACCCGAGCCCCCAAGGTTCTAAAGAGAGAGGCTTCATTTCAGCTCATGTTGAGCAATGGTTTCTCACTGTGTAGTATTTTATTCCCAGAACACCATTATTATTCCCAGATTGCTCTTGACTTTGGGCTGGGAGAGCCCATTGGCACCTGGGCGCATCCGTTTATTTATGAGCAGGAACACATGAGCACCATCTGAACTCATGGCTGATTGATGAGTCTCTGGAGCTCCCACACGAGGGACCAGCCTGGTATCCTTCTGAAACTCATCTGTAGCCTTCCTAGCCCAGCGATGGCAGGCACCATTTCTCCATTAACCTGCCTCAAGCAAGTTGGCCTTGCCCTTCTTCAGTGAAGCTGGAGGGCAGTTGGTCAGCATTCTTGGGATGTTTCCTTTTCCACCCACTTAGAGGAATGCACCGAATTCAGAGATCAGTGAAGTTTTAGAACTTGGGTTGAGATTTAAGATCAGAGGCGGGCTTGGAAACCAGAAGTGTGGATCCCTACGGTGTTAGTACTGGAACCCAGAATCCTCGAGATAACCTAGCCTGTAGCCGGTACCAGTCATAACAGGTCCAAATGCAGGTGTTTGTTCTTGGTTTGGTATGTGTATGTGTATGTGTGTGGCATGTGTATACACACGGGTGTCTGTGTGAGATCCAAGTCCTCCGTCAGGTGTCCTTGTCACTCACCTTCAACCTTATCCTGTGAGATCTGGTCGCTCACTGTGCCTAGAGTCCATGGATTCAGCTAGACTGGTAAGCTACAGGGATCCCTCTCTCTCTTCCTTCTCGTTACCTATGCACTATTATAGAACAGTGCCTGGGTCTGTACAACAAACACAATTCCAGCTGAGCCATCCGCTCAGCTCCTGACATTGGTTGGGGATAAGGAGAAGCTAAGCCTTTTGTTTACAGTAGGTTCTTGTTTTATCATATGTAACCAAACATGCTAGACAATGTATCCTCTTTAATTTTTTTTGTGGGAAAGGGGACACTATTAAGGATAAAACCCAGGCCCTCTTCGTCACCCTGAGCAAGCATTCTACCACTGGCTTCAGAAGAGTTGACATACCAATCCCAACTTAGGTCCAAAAGGCAATCACCGGCCAAGGTGTCGCATTCGTGGGGACTTTTCACAAATTCAAAGGGATAGCAGATCATCATTGTTCTAAGACACACGCACTTCTGTAGCTGTACGATGGCCACATGCCAAGGAGCTCCTGCCATTACCTCTGTCCTCACCCAGACGGGAGGAAATTGCATTACTTTGATGGCAGCTCTCCTTTCTGTTCTCCTCAGCAGCCTGAGTCATCTGCACTGATCTTTGCCCAGAGCTCCTCTCCTGCCTGTGGTAGATTCTCCCAGCAGAGCTTTGCCTTTGGTCCCTCCCTTGTGTTCCGCTTTGGCAGCTGACTGGATACATCCCATCACTGTCCCTGTCCTCTCCCAGGTCAGAGCTAAGATGAGACTTAATGTAGCTGATAACCTGTCGTGCGGGAGCTGACGGTAGGCAGATGGTCCAAAGAAGACTTTCCCGTTTCTCTCTTTCACACCATCCTGGCAGTGACAACCCCCGGCAAACATTCCCCCACTGCGTGCTATAACTAGACTCTACTTGTTAGAAAAGGCAGGCCCCTAGTGGGGAGACTTCTGGGCGACCTGCTTTTGTTCTCCATCTTTTGTTCTTCATCCCTCTTCACAGGAGTGGGTGTAGATGTGGACCAAAAGCTCATTACTGGAATGTAGACAGAATACACCCAGCCTTGCATGTATGGCCACACTAAATCTGCCCTTTGTTAGTATAATGTGCTGGGGGATCAAAGCCAGTGCCCTACTGCTACATGCTAGGCCAGCGTCCTACTGCTAGGCTCTATGTCCTATCCTAATTTGATTTTTTTCCCCTCTTACCACAATTTTTTTTTTAAACTTGAGGACCTACCTAAATTCAGTCCCCAGAGCTCACAAGAAAAAGCCAAGTGTAGCTTCTTGTCAGGCTTCAGAAGAACAGATTACCTTGAGGATAAAGTACTTTGCTCAGTCCTAAACCAGACAGGGTGGAAGGCCGAATGCACTGCACCAGCAGAGCCTTTATCTCTTACCACACTGCGCTAAAGTCCTTACTCAAACATTCCAGTCTTCCAGCCCACCGAATTCCAAGCTGCTTCCACATTCAATACCCCAGCTCCTTCCCAATTTTTCCACTCCCTTCCTATTCCTAAGTCTCATCCCTCCACCCGTCTCCCACATACTGGCTTCAGTAGAGTTGGCATAGTAACCCCAGCTTAGGTCCAAAAGGTAATTACCTGCCAAGGTGACGCATTTGTGGGGACTCTTCATGCCTGGAACCAAATCCAAGGGGCTCCTGGAACATCAGAATGGGCTGGTGCTCTTTAGCGATCGATGTTTCCAGTAAGTTACAGCTTTAAGCCATGGGTAAGAAACAGCAAAGGAGTCTACGGCAACAAAAGGAGTTCAGAGCTGCCCCGAGAACTTTGTACTCGCTGAGGTAGAGGATGGTGGGAGACGAGATGTGGCGGAGGATGAGTCTGTGCTTCAGATGGTGTCGTTTGGTCTGGTTTGACATTTGGTTTTGGAGTGCGTGTATGTGTGTGTGTGTGTGTGTGTGTGTGTGTGTGTCTTTAGACACATATCTTGTTGTTGACACAAGGCTCCCTTCAAATTTTATCATCCTCCCAGTTCAATCTCCCAAGTGCCAGTAATACAGGCATGTCCTATAGCTCCAGGCTTAGCCATATCCAGATTCTAGTACATGGTAAGGTCTTCATGGGACATTTCCCAAATTTGTTTGTTTGTTTTAAAATATTGCTGCTAAGAATTCTCCTGAAACAGACCTAAAAACATCCATCACCCCCTTCCTTGTAATAAAATTCTCCCTTAAGACCAAAGACCCTCAAAATGTATGTCTGAAGTTCTAATCACACAAAAGCTGAGTTTTATTTCCCTTCGTCTCTAGAACTTTTTCTTTTTCATCACGGAACTTTCATCTTCCCTTCTGTTTAAAAGAAATCTTCACAGGAGAAGAAATCCTCACAGGAGATGCAGCTCAGTAGAGTGCTTGCCCAGGGTTCAATTCCCAACACAGCATAAACCACACCTCTGGTGGTCATCCTAGTGCTTGGGCAGGGAGGGCAGGGGTATAGAAGGCCAAGGTCATCCTTGATGTTCATAGTGAGTCTGAGTCCAGCCTGGGCTACATAGGACCCTCCCTGTCTCATACAAATCTAAACAATCGAAGACATCTCTCCGCTTCTGTCACCTGTGGTGTTGCTCACTCTTTGAAACTCTGCTGCAGTAGTTGGAACGCCTTCATCCCTCTGCCAGCGATATATTTCTCCTTGTGTCTTCCTGAAGGGTCAGATCACCGCCTTGGATTTATGTGCTCCCTGAAATCCCTCATCAAGAGAGGGCATGTTCAGCTCTTCCTCAGAACGTGCATTCTTTTCACTAAAGTTTTATTCCAGACCAAAGTGACAGGCACCCTGAAAAACAGTATCTGGACAGATGATAATATCTCTAAGACATAATGGCAGCGCAGCCTACCTATAAATCTGCCCTTGGCTTCAGTCCAGGTGCTGACAATACACAGTTGCCTTTAGTTGACTCAGGCAAGCCTTGGACTTGTTATGAATGGTTGAGGATGACCTTGAACTTATGACCTTCCTACCTCTACCCCAAGTGCTAGGATTTCAGGCATGGGTACCATGGGTTTTCAGAGTAAATGCAGTAATTTCAGACTTTCAGCCAGACTGTGCTTGAGCTCATCCAAAGCATTTGTTTTCTCACTGTCTTCCTTGAGAAGGCAGCTCCCATGGCTGAGGTCCAGTTGCTTCCTTGGCTTCTGTCTGAGATCCATGCCCAGGAGGAGAGGAACACTGTGTTCCTTGGAGAAGTAGCCAAAGTCACTTCCTTGCCCCCATAAAACCAGGCCCCAGCAAAGGGGGGCACTCTGGCTACCACCGATGAAATATTTGTGCAAAGCAGGCAATGTTCCCCAACCCCTTGGTTCGAGACCACTGACTTGTATTCTAGGGCTGCACCCTCCTGGCTTCACCACTGCCCTTCACCCACTGAGGTGATCGCCTGTGACGTTCGAGAGGAAGGGTAAGACAAATATCTAAAGAGGGGAGCACAACACCTCAGATGTGAACTTGAACTGGGTGACAGTGATGGCTCCTTTATTACCCTCCTAGCAGGAGCTGCTTTTGGGTGTGTCCTAGAATGCTCAAGGAAGGGAGAAATTGCTATTCTTTGCAAAATCGGATCCCGTGTTCCAACTAGCACAGGGCAGCTGATCTCTGTTTTCTACTTAGATACATCTTTTTCCCTGACTCCCTTTCAAGAAGAAAAAAAATCTACAATTAAATTATGTTCAAAACAAGACGAAAGGCCCATGAAAATCTCTTTTTTTTTCTTCCCCACATCTCTGGGGCCCCACCCTTACCAGGAACACATTCCCCAAGTCAGTCTTAAATAGCTTGGTGTATAGAAGCTGTTGCCCACAGAGTGGAATTTTCCGTGTGTGGGTTGGTTGCATCTTGCAGTAATGAATCCCTTCGTGCTAAATTCTAGACCTACTGTTTTCTCTGAAGCCTGAGGGAAACGTGGACATCCAGAGGGCTCTGTCTGTGGAGAACTCTGGCAGCTTGTGGGACGCGCTGACGCCTTGCTGAGGCTACATGCTTCGCAGAAAGATGAGCTCTGGTTTACTGTTCTAAGCCAAGTGCGTTTCTGTAAGGACGAGAGGGGAAAGCTAAATGAACAGGAGCTAAACCTGATGAGGGAGGGAGTTCTGAGCTATTGTCTCACAAAGTAACACCCTTCTCCTCTTAGCGTGAAGCCAAGTAGCTCTGAAATGTCTTTGTGGAAGAATTGTGATTAGGATGTAAAGTGAATAAAAAAATTATAGAAAGAAAGGAAGGAAGGAAGAAAGGAGGAAGGAAGGAAGGAAGGAAGGAAGGAAGGAAGGAAGGAAGGGAGGGAGACGAGGAGGAAGAATAACCTAAGTGACAGACACACTCCTGTCAGAAATCATTTGATCCTAGAATGGATCTTGCTTTCACTCGGTATACATAGTTCTTAATGAACAGCACCTGGCATTCTAAAGTCCATTGAGGTTTTTCTTGTATGTTTCCTTTCTCCACTCCCTCCCTTCTTTTCTCTCTCATCTTCCTTCTCCTTCACCCCCCTCTCTCCCTCCCTCTTCCATCCAACATTGGCTGTTCACCCAGTGAACATGCCTGAAGTGGTAAATCTCTTTATAACCCACTTGTGTGGAATGTCAGAGTATCATCTCATAAGAATGATGGCTTGTGCGGTGACCAGCCTGGGTTTCACTTGAAGGAAGCTGCGCTCACCCCAGAATTAAAAAGGCCTGGCTGCTCTGTGACCCTGTCTCCAGCAGCATGAACTCTGCATGTGACAGGGAGGGGGCACATCAGACACAGTGGACTCTGCGGCTGGTGTGTTGGAAGATTTGGGGGAGGGGCTAGAAGGGACCCAACTGTGTATCACTCACATAGATTTCCCACCGCACAGCCCCTACCTTCTGTCTCTCTGTAGAAAAGGCTGGCTGTGACTGAGCCACTCGGAGAACTGGATCTACCAGGTGTACGTTCTTCTCAGTACCTTCCAGTAACTACAGTGTTCTCCACTGGAGGTATCGCCATCAAGGCTGTGCCAGAAGAACAGGTCTTTTCCTGCTCTGCTGGTGATCGGTGGCCTCCCCCAAAGCCAGGGACCTTTGTCGCTATTCCCTTTGCCATTAATGCCACTTGGGTGAATTGGATTGAAACAGCACTCTGAAACATGTTTAGTGTTGTCCGTACATCAGTGCCTGGATTTCCCACCACAGGGAAACGCCGCTGAGTTTAGAAGAGAGTGTTTCTCCTCGAGAGTAAAACCCCTTGGCATCCTGAGGCACATGGCACCTGGCAGCAGCGTGTCTCACAGGGTGCTGTTTCCTAAGACCGCAGAAGCTGCTCTGACTACCGTTGACCTAGACTCTCGTTTGTCAGTCCCCAAGGCTGCCAGCTGGAGGCTGTGGAGTGGATTTATCTCCCTTTTAAAGAGACTTACAGAAGAGTTTTGCCAGTTGGTATGAGACAGATAACGCAATGCTAAGGCATTTGAGTGGTCACTGCCATGAAAGCTGGCCTCAGAAAAGACCAGAGTAAGTGCTCAGCTCCCCCAGCTACTGCCCAGGTAAAAGAGATACAGAAAAATGGAAAGGAGCAGGTGGAGTCAAAAAACAGAACAAAACAAAACGGAAGAGAAGAACCTAAGAAAATCTCTGAGCTGGCTTTGGGAGTTTCTAGGATTTGATCCTCATGTCAACTTGTTGAGAGAGAGACAGAGACAGAGATTGTGTGTGTGCACACATGCATGTGTGCGCATGCATGTGTGTGTGCACATGCGTGTGTGTTAGTTACTGAGGATTAAACAGAGGGCTTCACACACTCATCCCTGCCCCTGACATTTTGTGTCCAAGAATGTCTGTAGAATGAAAGGAAAGTATTGAAAGCCAATGCTACGGCCGAGCTTTTCCGAACAATGCTCCAAAGCCCCACGGTTGGAGCAGTCACGGTGCGAGTGAGGTGAGAACTTGGAACTACAGGGCATGGTGCTGGCGAAGAGCTGTGCTTCCTGGTCTTATATTTTGTTTCTTTGTTTTTATCTTATTTTGTTTTTAGTATTCTGGTCTTGTGCTTTGGAAACAAAGTTTTCCTTTGTAGCCCAAGCTGGCCAAGAACTCTGTGTAGCTCAGGCTAGCCTCAGACTCCCAACTGCCCTCATCTTCCCTCAGGCAGCAGCCACTTTGCCCAGCGTTTTATGTCGTATCCTGTCACATCCTGTATGACTCCCCAGGGCATTCAGAACTTCACCAGAAGGAAAATGGTTTATGTCCTACAAGTTTATTAAAAATCACTTGTATCTTGTTATCAGTATAGCTTAAATAAGAACATCAAAAAGAGCTACAGAAGTTTGCCATGAATACATATATTTCCATCCACAATCTTGTTATCCTGGTATTTGCTTAGTGATAATTTTGAATTCTCCTAACGTCCCTGCTCCAGATGCCTTTTCTAGTCATGTGATTGATGCCACAAACTTTATCACGTAGATAGAATCCCACAATACAAAAATGATTGTAGCAAGCACATCCTTCAAGAACCCAAATACCACAGGCCTGGAGAGGTGGCTCTGGCGGGAAGGGTCTCGCATTGTGAGCATGAAGGCCTGAGTTCAATGCCCAAAACCTATGGTTTTCTTTATGCTTTGGTTTTTAAAGCTGAATATGATGGGATTATATTACCAGCACTAGGGAAACTGAGAAAGGTAGATCCGGGGGGCTCACTGGCCATCTAGCCCAGCCTATTTTGTGAGTTCCAAACCAGGGAGAGACTTTTTGTAACATATATACATATATATGTATATGTGTATATATATATACACAGATATATACATATAATATAATCTTATGTATTTATATATTATAATTTATATATTATAATATAATTATATATGATAGATAATATATAACATAATACATATATTATAATTTTGTATAATTTTGTATAATATGCTATATATTATATAACTATATATAATATAATATATATTAATAGCTTATATTATTATATATTTATATAATATATGCCCAATTATATATGTATAACATATATGGATATATAATATATGTCCTATATAATTAATATATAACTATAATACTAAATATATAATTATATGTTACATATAATTATATATGTATATATTATATATTTTATATTTTATGTATGTGTGTATGTGTATATATATTATGTATATATATTGCATATATATATATATATATGTGTGTGTGTGTGTGTATGTGTGTATAGCTTGAGGAAGGACAACCCAGGTTGTCCTCTGGCCTCCACATATGTGCACATGCACACACACAAACCTGAATGTGTCAGGTGATGTTTTGAATTCTCTGGAGTGCCTCGGCAGCCTCCTGGAATGTTAGTGGCTTCCCTAGTGAAGGTGAAATATGGGGTTAGCACCAGCACATTCCTGTTTCTACAAGTTTGAGGGCTTGGAGATGGGCTCTGTTCTTTTAGAGACGCCCTCCTCCCACAGTCATGGGAGGAGGGGGAGTGCTAGACGGGGAGTGCTCCCTCAGAGAGATGCAGCTTTGCAGGGCGGGGTCTCTTCTCTGCACTGTACATCTGGGCCCAGGGCATGGGCCCAGTCTGCACTGGGATACCGTGTAAGCAGTCAGCATAGACTCTGACAGCTTCCTTCTCTGACTCTTCCCTCTGTGTCTGTCACCACTGGGCACCTGCTGCAGTGCAGGTGGGTCTGTGCTGTCACACTGGCCTAATTCCCTGGCCTCTGTGCTATTTGACACCAGGGTCAGTGTCAATGACCTGGTTGGCTAGGCTTCTTGCTAAGGAGCCCTGGGGATCCTTGCGGTGGTGCAGGGCCACTGCCCCCCACCTCGAGTCTGCTCCGGACACCTTGGTGGTCATCGGATGGTGGGGGTGCCTCTGCTGCCTGTGATCAGGTTTTCATCAGGCCCTGGAGTGTCCCTGCAGACACAGTCCCCAAGCGTCATCTGCACCGGTGTAACTACTTCAGACCAGACTGTCAGCCTCCTAAATCAAATGAACATTTACTGTGCTCCATGGCTCCACTTTGTGTATGACTTCCCAGGGCATTCAGAACTTCACCAGAAGGAACATGGTTTATGCCCTACACGTTTATCAAAAATCCCTTGTATTTTGTTATCAGTATAGCTTAAATAAGAACATCAAAAAGAGCTACGGAAGTTTGCTGTGAGCAGAGGAGGCTGGGAAATATTCTCTTAGCAGTGAGTGGGGAAGGGCCTGTCAGTCACTGGGCTCCTACCTCTCCAAGTGAAGGGTGTCTCCGCCCCAGCTGCCCCACCCACCCCTCCCTTCTTCACAGGTCTATACGCCTTTTAGCTAATGAGGGCCAGTTAGCAGAGAAAAGACAGACATGCAAATGCATTCCTGTTGTATGTTTTATTTTTTAATTCTGAGATGAGATTTGACGGAACCTAGGAGTGAAGTGTAAAATGAAATTTAAGGTAATCCATGGGCTGAATTCCTCTCTCTGATGAGCAGCCATTCAGGAGGAGCTTGCATACCTTCCTACCCTTTGAAGTGTGTGTTTTCATAGGCATATGTATGTGTACACGCACTTCTGTGCTGATGTGTGTGTGGGGGTGGGTGGATGTGTGTACACGCACGTCTGTGATGATGTGTGTGTGGGTGGGTGGATGCGTGTACACTCACGTCTATGCTGATGTGTGTGTGTGTGGGTGGATGCGTGTACACGCACGTCTGTGCTGATGTGTGGGTGTGTGTGGGTGGATGTGTGTACACACATGTCTCTGCTGATGTGTGGGTGGATGCGTGTATACACACGTCTGTGCTGATGCGCGCGCGCGCACGCGTGTGTGTGTGTGTGTGTGTGTGTGTGTGTATGTGTGTACATGCACATCTGTGATGATGTGTGTGTGTGTGTGAGTGGATGTGTGTACACGCACGTCTGTGATGACGTGGGTGGGTGGGTGGGTGGATGCGTGTACACGCATGTCTGTGCTGATGTGTGTGTGTGTGTGGATGCGTGTACACGCATGTCTGTGCTGATGTGTGTGTGTGTATGCGTGTATGCGTGTACACTCATGTCTGTGCTGATGTGTGGGTGGGTGGATGCGTGTACATGCACGTCTGTGCTGATATATATGTGTGGGGGGGTGGTTGTGTGTACAGGCACGTCTGTGCTGATGTGTGTGTGTGTGTGGATGCGTGTACACGCACGTCTGTGCTGATGTATGTGTGTGGGGGTGGATGCCTGTACACGCACGTCTGTGCTGATGTGTGTGTGTGTGTATGTGTGTACACGCACATCTGTGATGATGTGTGTGTGTGGGTGGGTGGATGTGTGTACACGCACGTCTGTGATGATGTGTGTGTGTGTGTATGCGTGTACACGCACGTCTGTGCTGATGTGTGTGTGTGTGTGGATGCGTGTACACTCACGTCTATGCTGATGTGTGTGTGGGTGGGTGGATGCGTGTACACGCACGTCTGTGCTGATGTGTGTGTGTGTATGTGTGTACACGCACGTCTGTGCTGATGTGTGGGTGGGTGGGTGGATGCGTGTACATGCACGTCTGTGCTGATGTATGTGTGTGGGGGTGGATGCCTGTACACGCACGTCTGTGCTGATGTGTGTGTGTGTGGGTGGGTGGATGCGTGTACACTCACGTCTATGCTGATGTGTGTGTGGGTGGGTGGATGCGTGTACACTCACGTCTATGCTGATGTGTGTGTGGGTGGGTGGATGCGTGTGTACCTTTGTGTGGAGGCCTTGCCTGTCACTACTCAGCCACTGTCCACTCTGGGTTATTTGAAATGGTGTCTTTCACTGGCCTGGAACTCAGCAAGCAGGCCAGGCTGTCTGTTCAGCATACCCCAGATATTCGTCTTTCTCCACCTCCCCCCCCCCCCCGCCCCCTTCCCCCTCCACCCTGTCAGCACTGTGATTGCACGAATGCTTCCACACCAAGAATTTTGTATGTGGGTCCTGGGTTTCACACTCAGGCCCTCCTGCTTGCAAGGCAAGCACTTTCCAGCCTTGGTCTTGCTGTTCTTGCTCTGGGAGATATTTATCTTCAAGAGAATGAAAGGAAGATTTCCATGGTGGATTTTCAGGACTTTTCTTAGAGACTGAAGACATTCCCACTCTGATAAACAGTGTGGTTTAACAGGAAGATTCAGAGTGATGGTCAGATTGGCCCGCTTCTCCGTGTCTGGCTGTGAACTTGGGACAGATCACTTCTGTGAAGCTCAGTTTCCTGCCCTTGCTCTCTGAGCTCAGGTGCAGCCCACACTGCAGGGGACACTTAGGGACTGCCTGCAGTAAGTGTTGCACTTGGTGAGTTTAGGTCCCTTCGAGCAGAAGTGGGTAAAGAGGCCACTTTCTAGCTGGATTGCTTTAACAGTTGGCACAAACTCTCAGTGCGCTTGCGTCTTCCCCTACAGTTTTGGGATAATGGATGTCACTATGAGAGTGTTTCCCCAGGGATGTTGGGACAAGTGAGCCATCCAAATCCCATAGAACACACGGTTAGCTCTAGGCACAGCGAGGGCTCTGTCGATGATTCCGTTTTTACTTTTTCTGCATTTGTAGTTATTCTGTAACTTGTGTACTAAAGATGTCTCAAGCAGATATGTCTCATGTGGGGAGGAGATTTCCTGTGTTAGTGATAGCCACTGCGTCATACGTAGCCACCCGCACTGGGTGCCAACTGCACCGGGTGCTGTGGGTCGCAGACACCAGGCGCACACCTGGGCCTGAAGCTTGGTCCCAAGGCTAGGGACATGGGGGGGGCAGGGCTGGTACAGAATGAACCCACACCCCTGGGAGCAATGGTGCTTGATGGGATAATGGTTCGGAGATGAGGTGAGGTTTGAGGTTAAGGAGCAGCCCCTCTCCTCTGGCGGGGAGTAGGTGGATGAGATCATCTGAAAACCAGTGTAGCTCCCAGCAGATCCCTATTCTCTCTGCTGTGCTGTAGGCTCTATAGAGGCACAGGAAGTACTTGTCACCCTTGTCCCCATGGCCCCTCACAAAATCCCACAGGAGCCAGAGATGCTGTCCTGAGTCAATTTGGGGGTACAGGTCACACTCTACACCCTAATTATTTCCTTCTCACAGAAGTGTTAATGAATCTGTGGTTCTTAGCACAGAGCATTTGTTGATCAACTAACTGATGGATGCTTATTTCTACACACACACACACACACACACACACACCTCCATCTGTTTTTATTTAAAGAAGATAGCAAATGGATCATTTGTTGTTATCTATTTAAATATCTTTGGAACTTGGGGTCATTTGAACTTGAACCCAGGACTTTATATAGGTTGAGCATTCTACCACAGATATTTTAGGTTCCTTAGACCCCCTGCCTAGTTGTTAGACTCATGGGTGGCTCAAAATCTGGACAGCCAATGTGGAAAGACAAAAATCAGAAAACGAAAAGTCTAGGTAACCTCCTTTGGCCTTCTGGCATCTAAGTCATCAAGGTTGTGAATCTTCTTTCTCTGTCCACAGCTCCAGAAGTCCTCGCCCAGAAACCGTACAGCAAGGCTGTCGACTGCTGGTCCATCGGGGTGATCGCCTACATCTTGTAAGTATTGCTTACCTCTGTGGCTCCCCACCACCTCCACTTATTTGACTGTGGTGAAATATGTATAACAGAGGATTTTTATCATCCTGGGAGTAATAAGTCCATCCTCAGCAGTACCACCGCTGCCTGTTTCAGCTCTGGCTGAGACTGTTGGCAAACAGCAGACAGCAGCTTCCCTGAACACCCCCTCAGCCCCTGGTACCCTCCATTCTACTGTCTGTCTTTGTGAACCTGGCTCTTGTGGGGGCCTCCGAGAAGTGGGATCACACAGCCGTTCTTCCTTGGTGATAAGCTTATTCACTTATGGGTCTTCAGGGTTCATCCGTGTTGAACCATACGACAGAATTCCCTTCCTTTCGGGGACGGCACCCAACTTTCCGCAACACCCTAAGTTCATCTTCTCACCCATCCGTGGACAGTTGAGTTGCTGCCACTTTTAGACTTTTGTGCATAATGGTGCTATAGCCGTGGATGTATGAGTCTAAAAATGGAACTGATATTTATATCATATCATAAAGATTCTTTGTCTGACTCTGAGAAGCCAAACGAATGATGACGTGTACATAGCAAGGCGCCACTTTAGGGATATATTCCTAGCAGCCCTGATCAATATTCCCACCAATCTTACACCTTAATAAAAGGGTATAGCCAGGCAGGTAGCACCCACCTTCAATCTCAACACTTGGAAGGTCGAGGCAAGCAGACCTCTGTGGGTCTGAAGCCAGTGTAATCTCCACAGTGAGTTTAAAGACAGCCAGGCCTACAGAGAGAGATCCTGTTTCAAAAGCAAAAACAACAGCAAAAGTAATTTAAAAGTAAAATAGCAATGTGATTTTGATTTTGGTTTTCCTTTCCCTATTAGTTGATAAGAGAATCTTCTCGTGTGTTGTCGTGGCTTTGGAGGGAGTGGGTTGAAAAGCCACTGTGAAAACACTAACACGTCTCCCCAGGAGATCACATTTAGGAGAAAGTGCAGGGAAATCAAAGCGCAGGGCAACGCCTCATTTCCTGCGGGAGGCCTTACCTCCCTGATCCAGGAAATGTCGTCTATCCCAGACCCTTCTTGCAGAGACTTCAGGATCAGCCCTTCTGCTCTGTATCATTAGGTTTTGTTTTGCCTAAGCCTACTCTAAATCCATGTTTAATTGCAGTTGTATCTGCAAATATTTATTATATGATAGGCTTTTATAGCAGGTTTAGCCCAACTCGCTTCCATAATTGCTAGGAAATGAAGTCCCCCTCCTGAGTATCCCCAAAGAAGGGGATTTTCTCTACCAAACAAATATCTCTGGCCAAAGACTAGAAGGGACTTTGACTGGAGAAGCATCCGGTAGCACATCTGTCCTTGGGGCCACTTGGCCCCGTTACCAAGGAAGCAAATGGTTTTTCTATAGCAGCGTTCAACAGGGTTAGCTTGTGCTGTCCAGTGTGGATCTGGGTGATGGCTTCTGTGGGTTCACGCCATGGCAGGGGCGTTTGGCCCACTGTAATATACCCCATAGGGTTCTCCTTTATGTGAGTGCTGAGACTAAGATAGTATACTTATATATGTCTTTATTTTCTAAGCATATCAAGCATTGCTATGGCTTAACTGAAAAGCGTTCCCTACAGACTCTTAGGGTCCTGACTGGTGGTACTATTTTAGGACATTCTCGAGCTCTAGGAGGTAGGACTTAGCTGAGAGATGTAGTTCATTGGAAGTATGTCCTTGATAACTCTCTGACCCTAGCACCACTTCCGTTTCCCTCTCTCTGTACCCAACTATGTTGAACTGTGAAGGTAAAATCCTTCCATTTAAGTTGTGTCTGTCAGGTATATTGGTCACAGATACACAAAGTTTCTAATCCTGCATCTTCCACGCTAGTATTTTGCTTTAGGGGATATAGACTCTCTTGATAATCTAATAACAGTTGTAAAACCAGTCCCCTAATAAAACCACACACGTACAATTAGACCTGGTCTTGGGTAAACAGACAGTTACAAGGGCACAGTGTCATTCAACGTGGCCTCACAACTCCCGCGGCTACAATCCTCCTCAGAGGTCCAGCCTCTCCCAGCTTGACTGGGAGGGTCAAAAAGCAAATGAAAGACTAACCCTCTCCTGCCAACAGCCGAAGCTGAACTTGGTGGTCGCCTGCAAGGGTCTTCCCTGGCACTGCACTCACTTTGGGTTTGTGAGTATCCATTTATTTTTCCTTGACATCTTGACCTAGAAAGGGACATTAGCAGCTGCAGAGGATGACTATTGATTAGTATTCCTTAGGATGATTAGGTAAGGAGCTAGAGAAGTGGCTCAGCAGTCAGGAGCACTTGTTGCTCTTGGAGAGGCCTGGAGTTTGGCTTTTCCACCCATGCTAGGCAGCTCACAACAGCTTCTAGCTCCAGTCCTAGGGAATCTGATGCCCTTTGTCCTCTGTAGCATCCGCAACATGCCCCCCCAACCCCCCCCCACACACATACACACAACAATAACTCTTTGGCATTACTGAATAAGCAACTGTGACTAGGTAAGGACGCCGCAGTGATCCAGCTGCTATAACAAGATACAATAGAGTAAACAATGCCCAGTATCGATGCATGTAATTCTATAGACAGCAAAGGCCAGTAACGTCCGGGTCAGCCTCTCCTCCTTGCTTGTGGGTGGCTCCCTTTCTTGGTGTGCCCTCCCACAGCAAGGCATATCTCTCTGGTATCTTTTCTAAACCAGCCATTAGCCAAGACGATGGGATTGCTCTTGCTTGGGAAGTCAACCTGGAGGTATTGTAGAAGAGAGAAACTTTCAGAGTAAAATCTAGAGGAGAAGGCTCTGTAAGGGATAGACTGGCAATAGGCATTTAGCCCCACGTGCCCTGAACCACAGTTCATATTAGACATAGAAGACATATTAGAATATCTTAACATGGTTACAGGTGCCATGTAGAGCTTTGAAGGGTTCCAAGGTGTGGGTACGACATGCATCTGGGTGTGTCTGAACGGTGGGGTATCTAGGCTCCTCCAGTAATAGGACACAATGTGTCACTTCAAGTTGATCTTAATGGAAGACATACCATATTTCCTGACTTTACTTCTACTTAATAAGAACTTGATAAGCTCATGCTTAGTGGTTTTCTCTTGGTACCACTCACTTCCCCCCCCCCCAAAACATCCTCAGGTTGATTTCATGACTGTGTCAGATTCCAAGATGGTAGGCAAGGACTCCCTTTCTGCTTGGCTTAGCCAGAGCTCTGATAAGCCCAAGCACAGAATACGTCAACTTTGGGCATTTTAGTTATATCTGTAAGATATTTAGATGTCAGCTGGATGTCAGTAGCATACTCTTGTGATGTCAACATTAGGGGAACAGAGGCAGGGGAATTGGGAATTTGGGGCTTCCCTGAGATACTTAGAAAGTCTTAGACCAGTCTTTACATGGTAAGACACTATCTAAGCATTATCTGGGCATAATTTTCTATGTAACATGATTATGTATAGAAAAATGCTCACTTTGGACTTAACGTCAGGGATATTTTAACCCACTTTTGAGCCCGACTTGTCTGGCTGTATACATCTCTAGTACTAGAGTCACCTAGCCTTTGTCATCTTTAGATCTCTAGCACCAGGGTCAGTTCCGAGACAGAGAAAGCACTACAGGAGGGATGGTCATTGACCCTAATGATAACACACTTCAGGCTGTTGGTCTCATGTGTTCTGCCAGCTGTTGGAGTTCATGGAATGAAGCAGTCGTTGAGGATAGAGATATTGAGTAGTGGGAAGGGATGTAGCATGCAAGGTCTATGTAGAAGACTGGAGAAGACTAAGAAGGAAAGACGAAACATCTGAACAGGGGAGAGGATTCGTACCAAAATGAACATGTATCTGTGTACGCATCACACACACACACACACACACACACACACACACACACACAAAATGCACTCAAATAAAACTCATGGATCTCACGCTCAGACTCTTGCAACTTGAGCGTTCTTGTTGACCCACCATGTACAGCCCTCCATCCAGCCACTGTCTGGAGAGCACACACAGCTACGGAGCGAGCTGAGACCAACAAACACGCTGTGGAAAATGAGCTTTCTCACCAAGACCCCCCCCCATTCTCCTTCTCCCTTAGAGTGGAAAAGAAGCTAGCCTCTTCCAATTTCTGGAACACTGCCCTATTATTTTAAATCGACCAGCCTGTCACACTGCAATATTAGATTACAGAAAAAAAAATGGCTGAGACAGACCACATCACCACATTTTCTTCTCTCTGCACAGCACATAAACGTCGCTCATTTTGCCAGTGCAGATGCTTGTCAAATTGCCTCTCTCTGGGTCTCCTCCCTCATTCCTCTGTTATCCATCATGTGGAAGGAGAAATGGTTTTTCTGTCAAGGCTCTTCATCAACTCTAAGCACACTTGACGGGTCCTGATCCTGCACGGGACCTTGCTCGGACATAGGATTTACACGAAGCGCCTTTGCCCTCGGACCCGAAGCTGCTGAGAAAGATGAGATAGTGTATGCTGGTGCCCAGGGAGGTGGGCTTCACCCAGCCAAGATAGGACAAATACTAAGGAGACAATCTTTCCCTTCCCAAGACGTGCATGAACACATCTCATGGAGCAAACTCTCCCTTCAAGGAGATTGATGACTGTTTCCCTAAATTACACTCAGAGATTCATCATGCTGGAGAGGAGTGCACTGGATTTCTGCTGAGATGAAAACTGAGAAATATCCTAGAGACATTCACACCCACCCACCCACCCACCCCTCCCCACACTGAAGAAGTCAGGTAGAGTAAAGGCGATGAAAGCAACTTCAGCAGGCTCAGCCAGACTTGGCTGTGACTTCTGACCTGTCTGTCTGCTTAGAAGACAGACGTGGGCAAAACTGTAGCAATCCCCTTGCTTTTTCAAGGGCCTCCCATTCTTTTCCCTTCTTCAAACTAGGCCACATTACATATTGATGTGCCCGTGTGCGTGCGTGCGTGCGTGCGTGCGTGCGTGCGTGCGTGCGTGCGTGCGTGTGTGTGTGTGTGTGTGTAACTTAATTATCTCTTAAGATCGGAGCAAAGAATGCTTTGTCTGTATTCAGGTAGGTCTGTTTCCTCACCCAAAGGCTGGTTCTAGCCAAGACAGTCCCAGCAGTTGATATCGGGCTCTTGACGGAATGCTTCTGTTCCAGGGAAAGAAGTAGAGACTGAGCGTCTAAGGCAGAGATTGCAACATAATCACAGTGCCCCAGTCCAGGGTGCGGTATTGCGATGGTGATTCTCACTCTTGGTCCCAGGCAGGTTAATAAACGTAAGAACACTAGCTGCTGTTGCCAGCGGGCAGTGCCCGTTTTATAACACCCTGAACTGTGATCAGTAGGGCCCATCACATCTTTCAGGCCACCCTTGACACCGCCATCTATATTATGTCTAGGGAAATGTAGAACTAAATTAGGCTGTAAGTTAGTGGTAAAGGCCTGTAATTCTGACCACTGGGGAGACAGGGAGGAGGATTGCAAGTTCAAGGCCAGCCTGAGTAACTTAGAACCTGTTTGCTCCGGGGTGCAGATGCAAACCAGAAGGATCTTATGTCTCCAACTGGGTATGGCTTCCTGCATCCCCTGGGCCCCAGGCGGGGTCCCAGTTAGGCCAAGGATCGAGGCAGTAGTGGTGGACTCACCCGTGAGCCTGGGTATGTCAGAACTCCTCGGGGGTCAAGCTGTCTCTGGGTGTGGTTGGGGTAGGGAGGGCTGGAGCGCAGTGTCCACATCTGGGCACAGATGTGAACTGTAGAACCTGTCTGAAAACCAAAAGTCTTTAAAGGGCTGAGGATAACTTAACTTCCTGTTAGGACAGTGAGGACCTAGGTTTATGTGAGGACCGAGATCTGGTCCACAGTACAAAAGAAGGAAAGAAGGGAATGAGGGAGCTGGGAGAGGAAAGACAGGAAGGAAGAAGAAGGGGAAGGGAAGAAAGAAATTCTATCTCCAAGGAAGAGCATCAGAGACTCACAAGCCATGTGCATGGAATCACATTTATCCGAGGATCAGAATGGACTATTAAAGAATAAGTGTCTGTATGCTGAATCGCAATAAGACCCATGTCCTACCCCGCAAGGTCACAGGGCATGCGTAACAGCAAATAAGCATGCCCCCTCACCTAGGAAATGATCCGCAAGAAATGAACTGAAGCCTAGAGCTCTCTGTGTAGACGTGAGTTCAGGACAGTGGAGATGGACAGTCATGGATGTGTTTATAGAACCCGTGCATCTGCAGGTGACCCTTCTCAGTCAAGAGAAACATGACCAGCAGATGACTTATTGCTCT
This sequence comes from Apodemus agrarius, assembly GCA_964023405.1. Classification (NCBI taxonomy): domain Eukaryota; kingdom Metazoa; phylum Chordata; class Mammalia; order Rodentia; family Muridae; genus Apodemus; species Apodemus agrarius. The sequence continues at coordinate 68,429,251 of OZ030019.1, read as the reverse complement.
TATTGGGACTGGGTGGCCTGAACTGACCCGTTCATTCCTGCCCTCCCTTCTCTTGCTTTGAAGATCAGTAGCAATCGCCCGGGCCCTCCTCCTGTCGTTTTGGCGTTGACCCTTTTGGTTCATCAGGCAATGGTTGTTTTAGACAATTCCTGAGTTTGCTTTGACTTGCTTTATTGGTGGCATCTTGGTATGTCTGAGTTCCAAGGGCTTGCAGAAAGGCTGCCTGGCTCCTCTCCAGCCTTTGTAAGAAGTGGGTCCTGTACCGTATGCTAAGTGCTATCTGGGGCTCGAGAATCCCGGTAGCTCTCGTCTCCACTACGAGTCCTGCTTGGTCAGACTCGACCTCTGTGAGCATGGGAAGGAAGGCCTCTCCTCCACTCAGGGCAGGGACCAGACTAGTCTCCTCTGCCAGATGGTCTAGCCCTCAAAATATTCTGACTTCAGGCAGTTGGTGCAGGGCCTGCAAAGCAGCGAGGAGAACATGCTGTGGCCATGCATTTGAGGTCCAGAAGTTGCACATTTTGAATGACAATGGGTGCAATTCCCTGTCAGTGACTGGGCAGAGTAGTCTCTACCATTATCCCCCCCCACCCTCCCACCCCCCCACCCCCCCACCCCCGCCACATGCTAGAGAGCATACCAAGGATGGAGAAAGTGGAAGAGAATATCAGGCATCTGTTATTTCTAAAGCTAAAGACACAGCTTTAGGCCAGAGGGAAGAGCATTTACTTCCTCTGCTCTCTTATTATCATCTAGAAACTGTCATGTGCGTTGCAGCTAAAGCTTTGGGATATTTAGCCTGGGGGAATGGAGAGCAGGAGGATTGACAGGCATTCACTTTCCTAACACTGACTGAGCCTGAAACACGTCAGGCAATATGATGGCGTGCAGAGATGGCTCTATTCCTGCTCTGGCCCTGGAGGCACTTGCTGCCCGCTGGAGGCCACAGACAGCAGACATGAATTGCAGTCTAGCCTTGCTGGATGTCATGAGGTGGGAGGCCAGTGCCGCAGTGCATCCTGGGATTCCGCCCGGAAGGGCCTGAGGCTGCCTCGCAGGATAGGCCACAGCCACCTGGCATTGGAAACTCAGGAGAGATGTGCCCGGAAGGAGCCATTCTGGGCTCTGTCTTTAAATAGGGCCTTTAAAACCACATAGGTTGATGGTTTATTCCCTCAAGATCCAGTTTTCTAAGAATCCGATGGACTGGTGCGGTGGTCTACACCAGCTATCCCAGTACTTGGAATGCAGAGGTAGGAGGGTTACAACCCTGAGGCCAGCCTCAGCTACATCCTCAGGTCCTTTCTCAACTGTAGCCTACTCTATCCTATTCTTGAGAAAAGCGAGATGACTTCCTGTGTTTGAGAAAAGATGTATCATTCAATTACGAGCATAATTTTAGAAAAACACAATTTGAAAGAGTTGAGCTAGCTTCCAACTATAGAGATCTAAAATTTGAAGACTCCGAATATATTCCCCTCGGATTGGGGGAGATATAGACATGAATTCAATATCCTGAAAACACACGCACATCCCTTTCCAAAACATGAACCAACATAAAATTTTACCATGCATGGACACATATTCAGAACAAAATGAGGTTTGATGTCAGAATTATCGAGAACTTTCAAGTCCTTTAGCACAATCCTAAACTCACAGAATAATCAAAAGAGGTCTTTATTGCGTTTTGAAACATTTTTTCCTGGGAATGTATAGAAGCAGAAAAGTGATGATGCATATGGGAAGAAATGAATGAAACAAGAATAAACAAGAGAAGAAAATGTCAGACTGCTACTCGGTCACAGGATGGCAAGTGCCTAAACAGCGTTTGTGACAAAGAGCAGTGTTGGCAGAGATGGGAGGGGAGAGACATTAGCTCACACCACCACAGCTGTGACATCCTGGTGCAGATATGTAGAGGCATACAACACAACTCCAAATAACACGGTGCTCATGAGGCTGATGCAGATTCTTGTCTCTTGGCCATGTGCTAGGAGGCTAGAATTGTCTTCTAGTCAGCCACAAGTGCATTGTGGGAGGTTGGAGGCAAGAGGGCAGGACATAGAGGGATGTACATCAAGAACCATGGACCATGGGATGCAGAGTCCCACACATTCCCCCAGACGGGATTGCTGGTGTGCATAGATACCTGTCTGCTTATTATCAGACCGAGAAAGAAAGCAGAGTTGGGGCTGGAGAGGCTAGGAGACAATCGGGGGGGGGGGGGAGGAGAGGAGAGGGAAGGAGAGAGGATGAGGAGGGGAGAACAGGAGAAGAGATGGGAAAGGGTGATAGGGGAAGGGAGGAAAGGAAAGAAGAGGGGAGGAGAGGAGAGGAGGAGGAGGAGGAGAGGAGAAGGAGAAGGAGAAGGAGAAGGAGAAGGAGAAGGAGAAGGAGAAGGAGAAGGAGAAGGAGAAGGAGAAGGAGAAGGAGAAGGAGAGGAGAAATGGAGAAGGAAGCCAGAGTAACAGGAAGAATCTCACCCATCCCGACTAGACACTCAGCTCCAGTTTGGAATTCCTCCCAGGCTGCAGCCTCCTTGGTTGGTACTGGAAGTCAATCACCTCCACACTGGGTGTCTGCATTCCTTGGTGCTTGGATCTGAAATACGTTTCTCGTGAGGACTAATTTTCACTGGCAGAAATTGCACCGCATTCCCTAACTGTTCCTGGCCGTGGGAAGCTCTCCCTGATCCTCTTTGTCTGGGTTGAGCCTGCCTCTCAGCTAGCATGAGTGGTGTTTGGCTGGTCTAGAGGGGTCTCCAGGCCTCTTTGGTAATTTCCTCGACTTCCTCAAGATGGTGTCCATGTGACTAATAGAAGACTCAAACAGTTGGCCGCAGATGGGTTAAGATGCTCGGGGCAGTTGCTCATCCTGTCTTCCTCCATACTTCCCCAAGTCCCGATCTTCCGTTCCGGCTGTGCAGAACCTTCTGGAATGTGCTTCCTTTTGCCTTTTCTGCCCAGAATCTTTCTCTGATCCCTGCTTCCCCATTCTCAACTCTCAAATCATTCTTCAAAGAGGATGTTGGCCAGCGCTTTCTCACGGGGAGTGCAGGGTCTCTGCAATATGGCTCTACCGGGTGAGCCTTCCCTAGTTTCTCCCATCTTCTCCTTTCTCAGTGTATGCGGAGGGGGGTGAGGGGAATGCACATGCTCAAACAGATGCTTACAGAATTGAGATGCAGATTTGTGATTCAAGCCTCATTGACCCTATAATCTAAACCAGGATAATACATGTGCAACCCTGTTTTGCTCACTAATGGGCACTGGGAATAAGTACAAAAGATTTGTTTGCTTTCTAAAGAGCTTCGCTTTATTAAATTATTACTAGGAATCACCTAGTAATCTCCTCTCTGGGTATCTGTCTGTGAGGGTGCTGTAGCGGAGAAGGGCTCACCCTAATGGGGGCGGCACCATTCCATGGGCTGCAGCTCCACACTGACTAAGGGGAAGAAGCTGAGTCCCAGTCCAACCATCCATCTCATGTGCCTATTGCCCCACCCTGATGGACTGTACTCTCAAACCAGGAGCCAAAATGAACCCTTCCTTCTTTCCTTCCTTAAGTTACTCTCATCGGGTGTTTTGTCCTGGCAATGAAAGAGTTGCTAGAGCTCGGTGCTTGATAAATGGTCAGTGGGTGATGGCTATTGTTACTAACTTCTACCAGACATGCTCAGCATGCTTAGTTTACTATAGAAAATTAAATGTTCTATCTGATGCATTTAAGTGAGACTGGAGTAGGGGATTGTAGCAAGTAAGACTCAGCCTGCCTTACTGATTGCTCTATAATGATCACTGTGCACAATCTAGGCTAATTCCTCACGTACATACCCAGGTTTTGCCACCAGCTGTGGCCCTGAGACCATCTTCTCTCTAGGACTCAGTCTCTAGTGTCTTAGAAAGGGGTAATGAGTTCTGGACCCCAGGATAAATTTCTTCGGCTGTGAAACCAATCATGCTCTAAGCATTTGACTCAAGGTCTCAGGCTGGGAACAGTACCTGTCACCAATGAATTCTGTCATCAGTGGGATACTTCGCTTCTGATAGAACTACAGAGAGGGAACTTGATGCATGGAACGTGTTGTCAGGCACTAGGCATGTGGGAGCTTGGGTGATATTTGTTGACGGTTCATGTTCATTCCAGTTGCCTTAGAGAAGATCATTTATATTCTATTGGCCATTAGGGTGCTTTACCACAAAAGTGAAAATAATTAAAAAGATTATTGTGCTCGGAAAAATATGGTTGAAATTGTCTTTTCTGTACAGTTTTACTCATTTTAAAGTGTTCAACCCTACTTAGGTTGGGGTGGTAGGATCAAACCCAGGGGGCTCATTCATGCTAGATACAAGCATTCTACCCTTGACCTATACCCCTAGTGATGTCTTATGTCTATTAAAGTGTGTGTTATGACAACATGCACAAGTGTGTATATCTGCACATGTACATCCATGCATCCATGTTTCAAATAAAGCATTTTCTGTTTATCAGAGCACAATTGAGAAATGTTGAGTTCCAACACAGGACACCAAAGAGCCAGTCATAATGGCACACAACTCTAATCACAGCCCCGGAGAGGTTTGAAGTAGAAGGATCATGAGTTCAAGGCCACAATGAGGCCTTTTCTCCAAACTCTACAGAAATACCATTTATGGCATAGTATCTGCCCCCCTCAGGAACTTATAAGCAAAGTGAACATTTAAACACTGGAACCACAGTCACCAAATATGATCTTTCAAAATTTCTTGAGAAGACCCCAAAAAGAGATGAGATTTGAGCTGGCTCTTAAAGAATGGAACCTGTTAGAGAGGACTGAGCAGGGCAAGGATGGTAGTCTGAGAACGGTGAAGGTGTTTGAGGAGCCATTCCTCCAACAAGCTTTTACTGAGTTTTGTACCAGACTGTGCAGAATTGCAAAAATGAATGTGGTATGTGATGCCTTTGGGGAGCACAGAGTCTCACAGATGGTGAGTCCCAGATACAAACCAAGACGGGAGCTACAGCAGAAGAGCCTGGGAAGCTGAAGAGAACAAAGAGGGGGTGCAGCACCTTGTATAATGAGGAGGTGCAGCACCTTGTATAATGAGGAGGTGCAGCACCTTGTATAATGAGGAGATGCAGCACCTTGTATAAATATTGCATGGGTGGGAGCAGGAAAGATGTCACCAGACAAGGGACACACACGTAGAGCTTTGCAACTGAGCAGGTCAGTCCTGAAGACTAGAGAGAACAATAGCATTGCGGGCACAGAGAATGAGGTTGGGAAAAGAATATTCTAGATTAAGGTCAAAATGTAGCTTCTCTGGACCCGCTCTAAACTAACCTTTCCTGTCTAGTTTTCATGCTTCATTTTCATGATGAATTAACGTTGACCATCTGTCTCCCTGTCCCCAACTATGATGTAATACCACATCAGTAGGCACTCGGGCCATCTTGTTCCATGCCCGGGAATAGTTGGTACCCACTGAGCATTTAGTGATGGCCAGCGGAGTTCTATATCTTCTGACCTCCAAAGGAGCCTGTGCTGAGACACTGCCTATGGGCAGTGGTGACCACAGCCTGTGTTCACTGTGGGTCAGAAGGCAAGAAAAGGGGATGAGCTAACACAGCCAATGAAAAGAGATCATTTTTGCTCACGTGAGGACTTTCTGGCACATTCTGAGCGACAGACCCCCTTGCTGTACTTCTTCCCCATCCCTGCAGCCTTTCTACTTACAAGGTAATTTGAACTCTAGATTCCCATCCAAAACATGTGCATGCTATGGACGTCAAGCAATCAGAAAATGGGGATCAGAAGTGGAAGTAACGAGGCTAGGGACCGGATGCGCCTTGAAAGGCCGGCCCCTAGTGACCCGCTTCCTACAGTCACCTCCTCTGTGCCCATGCAGCTACAGATTCCTCCATTGATGAACCCGATGAGGAAGTTAACTCCTTAACGATCCACCCACCTGTCAATGGAGCCACCATCTAAGGAACAAGCCTTCAACATAGGACCCTCTTGGGGACTATAGTGATCTTGTTGCTATGGCCAAATAGCTGACAAGAAGCCATTAAAGGAGGGTGGGATGGCTTGGACTTACAATTTGGAGAAGGTATTGGTGACAGGGGAGTGAGTAGCTAGTCATATTATATCTCAGTCAGGAAGCAGAAAACCAGAGAGGAAATAGGGCCGGACTATAAAACTTCAAGGCCCAACCCCAGTGGGCCTCTTCCCGCAATGAAGCTCTATCCCCTAAAGGTACCAGCGCTTTCCAAACGGCACCTCCAGCTGGGAGCCAACTGTTCAAACATATGCACCTCTGGGGGACAGTTTATATTCAGATCACTATGCACCTCTGGGGGACAGTTTATATTCAGATCACTACAGGGAGACACTGTTATACTCAAAACAGACACAATCTGCAGAACTTTGTTGTTCCCCGAAATATTAGGAGAGAAGCTCTTACATAAAATGTTCGTACCACAAGAATGTAAAGTACATTTTTTTTTAAAAATTTAAGTCAGTGCCTACATAGGTTGGCATCAGGTATGGCTGGCTCCGTTCCCCCACCACTTCTGATCCCCACTTCTTTCTGTCCTCTCAGTAGCCATCTCTGGTATCAAAAGGTATATAGAGCAGCAGAGACCCTAAAGTCCATCATTCGAGGTGTATAAGAGGTCATCCAAAACACAAGTGGGCTGTGGAAACAAAGGGACAGAGAAGTAGCCACTGGCCGTGTCTTGGACATCCCACGGGCAGACATTCTCTTTTCCAGGTATGTAGATCCATGACCAAGAATAAACAGTCCGAAGAACATAACTTAATGTAGGATAATGACCACGTTGAGCTCATGGCTATCTTGATGGGAGCGCCTGTGTTATTATAGCATATCAGTTTCCAAGAAAAACTTCACGCTGCCAGATCAGCCGCAGCTGGCCACTCACTGCTGATTTTCACTTTCATTTATATGAGCATCCTTCTCCACGGAAAACTTTCTTAACAGTCAGGGTCTGAGGCCAGGAGTGCCATTCGGAAAGCCTAAACCACGCTCTAGTCTCCACTTGCCCTCAGAGGTAGGCTCGTGCAGTAGGTTCTTCTAGCCTGGAGTATTACTGTTCTAGCACCTCCTGCCAGTGGGGTGTCCAGGAAGCGTCCTGTTGGGTGGGCATTTTGAGAGCTCCCTGGCTCTTCTGGACTAGGGCAGTGGTAAGCTCTTCTGATTCTTGAACTTCTGTCTCTCCTTCCAAGCCTGGTCCTAGAAGCTCCACAGCCAACAAGCCAGCCCCTTCTTCCAGATCATGTCCGTGTGCCCAAGTGTCTATCTGGCACACTTCCGGGTACACCCTGGCCCAGACCTTGACAATCTAGAAACAAAGAGAAAGTCGCGCTCTAGATACGTGTGGACAGATCAGAGCTGTGCCCAGAGAGGATATGACACCATGGAGCCCTGTCCCCTGCAGCAACTGCTTGTTATCGGGTCCCTTGCCAGAGAGAAATCAGATCTTAATCTGACAGGCTAATTCTCAAGGGCGTGGTAGAGCCAAAGGGCAGCCTGGACAAAGTGCATAATGCACCGTTCCATTAGCCCTGATAGAGTAGGAAGCTGGCCTGCACCTTGGTGAACGCACCGCAGAAGGAATGAGACGGGGATGAAAAGGCAGAGTCACATTCTAGAGTGCTTCTTCCAGGTGGGAGCTGTTGGGAGGGGGGACAGGCCAACTGACCTACACAGAGAGTTCAAAAGCTGAAGTAAGAGGTTTGGCTCTCAAGTCGTCTCCTTTACTGACCAAGGCCTAGAGGAAAGACCACAGACCAGGAGTCCAAGGGCTTAGGCTTGAGTCCTGGCCTTTGTGTTCTTCTAGCTGGTTCACTTTCAAATGTACATGCTGGGGGACTGGGGAGATGGCTCAGTGGTTAAGAGCACTGACCACTTTTGCAGAGGTCCTGAGTTCAGTTCTGAACAACCACATGGTGGCTCACAGCCATCTGTAATGGGATCAGATGCCCTCTTCCGGTGTGTCTAAAGACAGCTACAATGTACTCATGAATAAAATAAATAAATCTTTAAAAAATATATATACATGCTATTAGGACTATATTTGGGGATGGTGTGATCTTTGTTACCCTGGACTTTGTGGCTACTGAGCTACAAACACCCCTAGATATAGAGTTGAGGGGAGACATGAGTTGCCAGGACTGGGGCTAGACTCTAATAGAACATTTATTTTCCCAGGAGAAGAAAACCAGCCTTCCTTCTAGGAATATAAGCCCAAGAGCCAAACGAATGAGGCCTAGGGCAGTATACACCTGTCCCCGATTCCGTTCCTCCCGCAGAGGCCGAGCTCTGGTCCTCATCCGCTGGTACCCACTGAGCCACACAATGCTGTCCTCCTCTGTCATTCACAATTGTCCCAGACTGTACAAGGGCTGACTGAAGAAATCTGGGAAGAGTGGCAGAGCCCAGGATAGCCTCTGGTCTTTGTTCACAGACGTGCTGGGGTGCTGGGGTTACAGGCAGGCAGGCTCCTGTGTCCAGATTTTGTGCAGGTTCCAGAGATTTAAACTCAGGTCACCGTGCTTGCGTGATAAGTGTTTTACTCCCTCAACTCTCTCTTAATTTTAACTCAGGCCCCAAGATAGACTCGTTTACTCAGAACACCTGCATGAACAGTCCTCTATGCAAAAGAGAGAGAGAGAGAGAGAGAGAGAGAGAGAGAGAGAGAGAGAGGAAATAAAGCTAAGACAAAAGGAAATTAGAATATACGTTAAGAACATTGGCACGAGGAGAAATCCTTCCTGAAAATTTTTAGCAGTTTTTTCCTCAAAATGAAAGGCAGAGCATAAAGCAAAACACACTTGTTAACAAACAAAAAGCTCACATATCCACCGTGTCAGCTTTTTCCCAAGACAAGCTAACATTTTGCTCTGTCGGCTTTGCCTAATGCAAACACTTTATTTTTCCCAAGTCCTCACTGTGGGAAACATTTACATATCCATCTCTCTGTGGCCCCAGGGTGTCCCTGGGCAGTGAAGTATTCCCTTGGTGGTTTCCGAGGCCCTGGCTGCTTCGTTTTGCCTACCACAGCCGATCTTTACAAATGAAATCTTCCAGGCCTCCCGCCTCCAAATCACACTTGTGAGTTAGATGATGTAGAATCTTCTCGGCCTTGACAACTGTCATCCCCCATTCAGCCCGCCGCAGCTGTGCCCCGGGTAGAGGGACAGATGAGAGATGGCTGACCTTTATTGTGTTTGTTAGGTACCAATGGCCTCATCCCTACATACCTACGGTCTATGGATATCTGCTCATTCGTTCTCATTAAATCGGTCTCTAGGCTGTTGCTATGTTTGGAATAATATTGAACTGCGTGGAAAGAAAGGGCTTGGCTTCTGGGCAGGCCTCAGTCTGGGGTCAGGGCTCCTACTGTGGCTGCTGCATTCTGGCCCCAGAAGCCAGATCTGAACCTCGAATTTTGTTCTTGGCTCTTCTAGAACCAAGTACTGCTTGCTTCTGCTCTGGGGTCACTTACTGGCTTGGTCCCACCCTTTCAGGCTGTATGATCCCTCCATCCCAGCCCCACACGGGGCTCCAGGCAAGTCGTGGTCCTTTCCTAAGTGTTTTAACTGATGGAGCAAGCTGCTTCGAAGAGCAAGCGGTATCACAGAACCAAGTAGCTCAAAACCAACATATACATGGAAGTATATACTGGCGTAGAAGCATTTACTGGTAGTAAAGGTAACATTAGAACTGAGGGCAGGACTGGAAAGAGAAAGCATGACTTCCTAAATTTTAATTTATGGGTATTTTATTTATTGGGTTCTCAGTTGCTAAGTATGGGTTCTCCCTCTGTCCTACATGGTCGGCCCCAGAATCCACAGTGTCAATGACTACTGACTTGTGATGGTTGAATGTAATTGATATGGCGGCTCTTGCCATGGTTGTCAAATGGCCCTTGGTTGTCAAATCCAGAGCTGTGGTTTATGGCTAGCAGCATCTTAGTTGGACCCTTAAGAAGTTGTCTTGTGAAATGGCCCCCGTGGCACCCTGGCTAGGGCATTGTCATTCTACCGTGTGGTGGCCTGAGCTGCCTCCTGTGGATGACCGATGCTTGCAATGGGCAAAAGGGTAGCATTCTGGTTCCTATTTGGTGGACCGAGAATGCACAGGTCAGGGTGCATTCTAGCAACGCGATAGCCAGGTTGTAAAACTTCTTCTTCCTTTAGCGATTTCCTACATAGAATGAACCTGAAGGCATCCTGTTGAGTATGCTCTTGGTTGGTTCCTGTCAGCTGAGGACAGTGTTACAGACGTGATTAACAACATCCATAAATGGAATATTGCCTGCTGATTGTCTAGGACTCGTGGGATTCTAGTTAACGCCATGTGGAACGTTATGGAGGGTGGCAAGGTGGGTCAGTGGATAAAAGTGTTTGCTGTGTAAGCCTGGTGGCCTTCGTTCCACTCCTAGAAACCACCGGAAGGTGGAAGGTAAGAAGCAGCACCAAAGCGTTGTCTTCTAACTACCACACACTCACTGTAGCACACATGTGTCCTCACAAACACATCATGTGCACACACTAATAAATAAAAGTATGGTGGACTTAGGGTACGTGTGTGCGCCTCTGGTCACGATGGGAGTTGATCATTTTGCTGCTTGGGGAGTCATAGGTTTGCTTCTGTGGCATGGAAGTGTATAGAGGGTGTGGTTCCTTTGATGAGATTTAACTTTAGCACATTTGGTGTGGGTTCCCTTAATTTGATTGATGGGTCGTGAGTTCCTTCCAGACCAAGTATAGACCCAGCACCAGTGGCTGTGCACACACTCACTTCTTACCCGCTCTTGTCTTGCAGGCTCTGTGGTTACCCTCCTTTTTATGACGAAAATGACTCAAAGCTGTTTGAACAGATCCTCAAGGCAGAGTATGAGTTCGATTCCCCGTACTGGGATGACATCTCTGACTCCGGTGAGTGTCTCATGGCCTTCAGATCCTGATGACCCATTGTAGAGGTTCAAGGAACCTGGCGCTCAGAGTGGTTCTGAGGCTTCTGTCTTCTTCTGCTGGTGTTACTGTAACAAAATCCTACAGGCTGTGTAGCTTAAATACCAGGCATTTATTTTCACACAGTTCTGAAGGCTGGAAGTACCGGTCAGGCCCCACTGCATGTCTGATGAGGGTCTGCTTTCTGATCTTTAAGCAGCTGTCTTCTGTTTGCACGTGAAGGGGGAGGCAAGGCCTTCTGCGTCTCTTTCATAAAAACATTCCTATCTTTTGTGAGAGCCCCACCTACGGCACCCTAAAGCACTTCCCAAAGGTCCACTTCAGATGCCTCATCATGGGAGTAAGGATCTGGACCAAAGAATCATGGTTTCCACAAGCATTCAGTCTATAGTCGCTCCTGGGGAAGCTTTATGGGGAAGCTACACCTTTAAGACTTGACCTGGAGGACAGGCTTGCTACATAAAACTAAGGGACGTGGACTCACTCATCTGCTTCTTCCTGATATGGGTGCTCTAGGAGTGAAATATTATTAGCTGCCACTGGATGGGTACCAAGTAGGAGCTGAGTGTTAAAAGCCCAGACATGTGCTCACACACCCAGCCCTCAGGATGATCCCAGAGATTGGCATTCATATTTCTATGTGACTGATAATAGAAGCTCAGGCCCCAGGGATAAGGAAAATAACCTGCCTTCGTTTATAGAGTCAGTATATAGCAGAGCTGGGACCGTAAACCCCAGTTTTCCTGGAGCCGACTTTTTTATGACAAGACTGTGTTTATGAAGTCACGCGTCCTTGGTAAAGCATTCTTGCATAGAGCAGTCAGGCGTGATAGGGCTTTCTTGGCTGAGGCCATGATTTTATTGCCTAGAGCCCTTTCTTGGGCCACAGGGCACCACGCTGAAATGCTTCCAGAGAAGGTCATCAACCTTTTGAGGGGATAAAGACCAAAGCCCAGCCTAGGTGAGGTGGCGAGACCCATAGAGGGAAGACGGGAGGTGAATGGCGCGCTCTCTGTTCACCTGGATCATTTTTATTATTTATGCAATTTGCTCCTAATTGGAATCCCCTGGCCTGCTTCCTCAACCTTCCAAATCCTGGCTCCAGGATAGCGATACCATTCTACAGACCTCGAAAGAAATATTGGACTTCTGAGCTTAGAAGCCAGAGGCTTCCTCCAGAAGCCGAGACCCACGTGCAGCCACAGGACAGCAGGGTCCAAGCCGGCACGGAGTATCAGCTTCGGTTTCTGCAGCTCTGTCCCTCTCATTCTCCCTGGCCTGCTCTGAGCTGTGCCCTGTCCATCGTGACCAAGCCCCAGGATACGTCTAGCTGTTGCTTTCTAGTTTCTGACTCTCAGGGGGGAACAGCTCAAGTACAATGCAGATGCTTCTCTGGGGTGTTCCCAGCACAGAGCACCATGACCTGGTGGCCTCGCAGCTCCTCAGTGAGCTTCCTGGAACCAGTGATGTCTATAACACACTGGTTGAGGGGATGTTCCCCAGTTTCCTTTATTCTCTAAACCAAAGGCATCATTAGTGGCTAACAGAAAACAACCATAGAGCCAGGGTCCCAGCCTGGCTCTGCCACCTCTCCATTCACTGGGTCCCCATTGGAATGCCAGCTATGATTCTGCTTTTATCTGAGTACTGGTGTCTTTTGTGCTCAAGGTATAATAGGGATGATAAAAAGCCTGTCTTGTATTTTATTTTTTTTTGTCTTGTATTTTTAATGGTACGCATGCTTAAAACACAAGGGTGTCCAGCCATCCTATTTCAAACCTCAAAATGATTCTGTTCCCTCTGCTTTCTTTTTGGACAGCCAAAGACTTCATTCGGAACCTGATGGAGAAAGACCCAAACAAACGATACACGTGTGAGCAGGCAGCTCGACACCCCTGGTAAGAGACCTGGCCTTTGGTGAGGGCCGTGCCTCCCGCGCCCACCGCAGGCTTTCTACCGACTCCTCTTATTCCTGGAAACACCCAGGTGTTCACTCCATCTCACCCTGGCTCGTTGCCTCATCTCCCAAGCCAGTGTTGGCACCTTTTGATGCCCCGAGTCTCGGATACACTCAGAAAGATATGAAATGAATGGCAGGTAGCTTTTCATATTATAGACGGTTCCGAGAATCGCTCTGCCAGGGGAAAATGCCCAATGGAGGCCCTGGGATTGGATGAACTCTATTCCTTGGCAGTCGTTATATATAATTCCTCTTTCAGGTGACTTCTTTCTCCAGTTAGTGTTTTCTTTAGCTGTAAAGGGACTTGGTGGTGCTCTATGGCATCCCACATGCTATGTGTGTGTGTGTGTGTGTGTGTGTGTGTGTGTGTGTATGTATGTGTGTGTGTCTATGTCATGAGGTTGGAACCCAGATTCACCGACAGCTAGTGTGACGTTGGGTTTACACTTGGCCTTCTAAGTCTCCGCTTTCTCACTTTTAATTGAGAGTAGCATCGCTAATCTACTGACTTAATGTAAGAGATAGGGGAGTTAATGTACATGAAGAGAGTCATAGATCCAGACAGAGCAAATGTCTGCTTCGATACAGACCAGTGAGCACCCACCTGGAAACAAAAAATCGAGTATAAAAAGATACCCTGTGAGCTAGTCAGGTTTTTGTTGCTGTAACAAAACTAAGGTGGACGTAAAAGGACAGAATGTCTCTTGTGGCTCACAGTTTTGGAGATGTCAGGTGATGCTGTTGTGGTGGGGCCTCTGGCAAGCAGTAGGAAACAAGAGAACGAGGTCAGTGTGTCATAGTCTTTTCAAGGGCACCTCCATGACCTGAAAATCTCCCATGAGGTCCAACCTCATGAAGATTTTATCATCCTGCAATAACGCCAAGCTAAGGACTAAACTCCTAACACAGAAACCTTTGAACATATTTAACACGTGCCCATATTTAACTATAGTGCCCAGTATAACAAACTTAGAGGCCATGTGGGGGGGGGGGTTGGGGGAGGGGGATCAGTGGTAAATCCCTTCCCTATTATATATGAGGCTTTGGCTTTATTCCCCCAGCATACATGTGCATGCACGTGCACACACCAACACACACACACACACACACACACACACACACACATACACACACTTAATTCAGGAGAAAGTTCTCCTAAGGAGCAAAAGAACTGCCCTGTATTTGGCCTTTCCACAGCACTCCCTTCAGGCCATTAACCCTCTGCAGGGGCCCTGCTTAGAAGCACTGAGGTCACCCAATTCCACCTCATTTTAATTCAACACTCCTGCCCTTCTTTTGTTGAGTTCCTTTTGTGTTCAGGAACTCAGGGGATGGCTTTAAAGTATTCATTCCTTTTTTTTCTACAATAACCCTGGGAGGTAGGTTTTCTGTTCATTTCAGAGATAAGTAAATAGTAACTGAGTTAAGACACCACAGCCAGCCAATGGCAAAACCAGGGCTCTAGCCAGAAAGTCAGACTCCACAGTGAATGCTTGTCTTTGTATAAAGAAGATGGGCGACCCAGCATAGGGTCAGGAAGCAAAGGAACTGTTTTCTGGAAAGGTGAGCAGCTCTGATCTGGTGTCCTTTAGATGCTCCTTAGTAGCCTCAGATAGCAGGTCCACATACATGATGGCACTTAGTAGCCTCAGATAGCAGGTCCACATACATGATGGCACTTAGTAGCCTCAGATACCAGGTCCACATACATGATGGCACTTAGTAGCCTCAGATAGCAGGTCCACATACATGATGGCACTTAGTAGCCTCAGATACCAGGTCCACATACATGATGGCACTTAGTAGCCTCAGATAGCAGGTCCACATACATGATGGCACTTAGTAGCCTCAGATACCAGGTCCATGTGTATGATAACACTTAGTGGGTGCATGTATATGATGACAACACAATAATTTTTCTTTATGTCACACGTGATAGGCCTTTAAAGGCATCAGACTTGTGAGATTATCCTACAGAGAGGGAGGGAACTGCCTGGCTTCCTCATGCTCCTCCAATAATCTATCCCTACTCTATAGAAAGTGAGAAGGCAGCTTAAAGTCTGTTCTCTCCATTTTAAAAAGTTTTTTTTAAGTCTTTTAAGATTTTTAAGTCTTTTTAAGATTTGTCGTCTTCAATTATATGTGTGTGTGTCTCTGCATATGAGTGGGGGTGCCCATGGCAACCAGCAGAGGGCATCAGAGCCCTGTGGAGCTGGATTTAGAGGCAGCTGCGATCCACCTGATTTGGGTGCTGGGAACTGAACCCAGGTCCTCTGCAGGAGCAATGTGTGCTCTTAACTACTGAACCATCTCTCCAGCCCTTTAACAAAAGTTTTGTTAGCATATATTAATTGTGTGTAATTATGACCTTTCATGTGTGTGCATAATGTGCTCAAGATCACACTCATTCCTACTACCTGCCCCTTGTTCCCTCCCCTCCCCTCCCTCCCTCTGGTTTTTGTTTGTTTGTTTATTTGTTTGTTTTTGTTTTGTTTTTGTTTTTGTTTTTTTGAGACAGGGTTTCTCTGTGTAGCCCTGACTGTCCTGGAACTCACTCTGTAGACCAGGCTGGCCTCGAACTCAGAAATCCACCTGCCTCTGCCTCTGCCTCCCAAG
The DNA here is from genome assembly GCA_964023405.1 of Apodemus agrarius. Taxonomy (NCBI): domain Eukaryota; kingdom Metazoa; phylum Chordata; class Mammalia; order Rodentia; family Muridae; genus Apodemus; species Apodemus agrarius. The sequence goes on along the minus strand of OZ030019.1, from coordinate 68,413,694 downwards.
TGCTGGGATTACAGGCATGCGCCACCATGCCCGGCTCCTCCCTCTGGTCTCCTTCACCCTAGTTCCACTTCTATGGCCTTATCACATACACAGGCATGTGCATATGTGCATGCGTGTGTGTGTGTGTGTGTGTGTGTGTGTGAGAGAGAGAGAGAGAGAGAGAGAGAGAGAGAGAGAGAGAGATAACAAGTTTAGTTAGGTGTGCTTACATACATGTGGGTGAGGAGTTATTTACATGGGTACCTTACCGCGGAAGAAAATGTCTTCCCCTCCTCCAGCACCCTTTACTGCCTATAGATCCTCAAGGAGCGACGGGGCCTCCTAAGTTCCTTCCCTCTCTCTAATGGGGAGAGTCTCTCTCTCTCTCTCTCTCTCTGTCTCTGTCTCTGTCTCTGTCTCTGTCTCTCTCTCTCTTTCTCTCTCTCTCTTTCTCTCCCTTTCTCTCCCCCCCCCCTCTCTCTCTTGAAAAAAACAAGCCAAATCCTTCTTGGGACTTCAGGAGAGTAGAGTGGTCCCAACTGGATCTGGTGTCAAGCTATGTCTTTGACTGGAAGAGGGTTGCTGCCCAGCCCACGGGATAGGGCGGAGCTCCAAGCAAGATGAGTCACCTGGGCCCAGAATATGTCTAAACGCTGAATGTCCAGGATTGAACCACAGCGCGTGGAGTTCCTTGATAGAGTAAGAGGAGACAGGCAGGGAATGAATCGAGAAGCCAGGGTGAGGATTAGTGGGGATCTGGCCTGGCACCATCTCTTACTACCTTGGCATCTAAATGCTAAACCCTATGGGCGTCCTCTATAGAATCCAGACCACACATGGTATTCTATAGTCCAAAGGGATTTTCATGGGATTCATTAAGATAGTACATGTAACAGACAAGACCACCTGGCACCTACCATATCTGTGCCCTATATGAACTCATTATTTTATTGGTGTCCTACAAAATTTAACTTTGCCCCTTTGGCAGCATGGCCTTGATGGTGTTTAGACGAGATAATGAGATTTTTATTTATGAATTGGTCGCCACTGCTTCTCTTGCTATGTATATTTTCTGCTACTGAAAAGTGAACCTGGGGTTTCAAATGTGCTGGGCAAGCGAACTACCTCCAAACTATATCCCTGTTTTCAGAAAATAAAAAAAAATAAAATAAAATAAAATAAAATAAAATAAAATAAAATAAAATAAAAGACACATGATCTTTTCTGAGTTTCCCAGGCTGATCTTAAAATTGTAACCCACCTATATGATTCCAAGCCTGCTTCACTGGGTAGAAGAGATTTACATTCCTAAAGCCTTGTCTAGTGGGAGGTAGGAAAGTATGGCGGCTTGCATGAGATGGATAGGATATGGGCCAGGAGAGCCAGCCGTGATGGGATTTGGAGAGCCAGGGTAGCTCCGCACCGAAGAGGTATGGCACCCAGAAGAGAAGTCAAGCTAGGGCCAAAGATTTAAAGGCGTCCTTAGAAACTCAGGAGCTGTGCCACCCAGGGACTGCTAATCAAAGGCTCATGACGAGCTCTTCCATCTTTACTGTGTATTTCAAATTTTCGGGAAGCCAGACACCAGGAAATAGCAGCCATGCATTTGATGCAGCCGCCACCCAAGTCCCGTAGCTGCCTGCATTTGTGTGGCGCTTGCCTCCGCGAGGTAAAACTGCCCAGGCACAAAGGAAAATGAGTGTCCAGCTGGGAGCGGGCAGGACCGGAGGGCTGCCTGCAGGGGAGCCTTACCTGCTCTGTGCTCTCTGAGCCTCTCATGACTCCGGAGTTCAGGCTATTCCAGGCCTGTTTGCCCCTCTTATCCAAGCCCCCCCGGGGCGAGGAGAGCCCTTGGGAAGTGCATAAGCTCTCCTAAACCTCAGAACAAGCCCCTCCAGACACAACAGGGCTCTTGCTAAAGCAGTCCTCGAGGAAGCTAGTCTGTGCCATTTACCAGAGAGTTCTAAGCCCAACCCCACTTAGGGTTTCGCCTTTTTTCCCTGCTGGTACCTTATAAGGAACCGGCAAGCTGTTCACTGAGGGCCAGAGTGTGGGAACTGGCAGACAGTGGGATAGGAGTCCGTGCCTGGCTCATTTCCAGGTCAGATTGCCCTGAAAGTTTATCTCTGGCTTAATTGGCAAACAGATTAAGGCAGTCGGCATGAGGGATCTTTATTTCAAGGAATTAAGACGATTGTTTGTACGATTGTGGGGTCTAGGAAATCCAAACTGTGCAGAGGGACTCAGGGAGCTAGAATCTTAAGACAGACTCTCTTGATTTTTGTCCCCAACGGATCCCTTCAACTGATAGATAAGGCCCACCCATGTGATGTAATGAATTCAAAGTCTACTAATATTATCTAAGAAATATTTTCACCAGAACATAGAAATGAGCATAAGTTCAAATACTGGGGTGCCGTATTCCAGCCAAGTTGACATGTAAAATTAACCATCAAACCCCTGAATACTGACTGAGAAACCATCTCTCTGTAAGATCCCAGGCTCATTAACTGCTTGGCCGTGGAAATTGAGAATTAGTCCAAGAAACTATGGTTGAGAGATACACCAGATATCCCTAAATCCAGTTTGACCAAGTGGCAAAACCAGAGAGAGGAAACGTGTCTGAAACGTGTCTGAAACATGTCTGAAACACACACACACACACACACACACACACACACACACACACCGGCATGAGGATTTGCGTTCAGCCCCTCAGCACTACAAATCTCTGTCTGGGCTTTATCTGCCTATAATCTCAGTGCTGGGGAAGTGGAAACAGGTACATCCCAAAGCTCACTGGCGGCCAGTCTAGTTGAGCTGGTAAGACCCAGGTCCAACGGAGAGACGTTGTTTCAACAAACAAGGCACAGAGGAAAGAAGACAGCCTCTTTGGCTTCCGGCTGCCATATGCATATGTACATGTGCCTGCACACAAAGTGATTGTTCTATCTACGGAGGCGTTAGTTTGCCTAATACCAATGAGTGGTGTGAACAAAGAGGATTTAACTGCTTATAAATGGTTGGCCCTGATTTGGAGCTGGATTTGGAAAATGTTGGCCTCAAAAGATTATTAAAAAAAATCATGGAGATATAAAATGATCATGGAAAAGCACTAGGTTCCAAAATAGAGGAGAGTCAGAAGCAAAATATCAGGAACAGATTTTAAAAAATGAAGGAGCATTCTAATATATTCTATGTTACTCTATGTCATATTCTAAACGAGTAATACCAGAGCATTCATTAAACCCTGCAGTTTTTATTAGGACTTACTGTTACAAAGAGGATTCCTCTTGCCCAACCTAGAAAAGAGAAGCCCCAACCAATCCCGATGACTGACCTAAACAGTTCTCTAACGCTGACTTTGCCCTTGCATACTCATGGCTGTCCACAGAGTAGATTAAATGGAACACTTGGACTTCAGCCACTTTGAAGACGGCCTAACAGGACCACTGAGGCCCTGCTGTCAGCTAGATTCTGACCCATACACAGCACAGCTGAAGACTGTAGGGCGTGAACAAAAAACAGCCTTTAAATAACTCAGAGTTAGCATTGTCCTTATGTCATAACCTACCTAGGAGGCATCAGAAGCAGTGTGCAGGCAGCAGGCCCGGGGGTTCAGGGTGTTGGGGACACTGCTATTGGCGAGCATGTGGCAGTCAAGCCTTTGGGTCACGCCAATCCCCACTTCTCCAGGCTGTTTGAGTTTGGAGCCAGCTCTGGCCTGCAGCAGTCTCCGGCATACCTCCTGTCGTTTTGGCCCAGTTGTTTGCAAGACAGAGATGGCCACTGATTTGTTGGAATTAACATCACTTTCTGAGACCAGAACTGTTAAAAATGGCACAGGAGGATGCCGACGGAAATATCTCCGCTTATAAAGTGCTTCTCGCTCGAGCATGAGGACCTGCCAGGCGGAGTGGTATATGCCTGAGATCTCACTGCTGCAGAAAGAGACAGGGAGACCTCTGGGGTGTGGTGGCCAGCTAGTGTAGCCTAATTGATGAGGCCAAGAGCCAATCAGAGACCTTGTCTTTCACAAAAAAACAAAAACAAAAAAAAAAGCTCCTAGGGAATTCTACTCAAGGTTAACCTCTGGCCTCCACATATATGCATGTGCACATGGACACACACACACACACACACACACACACACACACGCAGTATTCGTGTTCACACATTCATCCCAGGTGGCACAGGAGGAAGCATTCCTATGAGCTCTGAGAGAATGGAAGCTTTGCAAAGATGCCTTGAGGACCCAGAAGCACCTTCTTGCTTTGTGCATTTGCTCACTCACAGAAGCTGTTTCTGTTTCGCTGATGTGTGCCTGGGGAAGGGAGGCAACTGGGAGATGCTCAAAGTGGAAACGTGGTTCATTTCAGTTCATCTCCGAGGATCCTTTGAGCCCTTCTGGGAAGAGAGGGGGATAAATGTGGGGATGCAGGAGGAGGCTGCTTTGAGCTGGGATACTAACCTGGCACAGACTCAATCTAGTTTCTGGACTACAAGCAGTTCTATAAGGAAAGAAAGACTGGGAAAAGTGAGACTCAGTCTCAGCGAGCCTGGGACTTGTCCCTTTCGTGTCTTATGGCCACTGACAATGGCACTCTGCAGTGGTTGACATGGTTTAAGTCCAAGGCAGTCCAGGGCAGTCCAGGCCTGGGGCTGGGGTATAAACAGTTTCCTCCTATGGCAGGTGCTATTTGGTGGGTACGAGGGGTTCAGGATTCTGGGGCCTGCCTTGGAACTTTCTCAAGATCCAATAACTTCTTTCATTGCTATGAAAGGCCAACCTAGAATGGAATAGTTTAGGAAGAAAAATAGAAGAGTCAAGTTAGGCTTAGAGCCAAAGAAAGTTTTCCGTGAGCTGGAGGAGAAATCAACTCACGGGTATAGAAGGCAGTATTGGCGTGAGAGAAGGGCCGTGTGGCGAAGCATGGTCTGTGTTGTGTGTGACGTTAGGGAATTCCTGTCAGCTCTGCAGGAGATTGTAAGCAGAGCGAGATGCAGGATGAAGAGGGGTGGGAGGGAGCTGAGGGGAAAGCCTGGGAGTAACCAAGAGCTCCAATGAAGACCACCTACAGCCACCAATATAGAGTGGACATGGGCCTGGAAGCCATAGGAACTTCCTAGAACATGGGCCAAGCTGAGCTAAAGTCACTGGGAGTGGCAGTGTGTAGGGGCCTTGCCTATGAGGACCCTGGAAGCCAGGCCCCAGCTAAGGAGCAAATGCCAGAGCTGAGAGAAAAAGCCCTGAAGGGCTAATCTGGTAAGGAGGAAAGAGTGAACCCCAGGGACATGAACTCAGGTTCCCAAGCTGTCATGGAGTCTAATGTTGCAGGGAGGGAGGGACCAGTAGGGCCTTGTGGGGTCCTGGGAAGGGCGTAGAAGGCAGAAGGTACTGTAGGACTCGGGCGTTGGGAGTAAGTGGACTTAAGGACAATTCATCCAGGAGACTAAACAGCCTGGCAGGGCAGCAGCCAGCCCCTCTCCACCAGCCTCAACTTACCCAGGGTGGGGTGAAGCCTCCTGGGAAAGCAGCCTGGGACTCTGTGGCCAAGCCTGAGAAGCCTTTTTGAAAAGAATCTCTTTGCCTATGTCTCAGGATCGCTGGCGACACAGCCCTCAGCAAAAACATTCACGAATCCGTCAGTGCCCAGATCCGGAAGAATTTTGCAAAGAGCAAATGGAGAGTAAGTCCTTGGTGTGCCTGCTTCATGCTTGCCAAATTCTTGGGGAGTTTAAACCACTCTGGAGAAAGTGATTCTCCAGTTTGCAAATGTCATGTCGCGTTTCTCAGTGACCCATAGGGGTGGGTGTGGGGTAGGGGTGGGGTGGATGGAAATCCCTAGGACGTAACTTGTATGTCTATGCACAGACAGTTGTGAGCTACCATGCAGGTGCTCCTAACCACTGAACCAACTCTCCAGCAACCTAAATTTAGGTGATTCTCGATTAAGATGTGGATGGAATATCACGTGTAGGAAGGGAAAAGTGTTTCCCATCCGTGGCTCCAAGAGAGCGGTTGTGTGGGATCTTATTTGCTTGCTGTCCCTTAGATAGCACGGTTCTCCTCTCTCCCTTGTTTTGCTGGGACTTTGAATAAATCACCTCTCATTAAAGTGATAAAGGAAAAGGACACACCAAACCAGGGCCGAGCTCATCAATGTTTCCTGCTTTAAAAAAAAAAAAAGAAAAGAAAAAACAAACCACGATGAATTTAAACCATTACAACTTCAAGATCATTTACTGATTGCCTAAACTCTGTATTCTAATTAGCGTCAGTAATTAAAAGCTGGCTGGCTCACTGTGATCGCCAACAAAAACAAAATCAGTTCTATTGAGCCAAGCACAATAATATATGCCTTTAAATCCCAAACTCTGGGAAGAGAGAGAGGCTAATCTTTGTGAGTTCGACCAGCCTGGCCTGCATAGCAAATTCCAGGTCAGCTAGGACTGAACAATGAGACACTGATTCAAAAAGAAAAAAATAAAATAAAATTCCCTTAACTTACTTTCTTATCAGAAGTAGTGCCATTATTTAGGGCAACAGCATCAGTTATAGAGCCAGTCCTGGGGGTGTAGGCCTGTAATTCCAGGTACTCAGGAGGCTGAGCCAGGGGGATTACAAATTCAAGGCCAGCCTGGGAAGCTTAATAAAAGCCTCACATAATTCGAAAGTATAAAGAGAGTTGGTAAAATATTTGCTTAGCATAGGCCCAGCTCTAAATTCAGGCCCTAGTACTGCCAAGATTGAAAAGAAAAGAAGGTACCACCAAAGAGCGGTGGTGCACACATTTAATCTCAGCACTGGGGAGGCAGAGGCAGACAGATCTCTGTGAGTTCGAGGGCAGCCTGGTCTACAGAGCAAGTTCCAAGACAGCCACGGCTACACAGAGAAACCCTGTCTCAACAAACAAACAAACAAACAAACAAACACAAAAACAAGGTACCAATTACGGAAAAATAGACTCTACTTTTAAATATCATATATTAAGATATAATATTATATATGCTTTTGATTCTATATATGCTTTGTAAAAGTCCCTTTTTACAAATTACATAGAATATTGTTGTGAAATTGTTCCAAAAGTTTATGCCAGAAGAAAGTGAATTTTTGACCTCCAAAATGTATTTCGATGGGTAAATTATTTAAATGCATTTTGCACGTTTGAAAAGAACGACAGAAATTTCCTTTCTAACGTGCCTTGAGAGTATCTAAGGAACTTTGCAGGGCTCATGGTTTCTGGATAGGCGAAAGCAAGCAATCTTGGAGTGTTTTCCGACTAGCTGAAATAATTTGTTCTCCTCCTCCTCTCCACCTTTCCGACCTCCTACATTTCAGCAAGCGTTTAACGCCACGGCCGTCGTGAGACACATGCGGAGGCTACAGCTCGGCAGCAGCCTGGACAGTTCAAATGCAAGTGTCTCAAGCAACCTCAGTTTGGCCAGCCAAAAAGATTGTGCGTATGTAGCAAAACCGCAATTCTTCAGCGGGTTTTTGAGCTGAGTCCGGGTTGGGCAGAGACAGCTGAGCACCGACGGTTTGCCACGCCACGTCCTAACACACCTGACCCATCGAGTGTTTGTGACTACCTTAGAAGATCAGCGACATTTAATACACACGCTAGGTGATATCATTTCCATTTGTAGATAAGAAATCCTGGGCACAAGGACCACACAAGCACAGATAAGGCCAGAGCACTTCTTGATCTGCCTCCGTCCTCTGACTCGCCTCATGGTTCAGTTACCCTCTGGACTCTGTGGTGTGGACTGGAGAACATGGGAGAGTCCTCGTGGCCTGGTTTCTACAGTCTGGGTTTCATTATTGTTGGTGTTGTTTTTATGAGGATGATGGGTTTATTTATATGCACCAAACTGGCCTTGCAATAAAAGCAACAGGGATTCTCTTGTGTCACCCTTCCTCTCTGCAAAGGATCTGACATCCTTGAAGGCACACTTTCTCTTGTAATTCTCTCCGCTCCCCATCTTTATATGTACAATGATCTCCCACTAGACCGTGCTGATGATTCTTCTCTACCTCAAAACCATTGCCTTGAAGGTTCCCATCAGCCCCCGCCCCCACCCACCCACTGGGCATCATGCATCTTCCCATTTGCCTTAGTCAAAAGGTTCCCTTCTTCGCTGGAAAGCCATCCCGTGGTCGAGCATAGTAGCACACACCAGTGATCCCGGCTCTCTGAAAGTGACAGATTCAAGTTCAAGGCCAGCCTGGGCTACACAGTAAAACCATCTCAGAAATATAAGCTTCAGGTGTCACTTGGTGGTAGAGCAGTTACCTAGCATGAAACAAAGTTAAGAAGGCTCAGGGTTGGTTTGACCCCCAGAATCCTCCTCCTCCTCCCCAAAAGGAGCTATCCTAATCTTGTTATCCATTTTTTTATAATTTATTTTTTATTTATATGTAAATACACTGTAGCTGTCTTCAGACACACCAGAAGAGGATGTCAGATCTCATTACGGACGGTCGTGAGCCACCATGTGGTTGCTGGGAATTGAACTCAGGACCTCCAGAAAAGCTGTCAGTGCTCTTAACCACTGAGCCATCTCTCCAGCCCTTGTTATCCATTCTTAACTCATTCACATTTCTTAAGTTTTCTCAAGGCATCCCCAAGAGCTTCTCTGACACAATTGTACATCTAGACCACTTACACTTGTTGGCCCAGACCCTTCTCATCGCCCTTGACAAAAGAGATACCACAGCTGACTACTCGTGTCTTTAAAGGTTCATACTATGGCATCCACAGTGGCTCTTATTTTAATATTGTATGTTATGGTTTTCTCGATGTCCAAGTATACAAACTGGCTAGGAGTATACCTTCCCAATAGCTGATGTACACTCTAGTGGCTTTGTGAATCAGAACTCACAGTTTGTGAGTTCTGTTAGCGAGACCGAACACCCGAGAGAGACATCTTACAGGAGAAAAGCGAACCGTTGGCTCTCGGTTTCAGTCCTTACTGTCCAGAGTTGCCTTGTGGCAGTCAGGAAAGAGCAGGGCGGAGATCTAGGAGGGTGGTCCCACATCCCAGTAGTCAAGTCCATTTTGGATTCATCAGTGGAATCATCCTCTGATGAACATAGTATTCATGATCTACTCAACACACTACAGCCCCAAACTGTCCAACATTACCCTGTGGGGAGATTTTAGGGGCGCCATGAGCATCCTCATTCCAGAGACCTGTGATACAAAATGCTTCCTGGAATAGGAATTTAGACCCAACGGGGGTACAGACTTTTTTTTTTTTTTTCATTCTAAAAATAACTACTTCGCGGAGCTGTGTAAGAAATGATCTGTTCTTCCCAGCTGGTAAAGTGCTTTGTCACCCACTGATCCTAGAACCACGTAAAACAGCCAGGCATGGTATGAGAGCCTAATCCCAGCATGGGGAGTGGAATCAGGCAGACCCTAGGGCGTGCTGGCCAGCTTAACCAACTCATTAAACTGTCTCAAAAACAGACAAAAACAAGGTATAGAGTGGCCAAAGCTATCTGAGATTGACCTCTGGCCCCTACATACATGTATACGTATGTGTTACCTGCACAAACATTATATATGTACAAATTAAAATAATGAAAAATTAAATGAGCGGTCCAATAATGATGCTACATAACCCACACCCATCCCGGTGCTTAGTATATAGCTAGTGGTATGCTATCCTAATATATAGCAAAGAGTATATAGGAAGTACTCAGTAAATGGGCCCCCAGATATCATATGTCATGATGGACATACTACATCATCTTCAAATATGAAGCAATTATAATTATAAAGAAAGGATAACTCAAAAGCTGGACCAGAGAATAAAACAATTCAACACAGGGCAGAGATTTTCCTATAGGATAATGAAAGCTCAGGATCTGGTTGTGCAGCTCAGGGGTGGCGGGCAGAGGTCAGAGGTCAGAGGTCAGAGAGTTGAGGTCCCGGCCTAACAGTTAGATACAAGTTCCATCTCTATAGCCCAGCACACTTAAGCCTCTTTCTGGGAAGGCGTGTGTGAGTTTAATTCTTGTCTGTTGTCCCTGGCAGGTCTGGCACCTTCCACGCTCTGTAGTTTCCTTTCTTCTTCGTCGGGGGTCGCAGGAGTCGGAGCTGAGAGGAGACCCAGGCCCACCACTGTGACAACAGGGCACACTGGAAGCAAGTGACCCGGCTCTGGATGTGGAACCCAGAGGGGCGGGGCCGGGGAAGGAGAAGCCCCTGGCCGGAGCAGCTCCTGCATCAGAAACCCCACCCACCCTGCATGGTGCGCCTGCGTAGGACTGGAAGACAGAAGTTTTTTTATGGCCATATTTTATACTGCAATTCTGATGTGTTCATTTCTCACGCACTGTACTGACTGACTCAAGGGGAGCTGGCGTCACAGGATCTGGTGCTGTATATACGAATCTTGCAAAGCTCTAACTGAATGGACCTTCTTGCTCCCCTCCCCCAACTCCACCACTTCCGCGCTCTCAGTGTAGGCAGCCGTCTAGGGTGTATTTTTTCATGAAAAAAAAAATCAAGATTTCAACTGGATTATTTAAATATTGGTAAATGTTGTGCATTAGGAATTATCTTTTTCTTTTGAGATGTGTCTTTTTGATCTCTGTTAGTTACATGACCTCTATCATTCGCTCTTTGATAGCGGTTTTACGTTAACCTTTAAGAGTTTCCCCCCCCCTCCCAGAAGGGTTAAAAGCTATTTTTTACGAATTCTAAGAGGATCAAGAATCTGCGTCCACTGCTAAGAGTGCACGTTACTCGTGTTCCTTTGTTCCCAGCCCCTTCCTCCAGAGGTCACCCCAGCAGCTGCGGCTGGGCTGGCTTCTTGCCAGGTGGCCTTTGGCAGGGAACTGGCAGAAAACCTTACAGGCAGCTTCCCCCGAGAACTGCTTACCAACCACAGAAGACATAAGCTTGTTTCCTCCACTCTGAACTCCAGGCTCCACATTACAGGTGAACTGTACTCCAGGAACGGGATCCCCACAGTGCCAAGACTTAGAAGCCTCCCTTGCGGAAGGGATGGACTAGACGGCCATCTTGTTTTTTTTAAATGAACCACACACAGCCCTCAGTTCTCATGGGGGATGATGGATGAAACTCTGTTCTCAGCTATGCACTTTTAAAACGACTCTCTTTATCCGTTTTAAATTCTTTTTAAATTCATTTCTAATAGTACCCTCCAAATGGCCTATACCACACACTTTCCCCCCAACATTTTTACCCTGTTCTCTCGTGAGCATTACCCAAGAGAGGGGACAGAAATGGCCTTGAAGAAGAAACCTTTTATTTTAGGTGGAAAGTAAAAACACACCAAGCGAGGAGAATACTGCCCACCCCAGAGACGGCTGACTCAGCAAGACCCAGCTTGTTGGTACGCAAGCCTTCCCTTACATCAGAGGAGTCTGAAATGAACGGTACCCATGGTAGTCAGCCTGTTGTGCGTCCCGGTTTAACAGGGACTGAAGGATTTTCTGGGATGTGGAACTTGAAGGCTAAAATCAGGAATGTCCTGTGAAAACCAGTCCGTGTCGTTGACTTGCACAGAGGCTAGATATGCAGGGCAGGCATTCCCCGAGGTGGCTCTCCTTGACCCAGGCGGGTGGTTCAAAGGCCAGTTTTGCCAACCTTCCCCTTCAGTTCTCGTGTCTGTCAAGAGCCTGAGCCTCATCTGCAGTCGGTTGTAACCTGCCAAGATGGACTGTGACAGGATTCCCTCATGGCTCACGGTCTGTCCTCTCAAGCTGGTTTCCTCATGCCCTTCTTACATACTTGCCAGCCGTAGAAATTCCTGCTGGACAAGTAAGACATTCTTGTCACCCCTCTACTTTGCCCCCAGCCCTCTCTAGTGCTTGTACACACACACACACACACACACACACACACACCATGCACATACACTGTGTCACCAGGCAGACAGCTTGGGCTCCCCAAAGGACACTATGCAAGATATACAAGAGCAGTTTCAAACTCAGACATCTGGTCTACCCTGTTCTCAGGTGTATCAAACACATACAGAACAGGTGAATAGTAAGCCCTAGTTCAGGCGTCTACCTTGCAATCAACCATGCTTGATTCAACCTTGACACATCAGGTCTCCATGAACTTGTGTAAGGCAGTAATGGCCAGTGCCAGCCCCAGTAGTAGGCAAGGTTGACCATGCCGTCAGGAAGCCCGTGCATGACATCATTTCCTACTGTTTTAAGAAAGGTGAAAATAAGTGCCACAGAGAAGAGTCTTCTGTTCCGAGAAGGTCATCATGGTAGAAAGAAAGATAAAGTTTCCACTTGTAGTATATAATAATATATGAGAACACAGAATGGACTTAGTCTTAAGACCTGGAAAGGAGGGTGACAGAATCTCAGCTCCCTCCCTCTTCTCAGATTCCAGTGACATTAGCTGAGAAATGCAGTACCAGTGTAATGATCGAGTGTACCAGGATGCTTGGCAGCATCCTGTGACCACACAGGCCCCCTCTCAGACTACATTCCTAACACCAGGTTCTCCCCGCCACGTCCATTATATTGCCTTTTTACATTTGCTAGGCAAATGGACATGCATAGCCTCACTCGGTTATGAAATATTGAAATACTTCCAGAATAGTCTTTCCCTACCTGTCTTTCCCTCCCATTCCTGCCCTTTAACTCCACTTGAGGCAGAAAGGGCAGTTGATACTCATCCAAAACCAATGGTGAATGGAAGCTCTCACACAGTCTCAACAGAGCCAATAGCTTCCCATTCTAAAGCAAGGGATCTCTAGAGTTTGGAGCTTTGTGTCGAGGTTAGGAAGCAACAGAGGCAGTTTAGAGGCCAGAGAGGCAGGGAATGCCACAGAATCCTTAAGAACATGGAGACTACATTGGCTGAGACAGCAACCCCACTATTGTAGGGTAGCCTTTGTAACAAGCCCCAGCAAGTCTTTACTCCTTCCCACTGCCCAAAGGGACTCTGACTCCGAAAGAGTAGCTAGCATTCACATCTCTGTGTGAAAGAAATTGACTATGGAGAAGGTACTTAAACAAACCAAAAGGTCCCTGCCCTTCACCTTGATGCTGGGTCACTTCTCAAACACTACCTTGAGTCTCCAGCCATACCACTTTGATTATGCCCAATATCGTCCAAGATTCCTCCTTAAGAAGATAGCCACCTCCACTTACTTGCACACCAACTGGTGTCTAGAGACACTCCCTCCCTTCAGGTATCTCTGAATGCGGTATCTGGAAACACAGGAGTTGGCTCAGTGAATCCTGGCTTCTGTTTACTTGTTTATGCTTTTTGTTTCTGTACCTCAGTACTAGATAGCTTGTCGATGGCAGAGAGAATTGGCCTTTACACCACAGGCCAAGACCAACATGAACACAGGAGAAGAAAACAGTTGGTCCTCTCTTGAGAGTTTTGACCCTTCCTATTGGATGCAAAACTTGATATAGTCAGAGCTCCCAGGTTTGGTGGGTTTTTGAGCATGTTTAAAAAGCAAGAAAAACCTGCCCAGTGGAAATGACTGGGGATTTTAGAGCCCTGGGTATCATAACCCTTTGGCCTACTTAGAACTGTGGCCAAAGATAAGGAACCCAGACAGGTGCCAATACTCCAGGCTGCAGGCAGGAAGCCTGGGGGCAGGGCCTCTCTGCTTTGCAGGATTTGAAAAAGGGCTGTGCTGGGTTTTTCTGGGCCATGAGGAATGAAAGTAAGGATGGGTGAAGGACAACCCATTCCATTTCTCATAACCAGAAATCACATACTCCTGGATTGCATAACCACTTACTTCCAGCAAGTGAGATGCAGGGGGTGCGGGTGTGGGGGGGCTTGCACGTCCTCCAAAATCAGCCCTAGGTCCCCATCCCTTCTCAAACTCCAACAATTTCCCTTTTCCTTAACCACATTCCAGACCAAACACTGTTCAGTTTGTTTCCAAAATTGAAAACCCCTGTATATATCTGTATGTAGCCCACTGCTCTTTAGAGGGTTTCCTGGTCCTAGGGTGGGGCTGCAGGCAGAAAAGGTATTCCAATCCCTTGGTTTTCAGAATTGAAAGTTTTGAGGTGGTTTGCTTGCTTGGCTGGGTTTTTTGTTTTGTTTTGTTTTTCATGCTAAGCTGGGGAAATAGATTTCAGAAAGCAAACTTACTTCCTGGTAACTCCACAAAAATTTGTGTGCGGGCGAGTTAGTTTCAAGTCTGCAACTCTGGGAAGCAGGTGGGTCTAAAAGAGGAGGAAGAAGAGGAAAGGCCACATCCCATCTGCCGGGTCCCTTCTCGGTGGTCTCAGTGCATGAACGTCTGTCTGCAGCTCTGATGTGTGCACAGGAGCACTAGCCCTACTGTGAAGATAGCCCTGCATGCTGGCCACAGCCTGGCCTGCCTTCTCCCAGCAAAATCTTCGTAATCATCAGGGAGGACTTAGCCCTGCATAGACTTCCCTGAAGACTGCGGTGGGAACAGCTCAGCTTGTGGCTTTATGGGTTCTACTTTCGCAAACCCAAAGGCTGTGCATTTGGAAGCCAAATATTCAGTTCAGCATGTGGCTGCTGAGTCTGGTGTTGTGGACAAAGCAAACTGGGCCATGGCTTCTCCGTGTCTGTATTTTTCTAAGCCAAAGGGACAAACTATTGCATTGAGGCCCCGCCCCGCCCCCTGTACTAAAGCTGCTTCTGCATTCTCTGTGCCCATTCTTAACCTTTTTTTTTTTTTTTTTTTTTTTTGTCTCTGGGGGAATTTGTCATATAATTACTATGTTCTCTGATGATTTACCAAACTACGTTGCTTATAGGTGATTTTATTTTCCTTATGGATGGGAAAAAGAAATAACAAGAGACATCTTTGAGGCTTTGGTCAAAGACATCACTCAAAAGTTCCGAACACTAGTTAACTCGTTTCTCAATAGGAAAAGAATCTTAGTTTGGATAGACAAGGATTCCAAGGCCCTCCAGGATAACCTTGCACTTTGGAAGACAACGCTCTGGGGCAGAGCTGGCAGTCAGGCTACAGAAGAGGGAGAGGAAAGGGACTCGAACATCATCTCAGATGTTTGTCCCACACTGCAGAAGCTGGGTCTCTCACTTGGCACTTGGCCATTTCAGGGCAACGTAAGACTGTCCAGTATCATAGCAGCATCTTCAGTTTGAGTGACAGGGCTGCATGCTTCAGAGAACATTTATCTTAGCCCACATTCGGGTGAGAAGACACCAAAGGTATATTCTGCCCAGAGCATCCATTGGAATAATGACCAAATTGCCTTCTGTGGCTATTTATACATGATATAATTGGTCTCCAATCAGCTCTCTCCATGACGGGCATGTTTTCCCGACAGTTTCCATCAAGTCTAGGATTGGCCCACTCATTATTACCAGGCTTGCGATTGGTTTGGGGTTTTTTTTTTTTTCATTAAAAATGTGCTTATCCAAAAATAAATAAATAAAAAGTAAAAAATAAAATAAAAAGTAAAAGAAGGGAAACTGTGCATTTATCCCATGCATGTAGTAAACTCTGCAAGAAGTTTAACCCCCATAGGTCTGCGGCACTGCAAAATTGTTCATGGGTCTATGTAGCAAATGATTCTCTGCCTTGACAATCATGTATACATATCAATTTCTATCATAATGATAATGAGATTGATGACTTCTTGTTTTCCTCCAATAAAGAGAATTAATCACCTTTGGATGTAGGTTGTCTGTTTTCTCTATCATGAATAGGATATTGCATTTCAACATTTCTCTCTCTCTCTCTCTCTCTCTCTCTCTCACACACACACACACACACACACACACACACACCACATTTGGGATTTATTGGTTTGTTGATTGATTAGCAGTGGTGTAGATGGAACTTGGGGTCTTGCACACATTAAGCAACCCCTGTACCCCTGAGCTATGTCTCCCAGGCTTTGACATTTAAGGGAAAGAGCCTGGGTTGAGAGCCTGGAAGCTTGCGAGATTACCTAGATGTTTCCCAACACCTGCCCAACAAGCAATTGGAAGGAAGCGGTCATCAGGTAGATGGATGGGTTGCAAGGTCCTATGCTAGCTAGACAAGAAAGCTCCCTTGTAGAAGCTGGCTGGAGAGATGCCCAGAAACTCATGTCTTATCAATTACGTGATCATAAAATGGTTGGTAGAAAAGTCAAAGTTGACGTCTAGAAAGTCTTTCTGAGTGGAGGGTGGTGGTGGCAATCTGCTCACAGTCTTTTGACATCCTCAACCTAGCTTGTAGTTACCAATACCCAAAGAAAGTTTTTTGTCCTAAGAGAAGGTTGGCGGATGGCTGTTTTATTGGGGGAGGGTGTCTTTGTTTTTCTTTTTTAGAAAAGGATATGGAGAGAAAAACTATTTCATGTCCCTCACATATAATGTGGCAATCAGATATGACATCAGACAATTCATCTAATCCAGCAGTTCTTGACATATGGGGACGCAACCCCTTTGGGGACTGAATGATCCTTTTACAGGAGTCACGTATCAGATATCCTGCATATCAGATATTTTCATTAAGATTCAGAAGGTTACAGTTATGAAGTAGCAACAAAGTAATTGTATGGGTGGGGTCATCACAATAGGAGGAACTGTATGAATGGGTTGAGGCATTAGGAGGGTTGAGAACACTGCTCTAATCCAAATAGTAAGTGGTCATGAAGAGAGGGAGAACAATGAATTGAGCGCATGATATAATGATACAGAATTAAGGGACTTGGAGAGAGGGCGCAGAGGCTCAGAGGCTCAGAGGCAGGCTCTTCTTGCTACTTTTGCAGAGGACCCCATTTTGTTCTCAACACCCACCACATGACAGTGCAAGGCCATCTATTATTCTAATTCCAAGGGACAAGCCGACACCCTTGTCTGGCTTCTGCAAGTGCCAGGCATGTACATGGTACACAAACATATGTGTAAGCAAAACCACTGTGCACATAAAACAAATCCTTGATTAAAAGAAACGCACAATCAAAATTGCCCTGCCCAGCCCTGAGGACACCACGACCCTTAGTGAGGATGAAGCTGTGAGCTGAGGGGACACAGAGAGCGCACTACTGTGTGGACCTTTCAAGTTTGTTCTGCTTCCTTTAGCTCTGATGAAAAGACACATTCGTGCAAAGAGACCTTCGTGAGTGACTATGTGGTGAGACAGTTAACAAAAGCTTTATGGGACAAGAGAAATTCGGTGTACTGCTTTTTACTGGTGCCATTGTTTTTGTCTGTTTGGTTATTGTTGTTTGATACAGTATCTCACTATGTAGCCCTCAATGTCCTGGAATTTGCTCTGTAAACTAGGCTGGCCTCAGTCAGACTCGGATATCCACCTGCCTCTACATCCTGAATCCTGGGATTAAAGGCATGAAGAGTATACAATTTTTTTTAAGGACTTTAAACATACCGACACTTATTTATTATATCTTTGCATGGCACACACACTCGTGTGCATGCAAAAGGCCGTGTCACGTGTGGGGGTCACCAGACATCTTGCAGCAGCCCCTTCACTCCCATCACGTGGGTGTGGGCCATCAAGATTGGTAGCAAGCACTTTTACCCACTGAACCATCCCGACAGCCCAAGGACTTTCAAAGATAGGACTCATGAACCAACTAGTCCAGGGGATGGATAGAAATACTCAGCTGATCACCATGAATGGCCAGTGTTTAGTCTTTAGAGCAGGGATGTCCAAGCTCAGACTCCTGTGGTTTCACTCCAGATGTGGTGACCAGCAACCCAGTGCCGCTATACTCCACAGCCACACTCCACTCCCTGCGACCCCAGAGAGGTTCAGCGCCTACAGAAATTCACACCAAATGTCCTTGTGTGGTTTGCCTTCCTTCGGGTGAGTTTCGGGCCTGTGAAATCGCAGATGAATAAAAATGTATTTAAGAGCTGATTTTACAAACAAGCCCAAGGAGTGAATCACAACTTCCTACAGAGTGGACAGGATGGTCCACACGGAAGGAATCGTGCTAGAATGGGAAGAAGCGGGTCCACGTGGTGTGATCCCAAGGACTCTTGGCTTTCTCTACTCTCCACGGGGACAATGATGGCTAAATCAGTGGTGTAAGTGGCCATGTGCCGTGCCTTGGGTGGACGTCTCAGGACATCTCTCAGCAGCCACCTCTCTCCTTTATCCCACGAGGCATAGGGACCCAACTCGGGTCATCAAGCTCGGTGGCAAGCGCTTTTATCCACTGAACCATCTCGCCGGCCCAAGACGAGACCATTTTGGAATCATTTTTTTTGTTGAGCTATGGTGGTCTTCATTTATGACGAATACTCTTAGCCTGCCCAGAGGTCTCCAATAGGATCAAGGAAGAATGTCCCAAGCCCCATCTTCCTACATATTTGGACACAAAAACAAGGCTCATATCTCAAGGTGAATAAGAGACAGTTTGCCCTAGAGCCAAATATACATACACACATACATAAATACATACATGAATGAGTGACCATGACCAGGAACATAGATTTAAGTTTTACTCCAAATACCATGTTCCAATGTGGAAACAGTTTCATGAAGTTCATAACAGAACAAAGTTATAAATCCAGGCACCAAAAAGAAAAATAAATGAATACATAAATTAGTGGAGTCAAGTCACTCAAGAAACCTGCGCATCAGGTGCTACCCTAATGACCTTCGTAGGCTCTAGGTTAGTGGAAGCTAGGGACGTGTTTGCGCATTCCAGTTGACAAAATGATAGCTGTCATGTCAAATACAGAATTAGCAATGAATAGCTATGAAGAGGGCTAAAGATTAACTGTGATAGTTTGGGCCCTGAAACATTCCAACTCTTTTGAATCACCAAATATCAGTCAATGGGACTTATAGAATCTCTAGCATAGATTCACCTGTTTTGCCCCTAAGAACTTCAGTTCACGAATACTTGCAAAATACTTGTGGGGGAACCAAGAATTACAGTGGCTAGGATAAGAGAGAGAAAGGCAGAGACAGAGGAGACAGAGACAGAGAGAAACAGAGACAGGGAGAAGAGAGAGAAGATTAATGGATCACACAATGGCTTCCAACAAAAAGAAGTAGAGATAATTGATTTCTGGTCTTTACAGTGCATGTGCCTTGACTTGAGACAAGGTACTGTCTTGAGTGGGTCCAGCAGACCTTGGTGCATTAGGTCATAGGTGAGCTGTGAGCCAATAGGAACTCTTATCAGATTTGCACAGTTGGAGACAACTAATCTCAGCCCAGTTCTGGGGCAGGCTTGGGGTGGGAGTTACCTAGCTAGCATCTTTTGTCTAAGACGTGAGGGTTGAAGAGGCCATTAGCCTTCAACAAGGCTATCACCAAGGCGTTGGTACACAGAAAATCACTTCGGGGCTCCCATTTGGAGTCACACTGTTCAAAAAACAGCCAGGCCTCCTTGTCTCACTTCACTGACACAAAACCCAAGAAGACCAGGCTTCCCCTCGGGTCTCTAGGGAGCTGAATGATCAGGCAAAGGGGCCTTCAGAACCCACAATCTTATCTGACTGATGTCCTCTCCAGCCCCCCTTCCCCCCCCCAGCGCTTTGTGGATAGATCCTATCCCTAGCTAGCATTCATTTGCCTATGTATGCATTCAACATTTTTGAGCACCGACTGTATTCAAGGGTCTCTTGCTGTTGGCAGCACTAGCCTGCATTCAGTTGAGAGCAATCCCCATCTTTACAAAACTCAGCTGTGTGCGCTTGCAGGTCGTCATCACAGCTGGCCTGGACTCTAGGCATTCCGGAACATAGAGAAAACATGAGGTCGCTGGGCCCTCACCTGATTACCCAACGACTCCTCATAGACAGCTGTGTGGTCTTCGAACCTAATTGTGTGTGGCTTTGGGTTTGGGGGAGGGGCTACCCTCTCCAGAGAGGAACTGCATTGAGTATGAGCTCATCTTCTTAAAGTGGCTGCATGGGTGACTCGGACTCCTTCCAGGGAGAATTTAGGGACCAGGAAAGAGCACTCTCTAATCTACAGGTTAGTGCCTGTTCATCTCCAAACAAAGATTGTTTCTTCTTCCTGCCATAGCCTGCCTACCTGTTTTCCCTCCCTCCCTCCCTCTCTCCCTCCCTCCCTCCCTCCCTTCCTTCCTTCCTTCTTTCCTTCCTTCCTTCCCTTCTTTTCCTTCCTTCCCCTTCTTTCCTTCTTTCTTTACTCCCTCCTTCCCTCTTCAGATTTATTTATTTGTATTTTGTATGTTCATTTGCACCATGAGCATGAAGCGCCCTTGAAAGCCAGAAGACGGTATCAGATCCCCAAGAAGTGCAGTTACAGGTGGTTGTGAGCTGCTGTGAGGGTGCTGGAAATGGATTCAGACCTTCTGTAGGAACAGTAAATGCACTAACCATTGAGCAACCACTCCACCCCCTTTCTTTTTTTTAAGAAGTCGTGTGTGTGTGTGT
Organism: Apodemus agrarius; assembly: GCA_964023405.1. Lineage (NCBI taxonomy): Eukaryota > Metazoa > Chordata > Mammalia > Rodentia > Muridae > Apodemus > Apodemus agrarius. Next base: position 68,393,358 of record OZ030019.1, on the reverse strand, counting down.
GTGTGTGTGTGTGTGTGTGTTGTGTGCATTCCTTTGAGCTGGCGTGACAGGTGTCAGAAGATGCTGTCTGATTCCTTGAGCTGGAGTTACACAGTGTGAGGATGTGGCTGCTGAAATCCAAACAGTTCTCTGCAAGGACAGTACATTCTCTTCACCTCTGCGCTCTCTCCTCCCTAGCCTCCCCCGTAGGGACAACTCTGCAGTTTCCTTTAAACACAGATCTACTATAAGAATATGCTTTTGTGTTTTAACCCCAGGTGTGGGGCTGCTTCAGATTGTCCACAGTGACTGTGACTTGCCTTGCGTTCTCGCGAAGGCGTGGCTTTGCCAGCCACAGATAGTTTCTGTGATTGCATGATATTTGGAATTCTGGGAATATGTCAGAGGATATATACATGCGAGAGCCCCAAAGGCAGGGCTGGTGGTTGTTGGTCATTTCGGGGTGGGGCAGGGGTTGGTTGCTGTTTGTTAGTAGTCGAGCTCAGAGAAGAAAAAAAAATAAATTCAGGGGTCTCTATCTCTCTCCCCCTCTAGTCTTTCTCTATCTAGTGACACTGTGAAATGTGTGTGTGTGTGTGTGTGTGTGTGTGTGTGTGTGTGTGTGTGTGTAGGGGGTGATAAAGGGTTGGGAAAAGAAGAACCCACAAAGTAGCAAAAGACCAGCTACCCTTTCTTTTTTGCTTTAATATTCTCCTCCTCCTCTTCTTCCTCCTCCTCTTCTTCCTCCTCCTCTTCCTCCTCTTCCTCCTCCTCCTCTTCTTCCTCCTCCTCTTCTTCCTCCTCCTCTTCTTCCTCCTCCTCCTCTTCTTCCTCCTCTTCCTCCTCCTCCTCCTCCTCCTCCTCCTCCTCCTCCTCCTCCTCTTCCTCCTCCTCCTCCTCCTCCTCTTCCTCCTCCTTGACTTTTCTCTCTTCGAAATACTGGGGATTGGCTCTAGGACCTCACGCATGTTAAACAAGTAGTCTACACACAGCTATGTCCTAGGCCCTCTGATTATTTTATTTGGAGATGGGATCTCGTTGAGCTACCCAGACTATCTTTGAATTCACTCTATAGCCATGGCTGAACTTGAAACCACCATCCTCCTGCCTCAACCTCCCAAGAAGTTGAGGTAACAACCATCCACCACCAAGCATAGCACTGGATTTGTTCTCTTGCACATAAAATCTCAACCTCTGCCTCGTTCTGGGCAGGCTGTTTGTATCCGCACACAGAGGATCGATAGAGTCAAACACACTTGAGATACGGAGCCACTGGCCCCATGTGGCTCTCGTCATGCAGAAGAACCCAGCAGCTACTCCTCCGATGAAAGCCAGCCGTTCCCTCCGTAGGCACGGGAAGCAAGCTGACCTCTGTGGTTACCTGGCTCAAGGTGCTCATCGAAAGCATGCAAGAGCTAGGCCTTGCTGAGGACTTCCCAGACGAGAGCCTGCTCCCTTGGCAGTGCTCCTGAGAGCAGCTCTGTTTGCCTCGCTCTCCATCTTCTGGGATGCAGCTAAAAGGACAGTGGGTTATAGCTGGACAGAGCCTAGAGTGCCTGCAGCGCTAACAAGCTCTCAGAGGCTGATGCTGCTGCTGCTGCTTCCCGGACCAGACTGAGTAGCTGCGGATTCTGAGGAGTCTCTGCTGAGAGTTCTCATGCCTGGCCATGGAGCCAAGTCACCGAGGGACCTATTGGAAAACTCCAAGGCCCAAACTGTGAAAATGAGCCTCTCTGGCCATTTTCAAAGCAGCCCCAGGTGGGACTATGGCTGACTTCTCATCACTTCAGCTTGAGCCGCGAGACAGGGTGTCTGCCTGGAAATGCCAGAATCCAACAAATAGACTATCTATCGATGTGTGTAATGTGCAGTCTTCCTTGAAGAGAATCAGGATACACTACCCAGGTGTTGCCTCAGCCTGTATAGAGTTGTGTGTCCATCTGTCTATCTGTCCCACATGCAGGTCCTGGCCTGATGAAGTGTAAGGTTCTGTTCAAGGTCAAAACTGTCAGGCTAATCTGAGTAGAGATAAGCCCATCCTCTAAATGCGCATGCAGAGGGTTTATAACATCCAAACGCGCTGACCTCGAGTACCATTCTCTCTTCATGCCAACCTTGCATGGCAAGAAGTGAGAAAGGCACAGACCTCCACTTCTGCCTCACGCATGAGGAGGCTGCGTCCTGGAGGAAGTGACATGTAAGGGCCAGGGAGTTAAGTCTATCAGGCTGTCCTCCACAGAGGCCAGTGCCGTGTCCCCAATGCTACCCAACAGATTCAAAGGTGGCAGTGAAAACCCTAGAGGCCAAGGAAAGCCTTGAGGGAAAAGCAAGTTTCCCCAAGGCCTCCTGAGTAGATACAATACAGCCCATGGGCATCTTAAAGCCCTGAGAGAAGACTGGGGCGCCTCTCCATGCTTTCGTCATCTCTTCTCGCAGTTGGTTTTCTAGCTCAACTCCCTGGCTGCCCACAAGCCCAGCACAGCAACCTATTCTTTATTCATCCCGACCCTCTTCTCAGCCTGGTCTCATTCACGGCATTTTTTGACTATCAATGTGATAGTCATGGCAAGCCTCTCAGGACTTCCTATACAGCAGGAGCTGCTCCAAGCACTAAAGATACAGCAGTGAGCAATGAGCATGTGCACTCAGACACACACACATACACATGTGCATACACATGCACACACACATGCACACACAAACACAAATGCACATAGAGAAAGAGACATACATGTTCATGCACATGTGCAACAGACATACAGGCATGCTGTGTTGTCTGCAAATACACTCACGAATACACACACACACACACACACACACACACACACACTTTCCCTGAGTTTCCAGTACGCCCTACTGAAACATCAGGTCATTTCAGACCTTTTAGTCCTTCAGTATCCGTCAGAACATTTGGCACCAGTAGAAAAGCTGGATGTTCAAGCCCTTCATCCAGTCCAAAGCTTTCAGTCTGGGAAAGCATTAAGCAAGCTTCCCAGTCTCCAGAGACATGGCTGTATGAAGCAACTCTCCAGCATTGGTGATCCCATAAATCTTTCATGTTGCATCTCACACAGAAGCCCAAATCAGTGCGCACTGGAGATTTCTGTTTCTATACTGTCTGGGATCACCTAGTGGCCAGACATTACCTAGTCCTGTCTCACCGCCAGCCAACATTTCCGTATTTCTTCATGGCATCTTCCTCCACCTCAGCCACTTGAAAGAGGGTCTTGGAGCCCAAGGGACTGCACAGTCCTGGTCCCTGGGGTGCCACTAGCAAACCTCACCATCCTGCATGATTCCTCCCAATCTTTATCTTTCTGTTTCCCATTCACACAAGGATGCTCTTGACAAGGAGACCCCAAGGGCATCTCTTAGTTCTTTAAAGCTCTCCAGTTCTCACACACACACAGCTAAAGTGCATCAGTAAAATACCATGGGGTCCCAGTATTCCTCATGGATGTTTGCCTTTGCCTGGAGAAAAAAAAGGGGGCACACGGGGGGGGGGCTGTTTCCAAGTCAGGTATAAGCTGTTCAAATCCCGAGTGATATGGAAAATTTCCAGTTGAACCTGCAAGTTTCAGGGTTTGGATCGCAGCCCAGAGCAGGGAAGCAAGGGAGGGTGGATTGTCTGAGTCGCTGTGAAATACACGTTTCCTGCTGTTTCTTTCCAAGTCTGTGTTAAAGTAAGACGCTCAAATGTGAACATTAACAAAGATGACTCAGGCTCACGGAATGCTGGTAGCACGACTCTGGTTTTAAATAACAGCAAAAACAGGGTTTTTCTTGTCCATTTGTTGACAAAAGACAGCAAGAGATCATTAATCTGGTTCACTGGTCTCTAAACAGTATTTTTTTTTTTTTAATGTGCATGAGTGTTTTGCCAGGACATATGTACATCTACCACACTGTATGCCTGTGTACCCACAGAGGTCAGAAGAGGGCAGTGGATCCCGGGGAACTCGAGTTTCTGAAGGTTGCAAGCGACAGTGCCTGCCTGTGCTAGGACCCAGACCAGACCAGGGCCTCTGAAAGAGCAACTAGTGTCTAAATAAGTGATAAATAATGCATCCTGATGATAAACAAAACAAAACAAAAAAACAAAAAAGAGAAGAAAGAATAACAAGGTGGTAAATATGAACAGTTGGATAATATACATATAGGTAAATGTCCAGTAAAATGAGGTAATATTAATTATTTAAAGAGTTATAAAATATAATACATTACTAGACTTTATTAACATAATAGTCATTTTACACTTTTATTTTCAAAAATTAAAAACATTGTAAAAATTTAAAAAAATATTTTAAGCATGCTTAAAATATATGGCTATTCATATATTTGAATATTATAAAGGTTGCTACTCTACTGATTAGCATATAAAACATACACAAAGTAAATTAAAGTGACAAGATTGGGGGGGGGAATTGCCCAAAGGGGGAAAAAAACTTGATTAAATATTTATCTTTGTACCGATTGGAGGGTTCTATTTTTTTTTTTATCTTTATCCTTTTGTTTGTGAAGTTCACTATAAAGCAACTTGAAAGTATGATTCCAAGTCTAATTATCTAATTTCGTTGTTTTAACTGACAGGGCTATGGTGTAAAAATATACAGACCTAAATGGAATGTGTTGTTGAGAGTGCTTATAATTGGAGATGTAACCCGATGCTATCTGAACATTTAAAAGACTGAAAGTAGAACTGGTGTTTCCTTCCCTCCTGTTGTTAGGATTCTGTCTAAGCTCCACCCCACAGTTACCTGGCAACAGCCAGGTAGGCCTGGCACACTATAAGAAGGACTGCTTGTCCCTTCTCTCTCTTCCTCTTACTCCTGACTCTCTTGTCTTTTGCCCTTTCGCTCCCCCTCTCTCCCCATCCCCTCTCTCCCTCTCTCCACATGGTCATGGCTGGCCTCTACTCTCTCCTTCCCTCTGCCTTTCTCTGCCCCCACTACCCTCTTAACCCCCTTCCCACGCCCTGAATAAACTCTATTCTATGCTATGCTGTACTGTTGTATGGCTGGTCCCTTGGGGGAAGGGATGCCTTGGCACAGGCCTACCGAGACCTCCCCTTCCCCACACCTCACCCCACCCCCACAGAACATACCTTTTACCTCTCTATCTTTTTATAATCACAACACCGTAGTAGTTTAAATGAGAGTGGACCCCCCCCCCCATTCAGGCATAGGCTCATAGACTTGAATACTTGGTGCCCAGTCAGTAGAACTGTTTGGGAAGGATTTGGGGGTGTGTCATCTGAGCAGGCTTTGCGATTTTAAAAGACTCCTGCCACTCCCAGGGGTTCTCTGGGTATGAGATGCAATGTCTCAGCGGTTTCTGCTGGCATGCCTTCGCACTTCTGGCGTGGACTCTAACCCTCAGGAACTATCAGCCTAATGACATGCCTTCTTTTATAAGGTGCCTTGGCCCGTGTGTTTTATCACAGCCATGGAAAAGTAGCTCAGACACCTACCATCATCCTTTTCTGTGTTTCCGACCGAGGATGACTCTAAGTTATATTACATAAATGTGCTGGCTAGTCTCACAAGCTAGAGTTCTCTGAAAGGAGGAAACTTGGAGAAAATGCCTCATAAAATGCAGCTGTAAGGTGTTTGCTTAGTTATTAATGGGGGAAGACCCAGCCCACTGTGGCTGATGCCATCCCTCTGTAGGTGGTCCAGCGATCTCTAAGAAAGCAGGCTGAGCAAGCCAGGAAGGAAGCCAGGAAGCAGCATCTCTCTGTGGCCTCTGCATCAGCTCCTGCCTCCAGAATGCTGCCCTGGGTGAGTTTTTGTCCCAGTGTCATTTAATGATGAACAGTGCTGTGGAAGTGTAAGCCAAAGAAATCCTTTCCTCCACAACTTGCCTTTTGGTCATGGCCTTTCTTCACAGCACCAGAAACCCTAACTATGTTAATAAACATCTTAATGCAATCAACATAAGACCAGTCCCTCAGAAAGAACCTGTTCTAAATAGGTAAATATTGAGCTTACTGTCTCTATTTTAAACTTTAAATAAAAAGTTAAATTTCTTAAAGTTCTCAATGGAATAGAAATCATCATATACAGGCCAAGGGTTTTCTCTTGGCTAAATTACTCCAAAGAGCTTGGAATTTCCTTTTTTTTTTTTTTTCTTTTTTCCCTTTCAGTTGGAGTTCTTTCAATATTTAAATACAAGAAGTGAGCTGACTTCTTTTTTATACATATGTGGGTCTACACGCCAAATGTACAGAGGAAGTGCGTGCCTGATTTGGCTGGGGCCAACTGGCTAAAGCTCCTGCCGGCCTCTGTCCTCCCCGGCACACACAGGGATTCCTGGCACTGTTTTGTACTATAGCTGTAATAGAGTTTTGTCATTCTTTTTACATGTCCTAGACAGTTCCATTCTTAAAAGCAAAAAGAGGCCTTAATGGTCACGGGTGCTTACTTCTTTCCCACATTGGGCATGTAAGAAATTCTTTAGGAGCAATTTATTAAAGGAGTAGAGTGGAATAACTGTCCACATGGCTGTACTCCAGCACCTGCGTGAGAGCGGGAAGTGAGGGCATTCATTATGAAGGGCACAGGTGTAACTGGGGCCTCTCCATGGGAAATGGAGAAAGTTCCCACCGGGTTCAAATTGATCAATGTACCAAGATGAAGGAGGAGGAGGAGGAGGGGGGAGGGGGAGGGGGAGGAAGAAGAAGAAAAGAAGAAGAAGAAGAAGAAGAAGAAGAAGAAGAAGAAGAAGAAGAAGAAGAAGAAGAAGAAAGAGTGAACGGGTATTAAAGGGTCACAGCATTAGGATGGTTGAGAACCACTGACTTAGTGGATTTCTGTAAAGGGAGACCCCTGTAGAGAGCAGGCTGATCTCTTTTCTCTCCTCCCCATGCATCTCTCTCTCTCTCTCTCTCTCTCTCTCTCTCTCTCTCTCTCTCTCACACACACACACACACACACACACACACACACACGTTTGAAATATCAGAATGTGTAAGTGTCTCAGCTTCTTCACATTTGTGGTGGGGACCAAAGATCACCATGAAATCACAGAAGGACGACTCCCTCAGCCAAGTTGAGTGGGAGGAGCCCTAGTCGACCAGAGAGAGAGCGCTGGCTGTCCCTGTGGCTCTTGGGTCTTAACCTCACCTGTGCAGGATGAAGTTGGAACAAATCCTTCCCAGCACCCTTGATCTGCTTGTTAGCTGCAAAAGGCCAGGCCACAAAAGAAATGTCCCTTCTAGACAGAGCTACAGGAATAGGGTGTGTACCAACAGCTCACAGAAGTGGACATGCCCCACCCCACATGGCCTGCATTTAACCATGTCTTGAGCCAGATTGTCAGGTGGTCTTTCAGTAGAGAGCCTGGTTACTGCTGAAGTGTCCTCCTGCCTGCAGGGGGCACTGTGGTGCCCATGATCCCGATTCTCTAACTCCCTTCCATAGAGGAGGGATTTGATAAATACTCTTATTTGGCTGGAACTAACATTGAAGTGTTGGTTCAGTGGCTGAGCTCCTGATAAATGGCTACAACGCGTAGTTCCTACGCTTTCTGTAGCTCACTGCCGCCTGCCTCTACCTAGATTCTACACCTGATGGCTGCGTCAGCAAACTGCCATGGGCTCAAGAAGACTCTCATTCCTGTGGGAGATGCACACATGCTATCCTGGGTCTATGGTGTTAGAACAGCAGTGCCTATGGCTCCTGGCTGCTTTCTAGCTGTCATGTCAAATGCAGAGTTAGCAATAACTAGCTATGAAAAGGGCTAAAGATTAACCATGATAGTTTGGGCCCTTTCTTTCTTTTTTCCTTCCTTCCTTCCTTCCTTCCTTCCTTCCTTCCTTTCTTTCTTTCTTTCTTTCTTTCTTTCTTTCTTTCTTTCTCTTTCCTTCCTTCCTTCCTTCCTTCCTTCCTTTCCTTCCTTCCTTTCTTTCTTTTTTTCTGAGACAGGGTTTCTCTGTATAGCCCTGGCTGTCCTGGAACTCACTGTATAGACCAGGCTGGCCTCGAATTCAGAAATCTACCTGCCTCTGCCTCCTAAGGGCTGGGATTAAAGGCTTGCGCCACCACTGCTTCTTTTTTATAAAACACAATACTAAAGTACACACGGATGCAATGCTGGGATCCAAGAAGTCTTAGCTTCCATTTCTTTCCTAGCTACTCCCCGCTGGTCAGGCTGGTAACTTAGGATCTTGGGTTAAAAGGAAGCAAGGGGAAGTTATTGCTTATCCTAAATGGAGACATTCCCCTAGTCACTTCCTAAAACAACCCTCAGCAAGTCAGTGCCAGTGTGAATCCTTGGGGGGTGGGGGTGGGGTTTAAGGATACCGGGAGTGAGTCCATAGCTATCTTAGGAACAGTTTCAGCCCTCCTGGGGATACAAAGGGTTGTGCATATTTATATGGACAGTGCAGGGGCCACCCCGCAGCTTTAGCCAGACTCCATTTCTGCAGCATCTCTGACCCAGAGCTTTCTCTGCTACTGTGCAAGGCAACGCTTCTCAGCCTGTGGGTACACAACGTTGGCAAACCATCTCCAAATGTTTACATTATGATTCACAACAGTAGCGAACCTAGAAAGAAAGAACCAGGGTGTATTTGGTAGAAGCGTGGTATGGTGAGGTGGAAGGGGCTGCCTCCGTGGGCCCGTGCTGAGGTATCCCTTCCCCCTGAGATACCAGACACATGTTATATATATATATATATATATATATATATATATATATATATATATATATATATATTAAAGAATTGAGTTTATTTTAGGGCATAATAAGGGGAATTGAGAAAGGAGGAGAAGAGAGAGAAAGAGAGAGAGAGAGAGAGAGAGAGAGAGGTCAGCCAAGAACACATGGAGAGGGAGAAGGGAAAGGGGAGAGAGAAGGGACAGAGAGTAAGATGGTAAGAGAGTAAGGTATTGAGGAGGGGGCAAGCAGCCCTTTCTATAGTGAGTCAGGCACACCCAGCTGTTGCCAAGTAACTGCGGGCAGAGCTTAGAATGGATGCTAAAAGTCAGGACCAGGCCAACTCTTGGAACAATGGTGAATCATGAATTAAGGAGTCAGTGAGGGAGAAGGGCAGTGGTGACCCCCTGCTCCAGCTGGTCAGCCTCTCTGCCTACCACAGATCTCAGATGAACACGCGTGATTCCCACAGAATGCATTCATTTACGACCACCTACCCCCAAAGCCTAGGGCGACCTGTTTGTGTCAGTGCAAATGCATGCCTTGTCTCTTCAAATTCTGCTCTTCCTCTGGTTGTGCATTCCAGCCTTTAAAACATGCAGTTTTTTAAAAAGATTGTAGTTAATTTATTTGTTGGGAGCAGCATGTGTCGCGGCACAAGTGGAGGACAACTTCTATCCATTGTCCCACCCAATAGGGGTTCTAGGGACCAAACTCAGGTCATTAAGCTTCAGTGAGTGCCTTTCCTGCGGAGCCATCTCCCTGGGCTCTCATTCAGGGCCTTTACACACAGTGGTGTATTCATTCAGAGGAGAGTATCCCAGCCTAGCATTTAAGAGCTTCTGGGAAGTGACTGGATCCCACTTAGTACCCCTGGGCATGAAATCCCACCAGATTCTCTATGCATCCGTAGATCCCACCCTCCCCCCCAGAAGAGACAGGTCCTCAGCCTTTAACCCAGGCCCACCTGGCCCCCTAGCAGTCTTAGGTTAACTTCAAAGGTAACAGAGCTGATTTTAACCAGGGGTGGTTTCCTTGTTTGCATCTGCAAAATCCTGAGCTCCTGGGGAAAGGGCAGACATGTTATAGACTTAATCAAGAAGAGGTAACACCCCCTCAAAGTGGAGGATGAGCTATAGTGGAGGTTGTAGGGGTAGTAAGGTTGGGAGGGAGAGAAACCACCACCTGCCTGAGGCCCCAGAACCTTGGTGGAAAAGGATGCGGAGCTAACAGGGTTGTGCTCAGGCAGAATCCACAGAGGTGGGGATTGGCTGTCTATGTAGGGTCATACAGTCTACTTGCTGTTATCCTGGAGATCGATCTGATGCATCCTCATTTCTTGCCTCCCGCTAAGCTGCTTCTTGGGGATTCATGGGTGCTCTGGGAACATGGACTGAGCTGAGCAGCAGGAAACTTGGTCTCTCTGCCAGCTGCTGTGTTTATCATGGCTTCTATCACCAAGAGACGGAGTGGCCTCTGTGTCTACTTCCCTGTGGGTGAGATACCTGTGCTCGGCACATGGCCATGTGGAAGCATGCCTGAAATTGAAGTCTAGAGGGAGCCAGCATGGTGGCCTAGCCGTCAGCCTGTTCCTTGGCTAATCCCCTTTGGGGCGATTTGCTTGTTTGAAGAAGTCCTTTTTTTTTTTTTTTTTGGTTTGACTGAAGTGTCTTAAGGGAATAGATAGATGCACATTGAAATCTCCTGATTAGGTCTTCTTTCATTGGTCTGGAGTGGATAAGGGAGAGAATTTTGAGCAAACATATGCTTACTTATCCTACAGAGAGGAGATATGCTTCCTGCCTATTTCACAGGCAGAGAGCCTGGAACTGATGTGAGCTTTTGAAACCTCAAAAGCCACACCCACACCCACCTCCTTTCCACCTCCATCTCCACCCCACTCCTACCTCCTCCAACAAAGCCACATCTCTTAATCCTTCTAATCCTTTCAAACTGTCCCACTCCCTGGTGACTAAGCATTCACATCTTTAGCCTATGGGGTAGGGATTGGGGGGGGTATTCTTATTCAAACCACTACAGGCTTTAATCAAAATGGGTGCTTCAGAAAGATGGAGACTTTTAGCCCATCTTCAGGATACTGACATAAGTCTTAGGTTTCCACAGAGAAAAATGGGGATGCAGGGTAAGAAGCAGTCTTCTTCAAAGCCTGATCTGATAATCATTAGCTCAATTCTGTTTATGCAAAACAGCCCTGCAAAAGGCCTTATTGTGTGGGAGGGACAGGGAGGGACAGGGAGGTTCCAATGAGGTGACTGCTCACAGCTGAAGAGCAATCACAGCAGTGCGATGACTAGTGAGGTTCTACTGCTCCTGGAACCCAAGGGGGTCAGGACAATAACTGGAGATTCAGGAGGCTTTCTTGGGGTCTGTTTGAGTTGGTATGAAATGCCTTGGTTACTTGAAGGGGGAGTGTGCAAAATTAGTTATTATTAATCTCCATATCAATATGGGTGAATGACAGTCAGAGTCCAACGACATGCCCTTGAGCACTCACCCTAGAATCTAAGCCATTGCAAAAGAGACATAGGCATGAAGGGGGAGATGCCAGGGTTCTGTGCCACTTTTAATTACCTTTGTGTGCCTACAAGAGGAGCCAAAGCCTTTGTAGCAAAACAGATTCCATGTCCCAGTGAGGAGTTATCTGAAGATCTCAACCACAAGGCCAAATCTTCCCATGGAAATTAAATTGGTTAAATTTTCAGTGTCCACTACTATTTTAATATAATACAATATTTAAAGTTGCTTACCACCAGGAAAGTAGAAGTGAGCAAAAGCAACACCATATTTTACAGCCACATGTTTGGAGAACATAGATCCATGCAAATATGTGTAAGACTTGGATGAGCCTTAACTTACTGGAGACCCCCTGAGTGAACAACATGGAGCCAGGGACCAATTCAAAAGCAAGAGGATTTTATTGTCCCTGCCTGCTGGGGCTGCCCTGCACAGGAAGGAGAGAAAGACCTCACAGCAGCCTGGTCAACACGTTTTTATACAGTTTTCAGAGCAGCAGCCATTAGGCACAATGTGATTGGCAGAACAGTGTGACTTTTAAACTGTTTAGTCTTTAGGGAATGAGGTGGCAAGGGCTTCCCTTGTCTGTAGGTGACCAAGGTTGGTCCACAATAGAGTTTTGGGCATCCCCCTCCCTCAGGTGGCTGATGGTCCGTCCTCTCTCCCCTGTGGTCTGAGGAATGTAATTAACCTCTCCCTTCCAGGAGGGAAGGAGTGCTTAAGTGCTCTAAGACCTTTCTCTTCCAGGAGGGGAGGGATCTCTTGGAATTTTCCAAAGTTCCTGAACTGACCTCTTCATATGCAGATTGAAATATCAGTCTTCTTTTCATAGGGACTCAGGTTGTGACAGACAGGTAATTACTTCACCCTAGCCCCTCAGTATACTTCCAAGGCGGAGGCATGGAGTACCATTCAGGATCAATTTGGGTTGAAATTTGTCAGGGATGTAGAGGTCAACCTTGTGTAGGAAAACGTGGGATGGAGAGCAAGGCACCACAGGCTCCTGTGACCTCGAAGAGACGCGATACACAGCCTTAGAGCTAAGATGTCTCCTGGAACAAAAGTGCGACAGTGAAAGGGAATGGAAGCAAAGGCCATGGCTGTTTTCTGTCTTCAGCTTCGGGTCTCCACCGGAAGTCCCAACAGGTGATGTTGCCCTACCCCTACTCCTTCTGAATAACCTCACCAGGCAGGGCTTTCATTGAGGCGTGGTGGAGCATGAGATTGGCTCAAACAGTCTATAAGCTTACATGCTGCAAAATAAACTCAGATCTGCACTCTGGTGCTGGTCTTTGGAATCTGATTCCCAGTATTCAACCCGTAACTCTGTCACTTCTCACCTCCATTCCTCTGTCCTGTTCCCACAGAAATTGATGAGAGATAAGTCAAGGTGAATGGCAGACAAGGCTTCTGACCCTCTCCATCTTCACATCCTGCAGTGTTCACTAAATACTGTAAATGTGAATGACTAGAGTCCTTAATTTTAGCATCAATTTGATGATTTCTATGTATGAATGGAGAACGTCTAACACTTCACATTTCTTACTGTAAGACCTGAAAAAAACGAGGGCGCCCCAGCACCCGACGCCTTGGAAGACGACACCCAGATCACTCTCGAGAAACGGTCTTAATGCAACAGCAAGAGGACTTTTATTCCAGAGGTTCTGGGGTTCACAGCTGTATGCCACACAGGGATAGAGGACTGTGAACCATGAGTGCAGAATTGGGACAGCTTTTATAGGTTTACAACAAAACCCGAGTAATGAAAACCAATCATTTCTTAGCATCAAGAGCCCGCACAGTGAGAGCCAATTGATTTGCACCACTCCATAGCTTCTAAGCCAATCAGTTTAAATTATCCAAGCTCACGCTCTGAGGACCAATCAATTTAGCAACTAGTTAGTTCATTTCCTGTTACGGGGCCAGGATCACATATTCAAGGCCCTTTTGCCTACTTCCTAACAAAGAGTGGGCTCAAGGAATGTGACCTTTCACCTAGTTTCTAACAGAGCGGGCTAAACTTCTGATTTTTGGGGTCGTTTAAGAGTTAGGCAGAGGGATTTTTAGGCTGTAATTCTCATCCTCTCATTACAACCAGGTGTCTTTCACAGCTGATATCCCAGCTTCTTTATTGTTAAAGGAATCTTTAGGTTTAGTTCTTGGTATTTTGCTTTGTTTTATATGATTTTGCCTGGAAACTTTTGAGAGCATTTATCCTTGCAAAACAATTATCTTCTTCAATATGCCAGTGCTGTGAATCATGTGGTGTTGTCAGTGGTGGATTGATAAATTCATTTGTTAGGAGGAAAAAATGTCTTTCATGTGTGTGCTTCTCAATTTCTGTGCTGTAAATGTTCCACATCTGGATGATGTCAGGCATTTAAGAAGATCACCAATGCAGAACTGAGAAAAGAGGCACACAGGTGGCCCTTGGGATTTGATATGAGCCCATTTTGACAGGGTGCAACACACCACTGATTTAATACATGCACAAAGAACACATACAGGAATAGAACACCACATAGCACCACCAAGGCCAAGAAATAGAACACTACCTGCAGTAAGCCCAACACACACCCTTTGCCATTTTGGACCCACTGGCCCCATATTTGGGGTACACTGACCCTAAATGTGTTTTACCTTTGCAACACAGAGAATGCACCAGAAATGTTCTGGTTTAATTTGGCCCATTTAGAAATCCGGACAGATGAAATCATGTTCTGTGAGTTCTATTGCCATTTGTTTATTTTATTCAAGATGACATCCACGAGACTTATCCATGCTAGTGCCTGTAGTGATTGTTCATTCACTTTCATTGCTGGATAGTATTACAACCTGGGAATATCCCCAGGAATGTACTGGAGCGAGCGTGCCCAGATTGAGAACTGATTGCTAACTGCTCATGGGTTCTGTAAGCTAATTGATGGAATATATTAGGAATATTTACCCCATGAAAATTGGCAGGTGCTATGAACTAGAGCTTTTCTCTGGTGTTAAACACCTGTCAGCTTGCCAGTAGCTATATGATAGCATGTTTATCTGTTCTGCAGTACATAAAAGTTTGGTTTACCTCCAGTTTTTGTCAATAAATATTCTCTCATTCTCTTCCATGTGTGCTGGTAGAATGGGATACCATTTCTAAGGTGTGTGTGTGTGTGTGTGTGTGTGTATTCCAAGATGGAAATACTTAGGCCATATGGTATATACATATTCACTTTTAATTGTAGTCTCAAATCATTTTCCTTATTGCATACAGCCTTGACAATTTTTTTTTTTGAGAATTGCTATTTATTCCTTTAATTCCTATTTCACACATCAGGATTGACAGACTTAAACTTTTGCTAGACTACTGATTGTATACTTAAATGTTATTGTTGCTGTTCAGAGCCAGGAACAAGCAGCAGAGGTACATATTTTACATACCAAAGCAGACGTGGCTTGGAAGATCATAGCCTAGCCTAACTTTCAACTTACTCTTCTGTTTCCTGATGGTGGCTAAAAATGTGATTTTCTGTTTCTGCTGTTGTAAGACCCCCCAAAAAACGAGGGTGCCCCAGCACCCCACGCCTCAGAAGGTGACACCCAAATCACTCGTGAGAAATGGTCTTGATGCAACAGCAAGAGGATTTTTATTCCAGAGGCTCTGGGGTTCACAGTCATACACCACTCAGGGGTAGAGGACTGTGGACATGAGTGGAGAATCAGGACAGCTTTTATAGGTTTACAACAAAACCAAGTATTTCAAACCAATCATTCCTTAGCATCAAGAGCCCGCACAGTGCGAGCCAATTGATTTGTACCACTCCATAGCTTCTAAGCCAATCAGTTTAAATTATCCAAGCCCGTGCTCCGAGGACCAATCAGTTTCCTACAGAAGCCAGATATCAACTACTTAGCTCATTTCCCCTTACGATGTCAGGATCATGTACGCATTTCCTGTTACAGAGCCAGGATCACATATTCAAGGCCCTTTTGCCTAGTTCCTAAAAAAGAGCGGGCTCAAGAAATGTGACCTTACACCTAGTTTCTAACAAAGAGTGGGCTAAACGTCTGACTTTTGGGGGTAATTTAAGAGTTAAGCACGGGGGATTTTTAGGCTGTAATTCTCATCCTTTCACTGTCATGACTGCTACTTGCTGCCATGTTCCCCATTTCATACCACCTAGGATCCCAAATAAACCTTTCTCCCATGCTTTGCTCTCCGTCATAGCACTTTATCACTGCATCAGTGATAACAAAATCTCATCTGTACATAATGAGGGTATACAAGGACTGACTGGATTCATCTTCATCTTGTGAGAATCATAACTGCTTGATACCTTTTTTTTAAAAAATTGTTATTAAGCTAATAAAATTTATTTTAAACTATACAACTCAGTATTGACATTTTTAAGTCATCAAAATAATTTATAATAGTTAACTGCTTCTTAAATATACACGATATCTTCTGAAGCTAAAAGTAATATGCACTCAACCAGTTTTTGAAATCTATTTGGAACATTAAATATGATAGAACTAGAAAAAAATCTTTTATGAAGTCCTGTATGAAAGGAAATTTTGAAAAGTTCCTGATGAGATAGATGGAAACTATTCCATCTCCAAGGGAGAATACTCAGCGTAATTGTGGCTTCATAGAATGAATTGGGTAGTGTTCCTTCTGTTTATATATTGTGGAATAGTTTGAAGAATATTGGTATTAGTTCTTCTTTGAAGGTCTGATAGAATTCTGCAATAAAACCATCTGGTCCTGGGCTTTTATTGGTTGGCAGGCTTGTATGTGTGTGTGTGTGTGTGTGTGTGTGTGTGTGTGTGTGTGTGTGCGCGCGCGCACACACACACACACACACACACACACACATGCATGCCTTGTTTATTGATCTTTTTTTTTTAATTTCTATATTCTTTGTTTACATTCCAAATGCTTTCCCCTTTCCCGGTTCCCCCCTCTCCATATGTCCCATAAGTCCTCTTCTCTCT
The DNA here is from genome assembly GCA_964023405.1 of Apodemus agrarius. Taxonomy (NCBI): domain Eukaryota; kingdom Metazoa; phylum Chordata; class Mammalia; order Rodentia; family Muridae; genus Apodemus; species Apodemus agrarius. Next base: position 68,377,209 of record OZ030019.1, on the reverse strand, counting down.
GCCCATTCCCCAATCACCCTCCTCCCATTTCTCTGTCCTGGTACTCCCCTACAATACTGGATCAAGCCTTTTTAGGACCAGGCCCTCTCCTTCCTTCTTCTTGGGAATCATTTGATATGCTAATTATGTCTTGAGTATTCAGAGCTTCTAGGCTAATTAATATCCACTTATCAGTGATTGCATTTCATGCTGGCTTTTAATGACTGCTTCTATTTCTTTAGAGGTTATGGGACTATTTAGATGGTTTATCTGATCCTGATTTAACTTAGGTATTTGGTATCTGATAGAAAATTGTCCATTTCATCCAGATTTTCCAGTTTTGTTGAATATAGGCTTTTGTAGTAGAACCTGATGATTTTTTGAATTTCCTCAGTTTCTATTATTATATCTCCCTTTTCATTTCTGATTTTGCTAATTTGGATACTGTCCTCTGTACCCTCTGGTTATTCTGGCTAAGGGTTTAAGAGGTACTGCAAAGAAGATATGTTCTTTTATTTTAAAATGAAATGTTCTGTAGATATCTGCTAAATCCATTTGGTCCATAACTTCTGTTGGTTTCAATGTGTCTCTGTTTAGTTTGTTTCCATGATTCTGTCTATTGATAAGAGTGGGATGTAGAAGTCTCCCATTATTACTGTGTGAGGTATAATGTGTACTTTGAGATTTAGTAGGGTTTATGAATGTGGGTGCCCTTGAATTTGGAGCATAGATGTTCAGAATTGAGAGTTCTTCTTGAGATTTTTCCTTTGATGAGTATGAAGTGTTCTTCCTTGCTTTTATCTGATATTAGAATGGCTATTCCAGCTTGTTTCTTGGGACAATTTGCTTGGAAAATTGATTTCCAGTCCCTTTAATCTGAGGTAGTGTCTTTGACACTGAGGTGCATTTCCTGCATGCAGCAAAATATTGGGTCCTGTTTTTGTATCCAGTCTGCTATTCTATATCTTTTTATTGGGGAAAATTGATGTTGAGATATTAAGGAAAAGTGATTGTTGCTTCGTTATTTTTGATGTTATTTTTATGTTTGTGTGGTTATCTTCTTTTGGGTTTGTTGAAAGTAGATTACTTTCTTGCTTTTTCTAGGGTGTAGTTTCCCTCCTTGTGTTGGAGTTTTCCATCTATTATCCTTTGTAGGGCTGGATTTGTGGAGAGATATTGTGTAAATTTGGTTTTGTCATGTAATATCTTGGTTTCTCCATCTATGGTATTTGAGAGTTTTGGTGGGCATAGTAGCCTGGGGTGGCATTTGTGTTCTCTTAGGATCTGTATGAAATCTGCCCAGGACCTTCTAGCTTTCATAGTCTCTGGTGAGAAGTCTGGTTTCATTCTGATAGGTCTGCCTTTATATGTTACTTGACCCTTTTCCCTTACTGCTTTTAATATTCTTTCTTTGTTTTATGCATTTGGTATTTTGAGCAGAAGTGGTGGTCTTACTTGTCCTTACAGATGTGTCCGCACCCCTGAGAGACCAGCTCTCTCCCAGAGTGTGACTCAGGATCCACTCTGGGCACAGATGGAAACTGGAAGTATCCTGTCTCAGGCTTCTCCTTGGTTCCTGTGACCTGAGGGCTCCAGGTGGGTCCCTCTGAGCAGAAGTGGTGGTCTTACCTGTGCTCACAGGCTTGTCAGCACTCCTGGGAGACCTGTTCTCTCCCAAGGGTATTTAGGTAAAGAGCACTGTGGCACAGGATCAACTCCTGGTTCATATGGAAACTAGAAGCTGCTTGATACCTTTTTAACAGTCTCTGGAATTCTTCCTTTCTCCCAGCCTAATGTGCAGTCTACCAGAAAGTAGAGTATGCATTTTGAAGACCCTATCAACCTTTCTCTTCATAGTAAAAATCTGAATAAAAAATACACTGAAGCATGCAGGGTGACACACACCTATAATCCCAGCCCACAGTGGGCAGAGGTAAGGAGATGGCTGAGTTCAAAGCCTGCTTGGGCTACACAGTGAAACCTTGTCTTATAATAATAATAATAATAATAATAATAATAATAATAATAAACCACTGAATTGTTTATCAGAATTCTGGCTATGATCAAGTATCCATATGTATCAGTTTGATAACTCATATTCCCCTATCTGAGAACAGTGTATTTGATGGGTTTTTCCAGATGGGAGATAGAATAAGAGGTTGATTCACTGATTCCAGAAGTAGTTTTGGTACTTCAGTACTTCTAGAAATGTGCACCCCTCAAAGTACATACAAAAGAAAAAAAGACTATAGAAAACCTCTCACACTATTGACTACACACACACACACACACACACACACACACACACACACATCTACGTTTTGACTCCAAACTCTCTTGACCCCCTTTTATTGCCAGCAGGATACAACTGCAGTAGAGGGAGATGTACAGAAATCTAGCAAGATTACAGGTATGTTTACCCTTGACCTAGCAGGGCCGCATGCTATAGAAAAACACTGGGAAAAAACCCAAATAGCCACATACCTTGTAGTGTAACTGCAGAGTGCTTTGTAGCAGCAAGGCTTGTCCCCAGCATGTAAAAAGTAAAAACAAAACACTACACAATAATACAATCATTATGCTATCATTTCTATAATACAGAGAAAGAAATAAAAACAGCTGTAGACATATGGCGCCATGTCTGGCCACATGTTATCCTAAGTTATATGAAAATAATAAACCAAAAGATACACAAATAATAGCTATAGCACTAGTCCATGTGTATATAAAAATCATACTAAACAAAAGATAACTCATGAATCTTATAATTTTTAAAAAATATTTTATTAATTTATTATGTATACAGCATCCTGCCTGCATATATACCTGCAGGCCAGAAGAGGGCATCAGACTCGTTACAGATGGTTGTGAATCATCATGTGGATGCTGGGATTTGAACTCAGGACCTCTGGAAGAGCAGCCAATGGTCTTAACATCTGAGCCATCTCTCCAGCCCAAATTTTATAATTTTAATAAATAGTTAATATTAAAAAGCATTACCTAGCTTCTGGTTTCCATCTGTGCCTGGAGCTGACCCTGGGCCACAGCTCTCTATACTCAAATCCCACCTGGAAAGACCTGGACTCCCAGGAGTGCTGACACACCTGAGATCACAAGCAAAACCATCACTTCTGCTCAAATATCTGGCCCAAGAGGAACCCACCTAGAGCCCTCAGGACACAGGAACCAAGGAGCAACCTGGTGACAGGATCCTTCCAATTCCTGTCTGTACCCCAGAACAGACCCTGTGCCACAGCTGTCCATACGCTGAGAGAGCTGGTCTCCCAGGAGTGCTGACACACAAGCTTGCAGGAAGGACAAGCCACAGTCAGAGACAGCAAGACCACCTAACACCAGAGATAACCAGATGTCAAGGGGCAAGTGCAAGAATATAAGCAACAGAAACCAAGGCTACTTGGTCATCAGAACCCAGTTCTCCCACCTCAGCAAGACCTGAATACCCCATCACACTGGAATAGCAAGACTCTCATTTAAAATCCTATCTCGTGATGATGATAAAGGACTTTAAGAAGGACATAAATAACTCCCTTAAAGAAATACAGGAGAAGACAGGTAGACAAGTAAAAGCCCTTAAAGAGGAAACACAAAAATTCCTTAAAGAAGTACAGAAAAACACAACCAAACAGGTGAAGGAATTGAACAAAACCATTCAGGATCTAAAAATGAAAGTAGAAACAATGAAGAAATCACAAAGGGAGACAACTCTGGAAATAGAAAACCTTGGAAAGAAATCAGGAGTCATAGATGCAAGTATCAACAACAGAATACAAGAAATAGAAGAGAGAATCTCAGGTGCTGAAGATACCATAGAAAACATTGACATAATAGTCAAAGAAAATGAAAAATGCAAAAAGCCCCTAACCCAAAACATACAGGAAATCCAGGACACAATGAGAAGACCAAACCTAAGGAAAATAGGCATAGAAGAGAGTAAAGATTCTCAACTTAAAGGGCCAGTAAATATCTTCAACAACATTATAGGAGAAAACTTCCTGAACCCAAGAAAAGAGACGCCTATAAACATACAAAAAGCCTACAGAACTCCAAATAGATTGGACAAGAAAATAAATTCCTCCCATCTCATAATAGTCAAAATATCAAATGCACAAAACAAAGAAAGAATATTAAAAGCAGTAAGGGAAAAAGGTCAAGTAACATATAAAGGCAGACCTAGCAGAATGAAACCAGACTTCTCACCAGAGACTATGAAAGCTAGAAGGTCCTGAGCAGATCTTATACAGATCCTAAGAGAATACAAATGCCAGCCCAGGCTACTATACCCACCAAAACTCTCAATTACCATAGATGGAGAAACCAAGATATTCCATGACAAAACCAAATTTACACAATATGTCTCCACAAATCCAGCTCTACAAAGGATAATAGAAAACGCCAACACAAGGAGGGAAACTACACCCTAGACAAAGCAAGAAAGTAATCTTCTTTCAACAAACCCAAAAGAAGATAACCACACAAACATAAAAATAACATCAAAAATAACAGGAAGCAACAATCACTATTCCTTAATATCTCTTAACATCAACGGACTCAATTCCCCAATCACAAGACATACACTAACAGACTGGATACATAAACAGGACCTAGCATTTTGCTGCATATAGGATCTTTACCACTCCTACATCTGATAGAGGGCAAATATCCAATATATACAAAAAACTCAAGAAATTAGACTCTAGAGAACCAAACAACCCTATCGAAAAATGGAGAACAAAGTTAAACAGAATTATCAACTGAGAAAACTCGAAGGGCTGAGAAGCACCTAAAGAAATACTCAACATCCTTAGTCATCAGGGAAATGCAAATCAAAACTACACCAGTTCTGACTCGTACCAGTCAGAATGGCTAAGATCAAAAACTCAGGTGACAGCAGATGCTGGCAAGGATGTGCAGAAAGAATAACACTCCTCCACTGCCGGTAGGATTACAAGCTGGTACAACCCATCTAGAAATCAGTCTGACAGTTCTTCAGAAAATTGGACCTGAGGACCCAACTATACCACTCTTCAGCATATACCCAGAAGACGTTCCAACATGTAAAAAGGATACATGCTTTACTATGTTCACAGCAGCCATATTTATAATAGCCAGAAGCTGGAAACAATCCAGATGTCCCTCAACAGAGGAATGGATACCAAAAATGTGGTACATTTACACAATGGAGTACTACCCAGCTATTAAGAACAATGACTTCACGAAATTTTCAGGAAAATGGAGGTTTCCTAGTCAGGGTTTCTATTTCTACACAAACATGATCATGAAGCAAGTTGGGGAGGAAAGGGTTTATTCAGCTTATACTTCCACACAGCTGTTCATCACCAAAGGAAGTCAGGACTGGAACTCAAGCATGTCAGGAAGCAGGAGCTGATGCAGAGGCCATGAAGGGATATTTCTTACTGGCTTGCTTCCCCTGGCTTGCCCAGCTTACTCTCTTATAGTGAAAGGGTTAACTCAGGATCTCTGGAAAGGTCATGGAACACTTGCCCCTCCCAGAAGAGAGAGGCTAAATTACATTCCTCAGACCACAGGGAGGTCCCTGCAGCTAGGAAAGGCCCAGAGTCCTTTGGCCACCTATCTCATCTTCTAACATCCAATTAGTTTAAAGGTAACACTGTTCTGCCAACCACATTGTGCCTAATGGTGGCTGCTCTGAGAACTGTATCAAAGGCCTGCACAGTCTGGCGCCTGTGGTCCTTCTCTCCCCATGGGCAGGGTGACCCTAGCATGCTGGATATTAAATAAAAGTCCTCTTGCTTTTCGCATTGATTTCTGTCTCCACGTCGTTCATTCAGGGGGTCTCTCTGGTAACTTAAGACACCCCTGAGAGTCTTACAATAGAACCCAAGACTACCAACCCAGGGATGTACCCACTTACGCTGGGCTCTCCTCTCTTGATCACCAACTGACAAAATGCCCCCACAGCTGGATCTCATGGAAACACTTCCCCAACTGAAGCTTCTTCCTCTGTGATAACTCCAGTCTGTGTCAAGTTGACACACAAAACCAGCCAGTACAGGAGAGATCTAGAAAACATCATCCTGAGTGAGGTAACTCAGTCACAAAAGACCACACATGATCTGTACTCACTGATAAATGGATATTAGGCAAAGAGTGTGGAATACCCACAATACATGGACCACATAAAGCTCAAGAGGAAGGAAGACCAAAGAGTGGATGCTTCAGTCCTACTTAGAAAGAGGAACAATATGATCAATGGAAGTAGAGGCTGGGAGGGACTTTGGAGGAAGAGACGAGGAGGGGGGAAGAAAGGGGCAGAATCAAGTATAGGAGCAGATGGAGGAGATGTACAGAGAATCAGAAAATTGAACAGAGCTGTGTAGCAATGGGGGATGGGGAACTGGAGGTAGCAACCAGAAAGTCCCAGATGCCAGGAAAGCAAGGCCTCCCGGGACCCCACAGGGATGACATTAGCTGAAATACCCCACAAAGGGGAGGGAGAATCTGTTGAGACCATATTCAGAGTTTAGGCATGGCCCCCCTCAGTTGAGGGATGGGGACACCCACCAATCTCCAAAATTTTAACCCAGAATTGCTTCTGTCTAAAGGAAATACAGGGACAAAGAATGGAACAGAGACTGAAGGAAAGGCCATTCAGAGACTGCCTCACCTGACGATTCATCCCACATGCAGACACCAAACCCAGACACTATTGCCGATGCCACGAAGTGCTTTCTAACCGGAGCCTGATACAGCTGTCTCCTGAGAAGCTCTGCCAGATCCTGACCAATACAGATGCAGATAATCATGATCACAGCCAAACATTGTACTGAGCACAGGAACCCCAATGGAGGAGTTAGGGGAAGGACCAAAGGAGCTGAAGGGGCCTTATCTGGTTTCAGTGGGAGGGGAGGCCCTTGATCCTGTGAAGGTTTGATGCCCCAGTGTAGAGGAATGCTAGGGCGGTGAGGTGGGAGTGGGTAGGTGGATGGGGGAGCACCCTCATAGAAGCCGGGTAAGGTGAGAAGGGATAGGAGGTTTGAAGAGGGGAAATCTGGACAGAATAACATTTTGAAACGTAAACAAATAAAATATCCAATTAAAAAAAAAAACAAAAAACAACATGCCTTTAATCCCAGCCTTTGAGAGGCAGAGGCAGGCAGATTTCTGAGTTCGAGGCCAGCCTGGTCTACAGAGTGAGTTCCAGGACAGCCAGGGCTACACAGAGAAACCCTGTCTCCAGAGAAACCCTGTCTCGAAACAAACAAAGAAACCTATTACATATGTAGGAAATAGAAAATAAAGAGTAGGGAGGAAGTCAGTAACAAAAGCTTATTCTCTGATCTTTGACACGCCTCCAACAAGACCACACCCATACTACTTCCTAAACAGCCCTCCAACCTAAGAGGAACTGAACACTCAAACATGTTTTCTAGGGTGCACCATTCTCCCATTGCTGGCTGCAGATCTCAGTTAAGCCCTAAGAACAGCATATCCTGTCAAAAGATGAAGACAAGATTTTTCCCAGCAGAGTAGGATTTCTCAATATTTTCCAGTGTCATTTCCTTTAGGCAGCTATTTTTCCTGCTTTTATATTAGATCCCGTCAAGGTCTAGCCTTGTCTTAAGAAAGGGTGCCTAGGAAGGAGTAAATGGAAGTGATAAGAGTGACTCAGTCAATGGCGGATGCCAGCTGAGAGCTCCGCCCTCTGCTGCAGATAGAGATAGCTCTCTTTTGCAGACCAAAGCCCAGTCTTTTACCTGCATAAGCTACCTCCTCAGGAACTGGATCTCAGTTTAGTCCTTTACCCCAGGTTCCCTTCTTATTATCCCACAAATCAGCATTTCATGACCTTAGCCCCTTAACTCTAAGGACAGGCCCACATGGCTGAAGCTGCCGGAGTTCTGCTGCTTGCTGGAGCTGGAACATGCCCCCCCCTCCCCGCCTCACCCCCTTGTTCTATTACATTATCACCAGCTTTCTGTTTTCCAACTCCTTCACTGCCTAAGCTTGGCTGTCCTGGAACTTACTCTGTAGACAGACCTTAAATTCAGAGATCATCATGGCTTTGTCTTCTGAAATGCTGGGACTAAAGGCATATATAGCACCACAACTGTACCCAAGCTTTTCTTCACCTAGAACTTGCTCTGTCCCAGGCTGGCCTTGAATTCAGAAATTTGCTTGCCTTTGTCTCCTGGGATTAAAGGTGTGTTCCACCATGTGTGGGCCTAAGCTTTTCATGGCCAGTATTCCTCGGAGATCCGGATCAAAAGCCTGTATCTTACATTTCTGGATTGTAGTTCACTCACTCCAGATTAAAAGTCCAAACTATTTTTTCCCTTTCATTATCCAGGGTTTTCCCTCTATTGGCCAAATCATGGCTCTTTCCTTAACATTTTTCCAGTTAGGCTGGCTCATTAGTGCAGCTGTCTCTGATCTTTCAGGTATGTGAAGCCCTTCATATTGCATCCTCATATTTTGCATAGTTGAGAAACCTTGTAAAAGAATAGTTCTTACACTTTTTTATATGTTCTTGAACTCATATTTTCAGAGTTCTTTCCCACAGCCTTAAGGCATGTCCTGAAGGCTACAACGTTACTATTTTGCTGAGGAACACCAGAGACACATTCTTGTTTCCCAGAATCATGCTGTTTCTGATTATCATGGAGTCACTGACCTTGGCAGGAAGAACATTCCCCAGTAACCTTGGCAGGAAAAAATATTCCCTGAAGAAGGAACGTAAAGTAAAATATGCACATTATTATGCAAACAAACCTTATGCCCAGCAACCATCAGCTCTCAAAAAGTCCCACGTCCTGCTGACCCTGCTCCATGGGCAGAAACCCTGTCACACTGTCCCTTCTGTGGCTATACTGGACCTAGTATGATTCTATATTTGCTAATTTTTTCCTTACTAGATTCAAAACCAAGCATTGTCTCCGAGGTCCAGGCCTATAATCCCAGCAAAAACCCCAGGCGGAAGCAAAAGGCTGCAAGTTGAAGGCCTGCCTGAGATATAAAGTGAGTTCAAGGCCGGCTAGAGCAACTTCCTAAAACCCTGTCTCAAAATGAAAATTAAAATGAACCAGGGGCAGAGCTTAGTTGTGCAACATATGGCCAGCCTGCGATAGGCCCTCAGTTCAATTCCCAATAAGTTACGATAAGTGCCTTAAGTAACAGGGTAGTTTACGCCTTTTACCTGTCACGTGAGCACCAGAGGTTCCAAAGCGACCAGGAGGCTCTGGCCCATGACCGTCTTCTGTGAACCTAGAGCTGGTCATTCTCTTGCTTCACCATCCCGCTACTGATTGTTCTCCACTAGCATGGCCAAGACGCTCTTAACCCCATCAGCAGCACCATCAGTCAGTGAGACCGGAAACGAAGCAGTGGTAAACCATCCTCATTTATGTGTTTACTCAAAACTCTCTGCAGCTCCTACACCATCCCACGGGACAGTGGTTATACACATGACCACATCTAGTTTTCAAAGAAGGTCAGGGACAGTAATTTTAACATAAGGACTCTAGAACTTGAAAGATTTCATCCATGGTAGGAAATGGGGAGGGGGGGGGCGTCCCTGTAGGTACCTACATGGTCCCAGACTGATGAGATGGCAGCATTGAGAAATCTCCAGGAAAGTGGGCTATGACTTCCTCTTGACTCTTTCTGGTCTCATTATCTGGTCTTGGTTTTCCCTATAAATTTTCCTGTCTCCTAACTGAATTGTCTCTTTACATTTATTTATTTACATTTTACATTTATTTATTTATTTATTTTGCTTATGACTCTGTGTGTTATATGTGTGAGAGTGCGTTTGTGTGTGTGTGCACATGCTTGCGTATGCACACATGTACGCACTGTAAGAGTATTAGAGGACAGCTTGAAGAAGCTGACTCTTTCCATCATGGATCCCTAAGCATTAAATTTGACTTTTCAGGTTCAGTGGGAAGCAACTTAATGCACTGAGTCATCTTACTGGCTTCCTGAATCTCCTCGTTTCTCATTTTGGGATACTAGGTATTCAAAAGGTAGCCATCGTCTCTGTAAACACGCCCAGTTTTTATCTCTGCCCTGCATCTTAGATTGAAAACTAAAAAGTAAGAGGAAGGCTAAAGGAAGAGCAATGGACAGGGTGAGTTGTTTATGAGCCCCCAAGCCTGGCGTTTAGTTTACAGAGACCATGTGGGAACACAGCAGGACATTCCTTTCATAACTAGACTTGAGAGTGGGAATCAGGAAGTCAAAGTCATCCTCAGCTGCAGAAAGAGCTCGAGGGCAGCCTGGGGCTTACCTGAGAGCCTGGGTCCAAATAACCAAAACTAACATAACAAAAGTAAGATAGAAACCGTAAGGAGTCTAAAGTTTGGCCCCGGCAGAGAGTCTTACTCTGTGCTTTGGTTTCCTGTGATTAATTAGAACTCTTGTTTTTGTTTTCTTGATTAGGGTTATAGAGTAAGAAAACTGAAGCAGGTTGGAGGGAGATAACTCATCCACCTACTAGGGACCGTGTACCATAGACCCGCGTTCTCAACATTAGACTCACCAGAGAGCTTCACACTGACACACGGCCCAAGGATCATCATGAGAACCTACAGAGGAAGCGTGTGCACACTTGGCAAGCCCACCTACGGACAGATTGATGCGTAAGAGCCAATAACCCATCAGTAACTGTGTCTTGACTGTGACAGTTCAGATATATAACACCTGGTTGGCAGAGTCATATATACGCGTTTATTCGAACTAAAGAGCATTTGGGATACAGGATGGAAACCAGAGTCCTGTGAAATCATTCAGTCACCTGGGAGTAAAATGCACTCCCAGGTAAGTGTGAGTCCTAGCTCGGTTGCTGCGTCTGACACAGCTCCTCTGTTCTCTGTTCCCAATTCCCAAGGCCCAGAGCGTAGTGTTGCTGCCAGCAGGGAGGGAGGAGAGGACATCTGGGGAGAGAGCAAGGGATCTGGGACCATCCTGGAGTGGCGTCTGTCTTGTCCTCCCAGATGTCCCTCTACTTACAAAATAAGCGGGTAGAAGGAAGAGAGTTGCGACTTTAGAGACCTCTCCAGTAGGAGCTTGGTGCTTTGATGGAGCAGCTGCATCTCAGTAGAAAGAAGGAAGCCTGACCACCGGCTTTCTCTTGGTTAGCAGGGTCTCTGTGGCTGTGATAAAGCACCATGGCCAAAAGCAGCTTGGGGAGGAAAGGGTCTATTTCAATCTTACTGCTCTAGTCTGTCATCCCGGAAGTCAGGGCAGAAACCTGAGGCAGAAGCTGATACAGAGATCATGGAGGAGTGCAGCTTTCTGATAAACCTAGGACCTCCTGCTCTGTGGTGGCACCACCCGCAATGGGTTGGGCCTTTCACATCAATCACTGATTAAGAAAATGTACTGCAAGCAAATCTTATGGGGGGAGTTATCACGAGTGTGAAACCCTCTTCTCAAACGACTCTGGCTTGGGTCCAGTTAACAATAAACCAACCATGACAGGCTTTCAGGGAACTCAAGGAGCAGCACAAAGGGCTTTCTCACCATTCTTTGTGCATTACTTTCCAATAGGTACAGGGTCTAATTGGATCTACTCCAGGGAACCATTTCTTCCTAACTTTCCCTCTCTTCCTTCTCCACTTAAAGCCTCGCTACTAAGCCTGGATCGAGACTCCCCTTGTTACTGGATACAAGTCGAGGAACTCATGTTTGGCTCCATAACTGGCCCTCAGTCAAAAACACCCCAATAGCCACACACCCCTACATGGTGGAGTTCTTTCCGTAGCCTGATAGCAGGTCTCACTGTACTGGAAGAGTGTAGGGTTAATGGGGCCCCACGTCTGCTCAGCCACAGGACTCAGCCACTCAGGAAGCAGGACTTGGGAAGTTTTGACTACGCTGACACCACACCTTCGGCAGGCAGGTGTCAGACTGTGGGGAAGCCTTGGAACACGGCTCCAGGGGTGGGGAAGCACGGTCTGAGGCGGGGCAGCCGGAGCCATCTGGTTCTCAGGCTCTTGGGCACCCAGGCACTGCTGGGAGCCTTGGAAGAGCAGAGAATGGAGTGGGTGCCCACAGGCTGGGCTGTATCTAGCACTGGGCTGAAGGGGAAAGGGCGGGGGGGGGGGAGCGCTGGCTGGGTCCCTTGGGAATAGTCCCTGGCTCGTCAGCAGTTGGCTTGGCTTGGTGGCGCTGGGAGTGTAGAGAAGCCTTCTACAGGGGGTAAGACAGGGGCTCTTTAAGCAAAGGTCTTCTCCATTGCTCTCCACAGCGGATCCTGATGAAAAGAGACAGTCCATGGTTTTAAGCCATTTACTGTCATGGTGATAGTAGATGAGTAAAACCGTACCCCACTTCTCAGGGTGGGCCTGAGGTTAAATACCTTTTGCAGGGAGGAGTGTCTGGGAAGGGGAGCTTAACTGGCTAAGTTCTTCGGGCCTTCAGGTACCTCATTAAAATGAAGATCTGTCTTGAGCCTACGGGACCTGTGGTCATGTCCTCTACATGTGGAGGGGCTTGGGGCATTGCCCTAATGTGACTGATGGCCACACATCTATGGAGGGCTGCGGGGGTGGGGCTGGGGCTGTAGCTGCATGATGGGAGCCGGGTGCCCAGAAGTGGAGCAAAATGCCTTCCTTCCCTTCAGGGTCGCTGGGGTTTCTAGCCTTTGCTCAACCAGGAAACAGGCTGCCTTTCATGGTCCTACAGGAGAGGATTGCACATGCAGCAGAGATGGGGAGGGTGGAGAGGAGGAGGAGGAAGATGAGAAAATAAGAGAGACATTGACTACCACCCGCTTTATCTCTGACCTTGTATGACAAAGGGGAGCACCCCAGGCTGCCCTGTGGGATGATGTAAAACAGCTGACCCAACACATCCGAAGCGAATCAGAAGGTGAGGGCCAGCAGCATAGTTATTAGGGAAATGGATGTCAACTTGTGGCTTTTCATAGAGTTCTTCAGTTTCCAAGATTCCTCAAAGAAAAGTATATGTCATTTTATTTCTATGAATGAATATCTCCAGGAGATTGAGAGGTATCTAAATCACAGCTCTCTTCCTCGGAATAGAATTGCATTTTAATTAATCATATTAGATGGCACAGATCTTTAGGGGAATTCATTTTTCCTCCTGCTGAGGATTGAGTTCAGCGTCTCTTGCATACTCAGCTGACCCTCTACCACTAAGCTCTATCCTCATCCCTTTCGCGTTTGTTTATAGACAGGATCTCACTGCATCGTCCAGGATGGCCTTAAGCTTACTCTGTCGTGCGAACAGTCCTTGATCTTGTGGTCCTCTTGTCTCAGCCACCTGAGTAGCTGATACTGCAGGTCTGGGCCTACAGGCTCAATGAAGAGCATGATTTTGCATACTGAGGCATCCTAGGTGAGGGTGGTCAGCTTCCGGGTAACAAAGCACGTTGAGAAAAGGAGACCTCTGCAGATCCCTGTCTGCCAGACTGTGCTCCTGTTCTTGGCTTGGAATGGTGCCAGTGGCTCCTTTCAAGATGTCACCTGTCTCATTTCACTGGTGTGACCAGGGGTGTCCTTCTCCCTGTAGCAGCCTCCAAGTGCCCCCTCCTGCACTTGTAAGTTACTTCGCTCCCAAGAAATCAGCACTCAGCTTTCCCCTTGTGACTCTTATTTTCTTGTCTTCTGTCTTCACACAGCAGGGACTGTCAGGCAGACATGGTTGGGAGTTTCTGCCGCAAGGGAAATACAGGAATTGACTATGAGCACCGAGGGAGAATAGATCCGTAGGGCTTGGTGGGGGCAAGGCCTCTAGGAGGAGGGGCAAGGGAATGAAGGAGGTGGTATCCCTGTCCTGAGGTCACTGTATCTAACAGAATGCCGGGCAGACTCTTCCTACTTTTCAACCGAGGTCCAGAGTTAAAAGCTTCAAAGTGTCCGTGTCGTGGTTTATATATGCTGGGCCTAGGGAGTGGCACTATTAGAAGCTGTGGACTTTGCTGTTGGAGTAGGTGTGGCCTTATCAGAGGAAGTGTGTCACTGTGGGCGTGGGCTTTAAGACCCTCATCCTAGCTGCCTGGAAGCCAGTCTTCTCCTAGCTGCCTTCAGATGAAGATGTAGAACTCTCAGCTCCTCCTGTACCATGCCAGCCTGGATGCTGCCATGCGCCTGCCTTGATGATAATGGACTGAACCTCTGAACCTGTGAGCCAACCCCAATTAAATGTTGCCCTTATGAGAGTTGTCTTGGTCATGGTGTCTGCTCACAGCAGTAAGACCCTCACTAAGTGTGTCCCCATCTTCTCTGGACTATTGCCAAGGAAAGGCTTTGTTATCGTTTGTGTATGCAATGTCCTCCACACCTCAGGTGTTGGAATGCAGAAGGCTATTTGAGAAACTTTGAAACCCGTCAGATATGAGGGCTTGGTTGGTGGGATCTGAAGGTTGACTTGGAAAGTTATACCCAGTCTTCAGACCCTGGCTCACTCTCTGTTTCCTGTGTGGCATGAGGTGAGCAGTGGCCTCTTCTACAAAAATCCCCCCAGCGCCGCATTCTGCTTTAGCATGGACCAAGAGCTGACAGACAAGGACTTGGGGATGATAACGTTTTGAAACCAGAAGCTGAAACCTCTCTTTTTCACTTACTCGTTCAGGTGGTTTGGTCACAAGAAAGCTGAGAGCTATATCACTCAAAGGCTGAGACTCAAAGGCAGGCAAAACCAGAGTTCCACTTCAGATTTCTCTCTCTCTCTCTCTCTCTCTCTCTCTCTCTCTCTCTCTTTCTTTCTTTCTTTTTTGGATTTTGGATTTTTCGAGACAGGGTTTCTCTGTGTAAGTCCCGGCTGTTCTGGAACTCACTCTGTAGACCAGGCTGGCCTCGAACTCAGAAATCCACCTGCCTCTGCCTCCCAGAGTGCTGGGATTACAGGTGTGCGCCACCACTGCCCGGCTCAGATTTCATGTCTTAGTTGAGACATGTCTCTTAAGACAGACATGACTGAGGGAGAAATGGTGGCCGCGGTTGTCAGTATTGTGGGGAAAGCAGTGCTCATGTTGAACAACGGACTGTCAGTTTAAGGAAAAAAAAAAAAGAATTAGAAGAAGTGCTCCTCCTTTGTGGGAGCCGAGAGAGAAAGATCAGGCCACCACGGAAGTGGGGGGGGGGTAGCTTTTGCAGCTCGGCCGGCCACATCAGGACCTTCAGTGGTTCAGCTAGTGTGACCGACCACCCGGAAGCAGGAGGCCGAGCAGAGGAGATGGCGTTTGGTAAAAGGAGCTGAGAGTCTGGTGGGCCGTGGGGAGCAGAGCGGTTCACAGCCAGCTTGGAGCTGAGAGCAGACCGAAGAGCCTCAAACCTCAGCGTCTGCCAGCCTTGACAGGTCCTCGGGGCTGCTGGCAGGCGCTCGGGGCGAAATCTGTTTACCCGGAGAACGAGGCATCAGATAAGCTGGGCTGTGGAAGACAGCCATGAGTCTCAGTGTTGAACGCAAGCAATTAGAGGGAGACCCAGAGCTGATCCAGCGGAACTTGATGCAGATGAGGTGCTGGGAAACCGAAGACGGACGTTCGGGTCTGGGGTAAATCCTGTTCAGTTTGTACCACATTCATTCCAGGGAAACGCCATCTGCAGTTAGAATTTTAGAGAGATGGTTTCTGGCTTGATATTAGGTCCGAAACTAGAAATTTGATCTTTCTTTGCTTTTTTTTTTTTTTTTTTAAATTAACCTAGTTTCCCCTTTATTTAAATAACATGTAGTTTATGTAAAGAAACTTTAGAAGAGGCAAGTTATTTTGTGGTTGTTTTCTGTTCGGGTGATTTAACCTAGGACTTTGCACACTGTGTAAGGACTCTGCTGCTAACCTTCACTCCAGTCGGCTCCGACGGTCCATTTTGAGCCCGGTAGTGAGCCCAGTCCTCTGTAGACCAGGAATATCTTGAATTTGTAATCCTCCTGCCTCAGCCTCCCAAGCAGCTTTTACAGCTTGTGCTGCCAGGTCCAGTCAAATGCGTAAACATTCTCATTGTTTTTGTTAGAAATGTGTGGTTCCACGAGCTGGGGGAGGGCTGAATAAATGCATGCCACAACCTTCCGAAACAGCACATGGCTATCCGAACACACAAGCCTCCCCTTAGTGGCAAAGGGGAGGCGGGGCGGGGTGAGGTGGGGGCGGGGCACGGGGGCGGGGTGAGGGCGGGGCGGGGCGGGGCGGCAAGGGAGACAGGGTTTCACTCAATGCAATGTTAGGAGTAGAAGACCATGGTTGTATCTCACATACCAATAATGATCCAAAATATAGTAGGATAATATCAAACATCTGAGACTAAACTGGGGGGGGGGAGAGAGAGAGAGAGAGAGAGAGAGAGAGAGAGAGAGAGAGAGAGAGAGAGAAAGAGAGAGAAACAGGGTCTCACTGGGCAACCCAGAGCCCAGGCTGGTCTCAAACTCACTATGTGGCCCTGAACTCATGATCTTCCTGCCCCATCCTCTGAGGACTGGTATCACAGGCATGTGCTACTGAAGCCAGCTAAATGATTGTAATTAGGGGGTCTCCATATTGCCTTCCAACGCACCTTTGCTCCTTTTCATATTTACTGTACATTTTAAATTTTATTTTATTATGTGTATGTGTGTGTGTGTGTGTGGGGGGGGGGTGTCGTGCAGGCCCCCAGCTGAAGGTCAGAGGACAAACAGTGGGAGTCAGTTCTCTCCTTCCACCGTGTTGGTCCAGGAATCAAATTCAGGTCCCAAGCCTGGTGGAAGTCACCGGCTGACTACAAGCCCCCTGCTTTCTCATTGAAGACCTTTCCTGGAAAATCAACACTTCCCCATCCCCATATTCAGCTCAGCAGCTGTACTTAGCGCTGAGAGCTTCGCTTTGTGTTTGTGAGATGGCGTGCCGGAAGTACAGAGGCCCCGTGGCCTCGCTCCTGCCAGCGTGCAGACTTCTACAGCAGCTATAGTGCAGCAACCTTGCTTTGCTACCAGAGAAAGCACTTTCCCTCAGACACGCAAGCTAAGAAAGTTAGTAAAACTAAGCTCTCTTTTCATAGCTAAGACAAAGCTGGAATCTTTTTTTTTTTTTTTTTTTTTTTTTTTTTTTAGACAGGGTTTTTCTGTAGCCCTGGCTGACCTGGAACTCACTCTGTAGACCAGGCTGGCCTTGAACTCAGAAATCCGCCTGCCTCTGCCTCCCAAGTGCTGGTATTACAGGCATGTGCCACCACCTCCCCGGCTATGGAGTCTCATTTTTTAAAACATAATTTTATTAGTTTTTCTGTCACTTGGAACCAAGGTATCACAATTAAGGTAGTTTCATATATGTATGTGTATGTGTATATGTATGTGTATATGTATGCACACACGTGTATGCATTCTCTCCCTGTTAACCTGGCAGGTGGCAATTTGTCACCTATAAAATGCTCAGTGTTCTTTCCCTGTTGCCACCAGCGGCTCTCTGGTGTTCTTTACAAAAGGCTGGACTTGTAAGACAAACAGCACAGCCGCCTCTGCAATAAACACGGGAAGTGGGGAGGGGCTGCATTCCTGCAGGAGGACCTAATTGAGAACTGCCAGAGACCAAAGGATTGCTGAAGCAGACAATGCCAGCCAATCAGAAACTGCTGTTTAGAAGCAACGCTTTCTTGGGACCAATGGGGCATGGGTGGAGGGTATTAATGGAGCTTGTAGCGCTGTTCAGACATCACTCACCCGCTCATGGAGTCTGTGCTGTCAAGTCCACACCCTGTATCTCCAACCCCCAAGGGCAGGTAGGGTTGGGCAGCGGGCCATCTAGGGCACAGGCAACACAGAGTAACTGAATGAGACGTTTGTGTTTGGGTGGGAGGCACCTCATAGCTGTATGCTAAGTATGACTGTCCTCAGAGTCCAAGGACAAGCAGTTGGGCGTGAAGCCATGCCAGGAGGTCTCCTCAACAGCCCACCTCAGTTCCTGCTCTTAGTGCTAATCCTCTTTGGATTATTGAGACATGGGGGGACTTCTACCCACCTTGCTTATGTGTTACAGTATCTAGTGAGGACTCACCAAGCAGCCATTCCTTTTAGTAATCTAGTAAACCTGGTGGCTGAGACAATCCTTCCGAATCAAATTACTAGCTCAGTTATTTACTAGCTATGTGGTTAGGGTCAAGTTAGTCTTCTGGCCTTTATTTTTCCTCTTCTGTAAAACGGGACTCTATTTTGTTCTTTTGCACAATATGTGCTCCCAGCAAATTGAAAAAGTTTAAAACAATGACACTAGGAAAATAAACCAGAGAGCCCAGGGCCTCATCTTGGTGAGACCTTCTCCAAATGGTCTCTGATGCTTCAAAACCATTGGAAGTAATTTTATATTCATGTGATATGTATCTTCCAGCCAGAGTGGTACTCCTCTCTTTAACGGTCCTGGGCATCTTGGAAATAACATGGGGATTATAGTCATGATTATTCTGCTTTATTCTCTTACCACCTACGGTTCCCTTTTAAGGAAAGATCTCCTTAGGGACATCAGCAAGGCCAGCTGCTCTACATTCAGATTGTTAAACTTTTAATTTAGTTCTACTGTGAGAAGGACCACATGTCTCCCTGAAGCTCTCTGATGTCTGAGCAAGCGCTCATCTCTGGGAAAGCATTTTTTTTTTCCCCTCTTAATGCCTTGATGTTAGCTACTCATGAGATAGTACACTTTTAAATTAAATAATTGCAGTCTAGCTTCTATTGCAGGGACCAAAAGGGGCTTCTGAGAAAAAGACTGTCCTGTACCTTCCCTCCACTACTGGGTTTCTCTGTATACTGTAAAGTCCAGTTCTGCTGAGGTAGTGGCTCCCGAGAGAAGAACTTGGATTTTAGGGGTGTGCTCTTCAAATATGCTATGTCACCCTTCCTTTCAAGGGCAGTTAAACAGATAGAATATAGGGCTTCCTGGTTCTTAGGCAAGCCTTTTAGCTTGGGCTCATTGGAATTGCCTTATAGGAACAGCAGCTATCAATAAAGGGAGCTAAAAAGAGGCTAAGCAGCCGGGTGTGGTGGCGCACGCCTGTAATCCCAGCACTTGGGAGGCAGAGGCAGGCGGATTTCTGAGTTGGAGGCCAGCCTGGTCTACAGAGTGAGTTCCAGGACAGCCAGGACTACACAGAGAAACCTACAAACAGTCGTGCATATGACAGGTTCTTTATATCTGTGGTCTCACAGCTCTTGATACAATGCTAAGGAATGCTATTATTATTTCCACCCCCCATGGATTCCGTTCTCGGGCTGGTATGACTTGGGTAGATATCCCCCAAAGGTCTGATTGTTCAAGGCTCTGTCTCCAGGATGGTGCCTTTGGGAGGTAGAAGAACCATTGACATGTAGGATCTCATGGGAGGTCCTGAGGTTAGCAGAGGGGTGTATATTTGACTTGGCATGGGAGATCATAGTCTGTTTGTCTTTGCTACTTTGCTATGGTAGTGCTAAATCGCCATGACCAAGGGACCTTAGAGAAGAAAGTGTTTATTGGCTTACGATTTCAGAGGGTGAGTCTAGGACGATCGCAGTAGAAAGCATGGTAGAAGACAGGCAGGCAGGCCCTGGAGCAGTAACTGAGTGCTTACAGAAGCACGCAGTAAAGAGGAAACTAATTGGGAGAGGTTTAGGCTCTTGATATCTTGAAGCCTGTTCCCAGTGACACACCTCCTACACCAGGCCACACCTCCTAACCCTTCCCAAACAATTCTACCAACTTGGGACCAAGCATTCAAATATGGGGGCCATTCTCATTCAAACGACCACAGCTTTCTTCCTCACTTTGTTTCCTGCTGTATGAGATGGATGATTTTCAAACTTTGTCACATGCTTCTGTCATAATGGGCTGCTTCAGGAAGCCCAAAGCTATTAGGGCCACATGATCTTAGACTAGAAGCTCCAAAACAGTGCAGTGGTTTAAATAAGGATGACTGGAGAGATGGCTCAGAGGTTAAGAGCACTGACTGCTCTTCCAGAGGTCCTGAGTTTAATTTCCAGTATGCTCATGGTGACTCAAAACTATCTGGAATGAGATCTGGTGCCCTCTTCTGGCTTGCAGACATACATGCAGGCAGAATTATATATATGTATGTATGTATATATATATATATATATATATACACACACATACACATATATATGTACACATACACATACATATATATACATATATATGTATATATACACATATATATGTATATATATATACACATATATATGTATATATATATACACATATATATGTATATATATGTATATATATATATGTATATATATAAAATAAATCTTTAAAAAATATTTTAAAAAAATGAATGGCTCCAGATCATATATTTGAATGATTTTTCATGTCACCAGAGAATGTACAGTTAGAAGAAGTTAGAAGGTTTAAGAGGTGTGGCTTTGTTGGAGGAAATGTGTCACTGGGGGTGGGGCTTTGAGGTTTCAGAAACCCATGCCAAGCCAATTTTCTCCTTCTCTCTCTCTCTCTCTCTCTCTCTCTCTCTCTCTCTCTCTCTCTCTCCAGGATATATATATATCCTGCAGTCTGCAGATCAGAATGCAGTCCTCAGCTTCTGCTCCTGTGCCATTGGTAGCCACCACAATGACAATGGACTAAACCCCTGAAGCTGTAAGCAAGCCCCCGGTTTAACACTTTCCATTACAAGAGTGGCTTTGGTTGTGGTGTCTGTTCGCAGCAATAGAACAGTGACTAAGACACTAAGATAATCTTTTCACTCTCTCTTTAAAAATTAATTATCTCAGGATTCTGTCACAGTGATAAAAGGTTGACCAGAACAGAGGCTGGTGACACCAAGCCTTGCCCTTTCTTATACAGCCTTTGCTGACTTCTCCCCTAGAGCTGAAATGACAGCTTGAAGGCAGGGCTGCCCAGAAAACCATTGTCTCTACAAGTGAAAGCTGCACATCTTTTCATTTACTAGTTTTATTACTTGATGGCTTTGGTACAGTCCAGGGAGGGTCATGGCATAAACAATCTATCTCTGTGAGCAAATCTCAGCTCTGAGGCATCTTGGTGTGTGATTTCATGATGAGGGTAAAGGCTTCACCTAGTAAATCGTGACTCCTTTCAGATCTACATGGAATTGAAGCTCTGCTCCTAATATAGTGGTGCCGTGAGGAAGGGACTCTGGTGGGCAATTAGTGTTCAATGGGTGAACTGTGAATGTCTTCATTAATAGAGAGAGGAGACAGCAGACATCTCTCTCTGCATGCGCCTGTAAGAAAAGCCATGGCCAGACTTAGTGAAAGCTGGCTTTCTGTAAGCCAGCAAGAATACCTTCCCAGAAAACAAGCTTCCAGAGCCTCGATCTGGGGTTCCCAGCATCCCAAACTAGGGAGGAATCAATGTCTATTGTTCAAGCCACACAGCCTGAGCTCTTTTGTTATGGTACCCCAAGTAAGCCAGCACAACAAGAAAGGCCATTCTCAATACTACATCAACTACTCTGTATGGGAAAGATGGCTTGCTATGTGCATTACAAATGAGAGGTCTGAGGTGTGGGGAAGCCACATGCCTTAGTAGTGAAAGGTTGCATGTGCCTTGCATGCAGACAGACAGACACACACACAACACACACACACACACACACACACACACACACACACTCACGCGCGCAAAGATGCACCAGTGGAAAGGCTGTCCTGGTTCTAATGATGCAATACTACGAATCAGAAAAATGCGTCCGGGGTGACATGGCCATTCCATATCTTGTCTTACATTTTGGTGGTGTCTCTATGGGTGTATCGGTTTGTCAAAATTCATCAACCCATGCACTAACATGTATGTTATATAACTCATCACTCAAAATGATCACAAAGTTAAAATACTTTTCTAAATGAATAAAAAGATGTAAGTAAAAAAACATAAGTTGAGCCAGAACTCTTAGTTCTGACTTCTGCCTTCACCACATATCAATTATGTGATCCTGTTCAAGGCACACAGCCTGTGATGTCATGTCTTTGGGTCTTTCAGACTTCAGTGTCTCATGTAGCTCAGGCTAGCCTCAAACTTGCTATGTGTCTGAGGATGACCTTGAACTTCTGATTCCCCATACCTCCACCTCCCAAGTGCTAGAAAAAAAAAACAGTATGCTATCTACTTAAGGTATATTTTAAGAGTGTTATAAGGGTAATTCATTCATTTATACATTCATGCAATGAGTATGTAATGAGCACCTGCTACATGTCAGTGTCTGATCAGGTAGACAGCAGGGAGCTACCATCTGGAAATATAGTCAGAAACCAAAGCCCACCAGGGCCCCTGTGGCCATGGAGCTGATTGCCTAGAGAGAGAGGAGGAAGAAGCTAAAAGCAAGATGAGAGCAATGTTGTCAGGTGTGTGATAAAGGAGACACTCCCAGAGGGATGCTTCCAAGTTTCAAAGTAGGAGGAAAGGGAAGTTGTGCAAAGATCAGAAGGAGACAGACTCTGTATGCAAAGGTCTTGAGGTCCGGAGAGAGTGTTTGCCCAGTATGCATGAGATCCCAGGTTGTAACCCCTAGACCACCAAAAAAGAAGTTAATAAAAAGGTGAACTTAGCACTGGGCAAAGTCAACAGGTGGCACAGAGGCTTGATCAATTTCCGTCATCACTGGATGCTGGGTTCCATTTGCATCAGGGACTGAGTACCATGGCCTGTGTAATGTTCACAGGCTCGTGGGCCAGAGACAGATGGAGCCCATCCAGCTTCCCACCGAGCTCCTGAAACGGAAGACTTCTGTAAAGCATTTTGAGTTGCTCTCATGAGACGTCATGGCTAGCAAGCTGAAAAAAAAAAAAAAAAAAAAAACTGTGTGGCCATTTGCCAGCTGCCTGATTTTAAATCTAGTCCCTTCGGTGGAAAATGAAATTGAGAACAAATTTCGGAATTCTAATTGGAATCTGTCCCCTGCAGGGAGAAGTCTATTTTTACGTTTCAATACATTACCCTGGAGAATTCTGGGAACCCAGCCCGTGTTCACATTTCATGCCGGGGAATAAAGTGAGGGGGAGGCACTAGCTTGCCTCCTAAGGAGGAAGCCCACACTATCCCACAGGTCTCCATTTCTCTGTGAGTTTGAGTCTCGAAACTTATTGAAAGTACAAAGAGCATCCAGACGAGGAGGAAGAGGAAGGGAGGAAAGAAAATTCCGTAGAGAAGTTGAAATAGGGAACTTTTGTCCTCATGCCATTAAGAGCCTCTGTCTATTCTAAAGAGAACTGATTTGTGTGTGAAACTTAGCCAGTGGAGGGGGCGACAGGAAGGCGGGGAGCCCTAGCAGTGCTCCTCTTGGTATGACATGTTTGTGGGAGGAGAGAAATGATGTATTCAGGGAGATACGAAGCGGGTCACGTTCAATGTTTATGACTCTTGGGGAGATGAAAAACAGGTCTTTCCTTCGCTAAACAGTTTGATAAAGTGCTCGAAACATCTGGATGCATTTATCACATTTCAGAAGAAAAAGCTAACAAAAGGTGGGCTAGACAATTCCGACCCCCAAGTTTAAGGAAAATGGACTTGGTGTCTCCCCCCACCCCAGCCCAAAGCCTTGATTCTTTGAGTTACAAAGTGAATGTCTAATTCACTGGTACCAACCTGGTGTCTGACACCGAAATTAATTAAATTAGTTGAATTCAGAGAGTTCTCAGAGGTTCAGAGTGGCTCTTTGGGAAAAGACGCCTGAGTTCTCTTGTGTGTTCTCACTTTTACTGGCTACTCCCAACCCAGAAATACAGGGCAGGCGATCCAGCCCCTGAGAGTTCCAAGAGAAAAGAGGGAAAGTGATCGGTGGTATGTGTGGTTGGAAAATGGACAACTGCAGCCAACCCAGGGCTTTTCAGCAGAAGTGGGCTCTATGTAACAGGAGCTACGGTATTGGTAGGATTTTCCCACGCCTGTGTATGCTTCCTGAGATGAAATCCAGTCCTGGCTTCTCAATTCCCCCAACTCATGGCATGCTCCATGCCACAAGGGGGCCATTGGTCATGATCAGTCATGGCATGAATAAGATGGGGTGCTTCTGGGTTCCCTGTCTCCTCCTGATGATGGAGATGAAGGATGGAGGATAAGAAAATTCGTGTTTGCCTCGGAAGCACGAGGATACCAATTAATCCCTAGAACCTATGGCGGGGTTGGGGGGAGCATGAGGGGGGATGCAGGCATAGTGGTGCTCACTGTAACTCAAGAGCTAGGGAGGAGGGCATGGGCAGACCCCCAGGGCTCACGAGCTGACCTGCTAGCTTACTTGCCAAGTTCCATGTCATGGAGAGACACAGTGAAGAGAGAGAGAGGAGGATGGGGGGAAAGAAGAAGGAGGAGAAAGAGGAGAAGGAAAAAGAAGAGGAAGAGGAAGAAGATGAAGAAGAGGAGGAAGAAGAGGAAGAAAAAGAGGAAGAGGAAGAAAAAGAGGAAAAGGAAGAAAAAGAAGAAAAGAGGAAGAAGAAGAAGAGGAAGAAAAAGAGGAAGAGGAAGAAGAAGAAAAGGAAGAAGAAGAAGGAGGAGAAGGAGAAGAAGAAGAAAGGTGCCTGGCATCTGAGGTTGTTTTATGATCTCCACACAATGGCCCCTCAATTGCACATGTACTGGCATACATGCCTACACATGAACACATGAAAGAAGATCTATGGTGATAGCAGGATGAATGTTCTCTCCAATTACTAATGTTCTTGAGCAAAAGAAAAGAAAAGAAAAGAAAAGAAAAGAAAGAAAGAAAGAAGCAAGTCTCTCTAACTGAAGAGCTGCATTCCTCTCTGAAGTCCCCTGTGATAATACAGTTCTTGGCAAACAGGCCGAAGGGATGGATCTGAAAGATTTATGCCTCGGGACACTGAGTGAGTTACCTGAACTAGAAGAACCAGCTTGGTCCCTCCCTCCAACTGTTACTAACACAAACTTTCCACATAGCCTAGGGCTGGTTAACCTAGAGATTTGTAACAGCTTGCCTCTTCCAAGCTAAACACTGGGGTCTGAGTTATTAACTCCAGCTAAAGCAACTGCCTGGAGGAATCCAAGGCAAAATGAAATTTACAAAGGAAAACACTTAAATGCAGCATGCAAATGACTTGGGATTTAGGAAAAACTCCTCTTTGGAAGAGATTGATGCATGCGAGAAAGTTTTTTTTTTTTTTTTTTTTTTTTTTTTTTTTTTTTACAAAATCAGTCCCTTTGATATGTCTGAAGGGGCCGTGTTGAAGGTAATATAGATATGAAAATGTTTGCTTGGCTGATTGGTTTTAAATTTACAAGTGACATTAAAAAGCCTCACAGAGAAAAACAAAGACAAAGGGACATCTGGAGTCTCAGCTTCATACTGCTTGCTGATACAGAGAAGAGATGACAAGAACATAAATTCCAGACTGTTGTCGTATATCACAAGGACAGTCCTTTGTTCATAAAGCATTCTTTCTACTGCTGGAAATTTCTTCGTGAAACTTAGGAAACCAGTAGAAAAGGTGTTGTTATAGACCACCTGTTTGTCTTCCACACCATAGATTGACAACCTCATCTACTCTGTAGAGAGCTGATGAAGAGATGGGTAGGAATAGGACTGAAGAATCGATTCAGCCATTAAGAACACTAGCTTCTCTTGCAGTAGACCTGGGTTCAGTTCCCAGCACCCACATTGCGGCTGACATGTATCTCCAACTCCAGGTCCAGGGGATCTGACATCCTCTTCCGGCCTCCGTAGTTGCCGAGCATGAATGTGGTGCAGGCCAAAACATATACACAGAAAATGCATCTGAAAAAGAAAAGGAAGGGAGGAGGGGGCAGTGGTGGTCAGCAAACCAGGAAGTATTTTTCAAACCAATACTGTGTGAATTCGGCACTAGCTTCCAAATCAACTAGTGCCTTGATCTAAGACACCTATGTTCCAGAACTGTGAGGAAGAAATGCTGTTTGTGGCATCTTGGTAGTGCTTTGTGTGATAGCCATCCCTCAACCCCAAGCTGACTAAAACAGGACTATTTAAAGAACATGGGAGAATACGAATTGAATTTCCCAGTAGAATCTTGAGAGTTACTTATTACCCTGAATATCACTGTGTTTTCAACTGAGTCTTATCAATTCCCCTTTGGATATTAGACCACATCTATAAAACGGTGAGAGACTTGGTGTTCCTGTGGCTTTTGAGCATCTTCAGGGTGGCCCTTGTCCTTCATAAAAGTGACCAAGCTAGTTATGGTGTCACAGACATGGTAGAGATGTGATATCCACCTGTCTGGGGATCTGCCACCCTTCTTTAGAACACACTTTTTGTACTGATGAGTTATTAGAGTCCAGTTGGAACAGGCTAATTCTAAGATAGTGCCCACACTACTTGACTCCGGGCACACATGCCCGTGTGTATTGCTATCCCTTTGTGTGTTAAGTGTGTGTGGGTGTGTGTGTGGCTAGGACTTGTTTCTAATCTGAAGTGTGACAGATATGGTGTGTGCTCACTTCCTCTTTAGATGTAAGCTGTGTCTGGTTTGTCCATGTTCTCTAGCGTCCCTCAAGCATGCATGTTTGATGCTGGAGAGGCCCATCCGGCACGAGCGTGAGGGCAGCTCTTCCACCAGCGAGGCTTTGGTCCAACACACTTCAAGAAACTAAACTGTGAGCATTTGTTCCTTTCATGTTTCTGTGATCAAATTCGCCAGCATAAACAACAGAGGAAAGATGACTCTGGCTCGCACATCGAAGGCTCAGTCTGTCCCTGGGGGTCAGGGAGAGGCCTGAGGCAGCGTCTCAGTTCATACTGTAGCAGAGGAGGAAGCAGAGACAATATTTCTCCAAGGACTTGCCTCCAGTGGCCAACTTTTCTAACAAGCCTCTAACCCCCCAAAGATTCCAGAACCTTCTACCAGCTGGAAACCAACTGTTCAAAATATGAGCCGGTGGGGAATGGGAGTTCTTGAGACTCAGATGATAAGATCTGCCAACAGTCCCACAGACTTTGGAATGGAACCTTCCCACCAAGCTTTCAGACAATGTCTTGATTTGGACACGGCAGATCTTTGCAAGGTGCACTGCTAAGACACTGAACTGTAGCTATAAATCAGTGAATATGCATTCCTATATACTACTCAGTTTCTGGTGATTTGTTATACAGGCATGGGTAGCTAATATGCCAGTCTAAAGCACTTAGATCATTTTGGAAAGCCTCAGAGCTATTCCAAATACCCAGATAATTTCTTACCCAGAGGACTAAACTATTATCTCCCAGAATGAAGTGTTTGTTCTACAATCAAAGAGCCTAGATTACCCTCAGCACAGTGACTTCTCGGTCCTGGCTGCTTCTCACCCCCATGCAGAGGGAATTGCGTTATTCTCGGTGTGGAGGCTAGGCCTGCAAGCTGGGTAGGAAGGCACCTCCAGCTTGCAGCTCTTAGGTGTCCCCAGCGGGCAGCCATGTGGGAGATCCCCTCATTAGGGATATATTACATCACTGACATGTCCCTGATGGCAATTTTGTCCTCTTCTGCGCTCAAAGGTCTGGAAATGCTGACATCCTCTCCCAGAGTGCCCGGCTTCACAATTAAGACACGTTTTTAATAAAAGAAAAGCTCTGTTTCTGTATCTGGTTTAGATTTTCCCACTTTATTGGACAGGAAGGCACAAAATGCCAGGCCATGTGGCTCATGCCCAGCCATCTCACAGGGACAGAGGATACGGCCAACTCATGGACTCTTAATGGGAAGCAAAATTCATTGAAAAACTCTGATAATTGAAAAGCTCCATTTCACTTCCTTTTAGGGGGTCTCTTTCTAGATCCTTAGTAAAAGCTATAGAAATCCCCCAGATGTAGAACCCCCCCCCCAGATGAACCAATGAGGCCTTTACTCCTCTGGTGGCAAAGCTGACCAGTCTTACAGATGTCCAGGGAAACCATGAAGACAAATAGGAAGAAAATGAGATTTTGAAGCCCCACCCCCCACTCTGAGAGAAACAGTGTCAAGGCAGCCAAGAGGTGACTTTCATTTGCCCTCTATACATTCGTCAAACAAGATGGGAGCTGATGGTGTGGATTTATGGGTGTTTGGATAATCCTTGCCTCTGGGCAAGCTAGGAACTAGGAGGAGGCTGGATCTTTATGCACAGAACAAGTATCTTCAGGTGGCTGGTGGCAATCCAGCTGCGGTGTGTATAGGGTTCTTAGGATTTGAATTTTAAAATGTCTCCTTCCCCTCTGCCCCCCCCCCCAGGGGAATGTGTTGAATGTTCGTTCCCAGATGCTGGTCCTATTCTAGGAAGTAGTAGACTCTAGGAAGTAAGGGTTGGCTGGAGGAGGCAGGTCAGTTCACAGGGTATGCTTTTGAATGTTGTACTCAACGCCCGGTCCCTTGTCTTACTGTGATTCCTGCCTGGCATGTGATGAAGAACTTCCTCCTCCACCTACCCCTGCCATCATGATGCCCTGCCCAAGGGAATGGGGCCAAGCAACCGCGGACGGAACACTCTGAAACCTTGAGTTGCTGAGTTTTATACACTAACGGAAAGCAGGAGTTTTTCTTACTGTTGGCAGCCAAAGGGAGCCAGATTCCATGCGCTAACCCCCCTGACCTTTGCATCTGGTTGGGAATAAGACAAATGCCAGAGAGAGGAGGCAATCTGAGTGCTGCTTGGAGTTTTAGAAGAAAGAGTTGGGGTGGGGCACCAAATCCAATCATCCTTAAGAGATGCATTATCATCAGCAATGGGCAGGCCAGTAAGGCCTGGAGGGTAGGGGATAGAGACTGAAGGAGAGTTTTAGTTCTTCAGGACAACACAAGGTTTCCACTTGTAAAGGTTTCTGTGAGAAGGGTCTTACATATAAAGAAGCAGGTTTAGTTACCGTGTGACCTATGCTATATAGCTAAGGCAGGACAGTAGGGCATATGTGACTCATACGGCGTAACCGTGGCCACTCTTGCCCTGGATAAGAGAGCAGGGCTTCCTTCCTTTGTAACCCATGTGATATTACAGGAGCAGGTCCCTTCTGACCCTAGGTAGCAAGAGGTCTGGCTGGGTGTGTTCTTGCCGTGCCTGCAATTTTCTGTGCTTAGGACCCGGTTACTCAGAGGGTCTGAGTTCAATAGAGGTGAAGGGAGTCATTGTCTGTCTCCTTCTCCGAGTCTCTCCAGTTCTTCTAAGGTGCAACACGTGGCGTTACTTTCTTTGCCTCTTTTTTTTTTTTTTTTTTTTCTCCACGGGTATTTAGTTAATTCCGAGCGTGGTGTTGAACTAGCCACAAGTCCTCCTCAGGGAATCCACAAATTAGTGAAGTAAAATGTCGTCACCACTAGAGATTGGGAATGTCTCCCAAATGTCATAGTACCACGGAGGAAGCAGTAATAGATCCTGCTGGTCTAGGGAACATTAAAAATAGCTTCTCTCATTAACCTTTCTGTGATAGTTATATTTTTCACAGTGGTGTAAATATGTTTCCCACTACTGAGCTGGGTATTTACAAAACTTGACATCTTAGCCATTTGTATTGTTGTCTTTTTCTACATTTTTAAAAAGTGACTTTTGACCAAACTTTCCAAATGGCTTAGACTACTTATTTCAGAACTTTAAAAAATTCAAAGGACTGTGACGGTCACTATGGGGATTAAGAGTCATGTTCTTGAGTTTGAAACACAAGTGGGATTTTTCTCACCAGTGAACAGAGAGGCAGAAGGGAGAGGAAAAGACACAATCTAATCAAAGACGTTGGGTTCTGGGTGAATTGCACGGGATATGGCTTAGGTTGAGGACGTATATTGATAGTGTAATGGCTAGGCTTTGATTGTTAGCTGATTTAAATTTAGAACCAGGATAGAAACACACCTCTGGTCAGGTCTATAAGGGAGCTTTTATACTAGGTTAGTGGAGGTGAAAAGACAGTGCCCTGCCTGTGGACGGCAGCATTCTATGGGCTAGTGGTCTGAACTAAATAAAAAGGGCAAAGTGTGCTGGGCACCAGCATTCGTAACCCTTTGCTTCCCAGCGAGGATGCAGTGTGACGCACTGCCTCAGGCTCCTGATGCTGGGCCTTCCCTGGCATGCTGGGCCATACCCTGAAACTGTAAGTCAGAATCAGCTCTCACTCCTCAAGCTGCTTTTGAAAGGGATGTTATAACAGCAATAAGGAAAATGACAAAAACAGAGGGAGAAAAGGCAGGAGGATCTGGGTGGATTATTTTTATTAAGGATATATATATATATATGTATACACACACACATATATACATATATATAATTTTAACCACTTAAAATTATATAATTAAGTTTTGGTTCACTTCCATGATGTTGTTCAAACACCATTATTGATTCTCAAACTTTTTTTTCATGGCATTTAGGATAATTCTAGACCTCCATGCAGACTAACTACCACAGGGCCATACCCATGGCTCCTAGAACATGGTTATCCTTCGAAAGGAAAGCTGAACCCATTCTCCATTCATTCTAGCACCTGGCAGTCTACTCACTGTCGGCTTTCCTTCTCCTTTCCTTCTGGAACTCCCATTTTGTGTGTGTGTGTGTGTGTGTGTGTGTGTGTGTCTGTATGTGTGCGCGCATGTGCACTGCTTTACTTGATGGTACCTATAAATCTCCTAGGCCCTATTTACTTTCCCCATAATTTTTTAATTTCTCTGTCTGTGCCTAGACAACTAATCTCAATTCACTTATCGTTATTTTCATCATCCAAGCATGTCACTAAATTCCTCTTATGAATTTTTCACTTCAGTTGTTATAACCTTTCAACTCTAGGATCTGTCTTAAATGCTTCCTAATAATTCATTGTCTCTTCTCTCTTTGGTAGGATATTGGCTTCCTGGGTTGTTTTATTGTTAATCTCCTTTAGCATTCCTAAATGGTAGAAAACCCACATTTTCCTCTTAACATTCTTGACATAACAGCCTTAGCTCCAAGGCTCGGGAAATCAATATGGACATTTTGGCAATGTAGACGAGAGCGTGTGTTTTAGCTACCTTCTTAAGAGCGAGGAGAAGTAAACCTAGAATGGGTTCACAGTCCAGTGAGACACACCAAGAGATGGACTTGTACCCCGATGCTAGGAACTCTCTGACCCCCTTATCTAAGAGCATCCCTTGACTTCTGTCTCAGATACGGCTCAGCGTCAGTACCATAACCCCACGGCAGCCTTAGGATGTCTCTTGCTCTGTACATACTGACACTGGTCTGTACCCGCAGTTCCCTTTGTACAAGTCTAGGAAGACTGAGAGCACATCCCAGTGTCCCAGTGTTATCACAGGACTTTGCTTCAACAGGGCTTCTGACCTCTGTTTATTCAAGGGATTCTCTGACCTGCCATCGGTCTCGGGATCAGTTGAAGTACTATGACTCCCTGCAAATAGAGACTAAAATCAGACTTTTGCTTGCCAGATCTAGATTGATTGATGTTAGGTCTAGGGTTCCGTCTGGTGTTGATTAGTCAGACCGTCGTTTTCATCTGTGCAATCCCATGACCACTCTTGGGTAATGTTCTTGCCCTGGTTCCTTTTAGAGCACTCTGTCTCCAGACGTTCAGTATGCTGTGTGTTCTCTGTGTTGTAGGGAGTATTTCCCCATAGGCGTCTCTGATCTTTACATCAGAGGATGCCTACCTCTGTGCTTCCCAGGGATGCCACTGATCAGTGATTTCAAAAGGAAATGTGTTCCAGGGCTTATATAAAAAAGTAAAATAAAACAGAAAATTTTAATTAATGACTCAAGTGTAAACTTAGGTATTTGGTTACAATTTCATTGTTTTGAAATTTATTTTTATTTTTATCTTATCTGTATTAGTGGAGTTTTTCTTGCATGTATGTCTGTATACCATATGCATGCATTGCTCATGGAAGCCAAAAGAGGGTACCAGATCCCCTAAAACTGGAGTTACAGATGGTTTAAGCTGTGTGTAGAGGTGGGAATTGAACCCAGAACCTCTGAAAGAGCGGCCAGTGCTCTCGACTGCTGAGTCACCTCTCCAGTCCCTGACACTAGTCACAGTCTAAAGCTAGCAGCTTCTACTCTTTGCATTACAGAAGAAGATCCTATTGGGGACCACTGGTCTAGCCTTGTATAACTACGCATATAGGCATTTTATGAATGGCACTTTGTTACTAGAATTTGCACGTTTAAGTACTGGTTGGGGAAAGCTAGTGTAGTTGGGTAGTGGTCAAGGAGATGGGAAGAGGCAGTGAGACAGGAAGAAGATCGTCTTGGTGATGCATTGTAAATCTTGCCAAGCGCTTCCTTTTGAGAGTTGGAGAAAATGTGTGAGAAGGCAGCTTTGGCATCTGCTGCCTGGGAGCAAAGGCCTGGACTACAATCCAGTCCCCACAGGCTGAGGGGACCATGAGAAGCAGAAGCTGCAAGCCATCACTTACAGAGACACAGTTTTTATTGGGGATTAGAGGGCAGAAGCAAGATAGTGACTTCAAGGAGCATGTGCCGTCATGGACCGCTCTTGTGCTTGGGGATGGTATGCTTCCCTCTGGTTTGGTCATGGTGTGAATAGGTCTGAGAATGTCTGCAAGGTAAAGACAGGAGGCCCAGCTACTGAAGATCTGAGGTTAAAGAGGAGAATGTTGGAATTAGGTGTTTCAGTCTGCTTTCTGTTGCCATCACAAAATACTGGAGATGGTGATTCATTAATACAAGATTATTTTATCTCATGGTTCTGGAGACTGGAAAGCCTAAGCACGGTATTGATTGTCTATCAAAGCATGGGAGAGGGCTTCATACATTGAGCTATGCAATGGTACCAGATCAGTGTGTTCTCTCTCTCTCTCTCTCTCTCTCTCTCTCTCTCTCTCTCTCTCTCCCTCTCTCTCTCCCTCTCTCTCTCTCTCCCTCTCTCCCTCCCTCCCTCCCTCCCTCCCTCCTTCCCTCTCTTCCTGCTTGTATGGCTGCTAATACCATCACGGGGATGACACTCGTTTCATCAACTCCTAATTTACCTTCAACATATGAATCTGAGATTGTTTACAACATATATGACGTCATCACGGAGAAAGGGCATCTTACGGAGCCTGTAGAAACAGGCCTCCCCATGATGGTGGGACACAAGGAGGATAGCCATCCTAGATGGTGTGAGTGGAGGAGCAGGTGAGGATGTTGGGGAGCACGCTGGTGTTGGATAATGGTTTCTTGGTAAATTTGGAGGAACAGCTAACTCCTCTGTGTGGAAGAAAGGGAGATCTTAGACTTTTTTTTTAAGTAAAAATTTATGGAGAATAGAAAAGGCCAAAGATTCATATGGGGATCAGCAAGAAAAATTAAATGTGAACCTACCCAATACTCTCTTTCCAACAAGCTTGATTATGTCATATGTGTGTACAAATTTATCGGCTTGTGCCTTCTGTATACATACTATGATTGACTGGTCACTCTCCCTCATTCCTCTTGTCTGATAAACTTCCTTATTGTGACACACGTTGGACCTTGCTGAGAGCCACTGATAATAAAAGGTGTAAGGAATAAGCAGGGCATAAAAGACTATCAGAGCTGTGGGGCCCATCTGAATGACAGCCCAGTCCTCCAGCCAATCTCAGGGCAAGGGGGTGTGGCCCATCTGAATGACAGCCCAGTCCTCCAGCCAATCTCAGGGTAAGGAGGTGTGGCCCATCTGAATGACAGCCCAGTCCTCCAGCCAATCTCAGGGCAAGGAGGTACAGTCCTTCAGCCAATCTCAGGGCAAGGAGGTGTGGCCCATCTGAATGACAGCTCAGTCCAGCCAATCTCAGGGCAAGGAGGTGTGGCCTATTTGAATGACAGCCCAGTCCTCCAGCCAATCTCAGGGCAAGGAGGTGTGACCCATCTGAATGACAGCCCAGTCCTCCAGCCAATCTCAGGGCAAGGAGGCTCGAGGGAGGCGAAGGCAGAACTGAGGGCTGGATTCATGTCTGTACAGTTTTGCACCTTAGGCCCTTCATGTCCTGAAACCTCGGTTCCTGTTGGAGAATAGGAATCAATCTACTTCTACTTTGTAAAATTTTTAAGAATATTAAATGAAATATCTTGTGAGAGCAAACCTCATATGAACTGGGGTGCTCTTTTGTTTTTAGGGAGAGCTTTGAGGTTAGGGTCTTGCTACATGGCTCAGAGTAACATCAAACTAGTGACTTCCTGCTTCTGCCTCCCAAGGGAGGATGATAGGCGTGCACCTCCCCACCAGTTAGGGTGCTTGATCTTGGTAAAAAACCCCTCACAGACTATGAATTGTTGATTCTGCCATATGACTGGAAGTCATTGTGATTTGAGTTTTAGCCTGTCCCTTCCAACTAGATAAGTTTTGTGCTCCCGATGCAAGGATTCCAGTAACTTCTACCAGGCCGGAGCCATACTGTGCAATACAGCCTGGTATTTAAAACGGGTGTTTTTAAAATGGAGTCAACCATACAGCAGAGATGGTGTCCTGAATGAATGCCAAAGACGTTGGCATTCAACATACCGTGGGTTTCATCCCCACACTTGTTGTGGGCCACACCTTGCCAGTGGGACTGTCAGTTAAAGAGTCTATGCGTCTTCAAGGAGGAAATGGGTCTACCCGCTTTTTTGATTACTATATGATTTTGAAAAATTCGTTTTGCCTCCTGGTACCTTGAAGGGAAATAAAGCAATAGCCTGCACTTCACAGAAATGTCTAGGACAGACCGAAGAAAATGCATCATGTTCTGAGCCACGCTCGGCGTCGGCCTCTTACGGCGCATTAAACATTTTGCTGGTATGATTAACAGGTGGCAAGGGCTGTGGCAAGATTCAAGGCAGAAGATGACGGGACCCAGGGAAGCCTCCCTTAGCCAGACCGCAGTGCACGTCTGAAGACTTTGATGAATGGTACCGCTTGTCCCCTGGGAGCAGCACAGCGGGAGCACAGGTGCGCTGAGATGTGAACTGGGGGCGGGGGAGGGGGTGCGGGGGGGGCGTAAGGGAGACTCAGACCACATCCATCAGGGAAGGGCAGGAGACCAGGCTTGAACAGCCTCCTCAGTGTTCCAGGGTCACCCCAGCTATCTCCCCACAGGCTCTAAATGACTTTTCCAGGCTGAAGCTGGAAATCCTCAAGCCTCCCCGATCCAAAGACACACACACTTTTTTTTTTTTTTTTTTTTTTAACAGCCGTTGGAACCACTGTTCTTGTTTATTAGAAAAGCAGAACATAAGGCCTCTGTGGCTTCCACAGTTCTCCAAGTCATGGCTCTCCCACCTCCAAGCTTACCGTTCCCTTAGGAGGGAAAGAAACCGCTTTAACCTAATGTTCCCAGGGACAGTTGTTGAGAAGGCACATCTATGCAGCATAGTATGAACAGCACTGCTTCAAGAGGCTGAGTGGGGGAGGGTGGGTGAAGGCTGGTCCCAGAATAGAAGTTCCTTCCCATCATGCCCTGTCCAGCCAAGGGCACAGACTCATCTCCCACCCCCACCAATACTCCGTGCAATACAAGGTACATCTCACAGAGGTGCCTGGACTTCCTACAAGCAGAAAGGTGGCAGCGTGACAGTAACGGCCACTTCTGTCAGCGTCGTGTGTCTGGAATGGGTTCTGGGTGGTCGACGGAGCCGAAGGATCCTTTCTATGGGTGGGGCAGTGTGGGAGGGCATTAGATCCGGAGGGCCATCGTCGGAAGAAATGAACCAGCAGCCGCTCAGCTGACGTCTTAGTAACACAGCTGGGATGTGACCACACGTGGCCATGGGAGGGACAGTGAGCGCTCTCTTCTCGATTGCAAGAATTAAGAGAAAGTGTCTGCTATGCACATACTTTTATCAGGGTACACGGAGACCTTTTATGGGGACCTGAACAGAGAGTGTGTGTGCGTTTCAGGCCAGAGGCTTGGAGGTTGCATAGACACTTGGGTTGGAACACCTGACCAAAGCCCTTTATGTGCCCAGGTGGGAGCATGGAGCTTACAGGATCCCTCCAGGCAGAAAGATGTATTTGCAGAGTGGAAAGTCTT
The DNA here is from genome assembly GCA_964023405.1 of Apodemus agrarius. NCBI lineage: Eukaryota > Metazoa > Chordata > Mammalia > Rodentia > Muridae > Apodemus > Apodemus agrarius. The sequence continues at coordinate 68,341,374 of OZ030019.1, read as the reverse complement.
GAACGCAAAGACATGGCAGGCTGAGCAAAGACAAAGTTAAGCCTCCACAATGGCTGTGCATAATTCCAAATTGGGAATATGGGTGATGAAATATGGAGTGTCCATAAAAGCAATTGCTCTTTAGATTAAAGATCCTGTAGGCAAGCGTGTCAGCCCTGAGGAGCTGGGGTTGGAACACAGATATAATTTATCTTTACCAATTGCTAGCTGCCTCAGCTCCTTGCCCAGTTCCCTTACCTGTAATGAACTCATTAAGTCTTAACATGCTTCGGCTGTGGGAGAAATGCTGACTGAGGTGCTGGTGGGCACCCTGCACGTTTACATGTTTCTAAAACGCGAGAAAAGGCAGAACGTTCGAGAATGTTTTAAAACAGCGCATGCATGTGCCAGCCCTGGTCGCTGAGACTCAACACTGACTCTCTTCTGAAATAAGAGTCCCGTGATATCTTCGTGTATACCGAGGTTCTAGACTGTTCTCTCCCCAATGAAGGGACTCTCTAGAGGCTGTGGGCCAGACTCAAGATCCTATTGCCTTCCGGTTTTAAGGCCCTTGTGTGGCACCAGGACAGAAAGAGGACATGCTGCACAAGGAATCTGAAGCCGAACGGCCAGTAAGGCCAGCACCCAATGGGAAAGAAAGCAAGACTCGCCACTTCGCCCAGTTAGACTCTACCGAATGCCTACCGGATATCTTCTATAATGTTTGAAATAAGTGCATATAGCGAGCCCGTCCGTGTTTGTTCGCCTGCGTCCACCTGCACCTGCTACCCATGCCGATAGGGGGCGCGCGCGGGCTCCCGGCCCAGAGCGTTGATGTGCTGCTGAGCACTAGCGCCCCCTAGCTTCTCATTGAGTTTTTGGTTCACCAGCTCCAGGTGGCGGCTGTTCTTGCGTGCCTGCCTCAGAGACCTCTTGACCTTCTTGACCCGCTCTCGGAGCTGCCTGTTGCGCTTCTCCAGGGTGGCCACCTTCTGCTGCAGCTTCTTGACATGGTCCTCTTCCTCAAACAGGGCCTTCTGCACCGAGGAGCACATGAGCTGAGGGCAGAAACAGCACAAAGGGACGGCTAGGTGAGTCTCAGAAGGTAGGACCCAGGCAGTGGCCATCTTGGACCACACGGGAATCCTGCCTGACCTCAGATGCAAACAGAATCCCTACTGTTGCTCTTCTTGGCAGCAATTTCCATTTAAAATATATTCTAAATATTTGTCCCTGGCGGCAGGAAGGAATGAGCTCCTTCCTATAAACCAGTAAGCATATGCACGAGGGAATGGGGTCGTTCCCAGGGAGGAGCCAGAATTGTCTCTTGAACATGCAAACATGCTTAGCCCTGCTTGCAAAGGCATTTTAAAGCCATGCTGGTTATCATTTTCTACAGATTTATTATGGATGGTAAGGGATAATAAGTATTAGATCTTGGGCCCCCGGCATATAATTGTTTTGCTCCAAGCTGCAACCCAGCCCTCTTTATGACGTATAGACTGCCAGAGTCAGGATAGGAGCAGCAGAACTCTACTGGATGGTGTGTAGACAGTGTACACACAGACTCTGTCAACATAAAAACTTCCGCATCCCAAAGGCTACCTGGTACTTCGGAGGCTTCCACACAGAAACACATTAACACATGCAAACCATCAGGTATACAAATGTTGTATGCTGCTTGTTACTTCCTGGTGGGGTGGGTGTTGAAGATTAAACCCAACGGGCTCAGAGCGTGCTAAACATGTGCTTGGCCGATGAGCTACATCTCACCCTTTGTCATTTGAAAGGCGAGTTAAACAGTGACCTGAGCCTATGATCCCAGCACTTTTAAGGCTGAATCAGGATTGCCTTCCACTTGGGGTGAGACTGGGATAAACAAGACTGTCTCCAATATGTATGTTTAAAAATATAAAACCAAATACAAGGTTTTTGCTTTGTTTTAAGGGGTTGAGAATGTCCATCCAAAAAGACCTGGCTCAAAAGTCACAGCAGGGTCGAGAGCTCAGCTCTTCCGGAGAGTCTTGTCAACAGGCACAGGATTACAGGGAAGTGGATCCTTACATGATTGGAGAGCTTCATATCTTGTGTCTTTAAGGGAATAATGTGACTCCATAGGAACTTTGCCGAAGCAAGGTGTGAGTTGTGTTACTATAGAAAGCCCAGTGTGGGTGATGGGGACATTGTGACATGAGAGCCAAGGTACCTGATCCCATGCACCCAAAGGTGCACATGAGTGTGCTTACACATGAGTGTACTCTTCCTGAGGGGATACACAAGCAGCGGGTGACAGTGCTTTGTCCCGGGAGCAGAGGGGTCAGGGGTGTGGAGAGACTGAGCCTTTTCTATCTTTTTTTTAAATTTTATTTATTTTATGTATATGAGTACATTGTACCTGTCTTCAGACACACCAGAAGAGGGCATCAGATCCCCCATTACAGATGGTTGTGAGCGACCATGTGCTTGCTGGGAATTGAATTTAGGACCTCTGGGAAAGCAACCGGTGCTCTTAACCGCTGAGCCATCTCTCCAGCCATCTTTCTGGGTACTCCTTGAGTCTTGTGTTATAAGCTAGATCCCATTCCCATAAGGAAGTAAGAGGTCTTCTCACCACTACGCATTATCGGCCCCCACCTGTTAGCCATTATCAAGAGCTGTACTAGGAAAGGCCTGAACATCACTGTCCTCTGCAGGATCGGTATTGTGGGGTCCTCATCAGGTTCAACCAACCATGTAAAGGAGGAGGAGGAGGAGGAGGAAGAAGAAGGAAAAAGAAAAAAGAAAGAAAGAGAAAGAAAGAAAGAAACAAAGAAGAAAAGAAAGGAAGGTAGATAGATCAATCAACCCTGGAAGAGATAGATCCTGGAAGTTCCTAAAAGCATAATTTGCATTTGCATGCTAAGCACACTACCCCGAATCCACATGAATGGGGTTTATCCTTCCCCAGCTATAGGCTGACCCCATAGCTATCTCTCAGACCCTCAGTCTGTCTCGAACACCCATCATTTAGGATATGTTCCCTGTGCTGCTTTTGTGTACTTTGTAGGGAGATGACCGATTGGTGCATCTCTACTGGGGGCATGTATAGACTGTTTGCCGGAAACCAACGCGACAGAAACTGTTTATACATGTTGTGTTAGGTGTTCTACGTCATCCAGAGGTGCTTGTATACAAATTCAGAGCCATGCTATACATCAGACACAAGGAACCTGAACATCTGCAGACTTTGGTTTCAGAGGAAGGATCGATGCCAGGACCAGTGTCCTTCTCGTGCTGAGAGAAGAGTGCATTCATCTAGTCCCAGCCGCCTGCACCACAGTGCAGCAAGGGTGGTTAAACGGGTAGCCTTTTGTGGTGGTTTAAATATGCTTGGCCAGGGAGTGGCACTATTTGGAGATGCGGCCTTGTTGGGAGTAGGTTGTGGCCTTGTTGGATGAAGTGTGTCCCTGCGGGCGTGTAACCCTAGCTGCCTGAAAGCTCCTAGCTGCCCGGAAGCCAGGCTTCTCCTAGCTGTCTAAGGAACAAGAGGTGGAACTCTCAGCTCCTCCAGCCCCACGCCTGCCTGGATGCTGATGCTTCCACCTTGATGATAATGAACGGAACCTCTGAACCTGTAAGCCAGCACCGATTCAGTGCTGTCCTTTACCCTCAGGCCAGCTGTCCTGGTTTCTTCACCCTTCCTTTTCTGCTTCCAACTGCTTTCAGGCAAGTTTCTTGGCCTCCATGTGGTGGACTCTGCATAGCACCAGCCACACCGGCTCTGGGACTGAGAGGTCTGTTTCCAGCTTGTTGGAGTGTTACAAGTAGACAATCCTCAGTTGATTTTCTAGGCCCGGCCCTCGGTTACCTACCTTTCTTTCAACATTTGTAGTCAGTGACTAGGTGTGACACAGGATTAGGAACTCCAGGGACCCTCATCGTATTTTGGAACATCTCTGAAGGGACTTCTCAGCTTCACAGTGTCCCATGAGCTAGGCTAGGCCCCCAGTGAAGTTGGAGTTAGAAATGTTCCACCTTTTGACTGGTCCTTTATCATCTCTTGCCCTCCCGTCCCCAGGCATGCCTCTAAGGCCAGGATTATTCTCTGGAAATACTCTTGTTTGCTTCTCTCCTCTCAGAGTCTTCCCTTCAAGAAGCCTGACTGGCCACATACAGTTTCCTCCAATGTAGCATAAGATTAAACACTGAGGTTGGAAGATTTAATGAGTCTTTTTCTAGAAAGTTCTCCGACTCATGTCCTGATACATACTGAAGTCATTGTCAGCCAGCAGTTGAGCTGAAAATCCAGGAAAGTGTTTTAAAGCTGGACCTTTGTGGTCAGACCCTCCCACACATCTCCAGTCTTCCTAACAGTTTGTGTACCACAAGCTTGACCACAAAGTATGCTGGCTCCCAGTTCTTCCACCAGCACCTTGTGGTCCTTCCGATCTCCTCCTCCAAAGTCTATGCCTCAGTCTCTCTTCCTAGAGCACCATTTTCCTGAAGCTTTCTCTTAACCTTTTTTTTTTTTTTCCGAGACAGGGTTTCTCTGTGTAGCCCTGACTGTCCTGGAACTCACTCTGTAGACTAGGCTAGCCTCAAACTCAGAAATCTACCTGCCTCTGCCTCCCAAGGGCTGGGTTCTTAAAAAGACAAGTCTCATGTAGCCTAATCTGGTTTCAGATTTATTATGTAGCTCAGGCTAGCCATGAATTCCAGATCTTCCTACCTCAGGGCCTGAGTGCTGGGATTCTAGGCATATGCCACTATATCTAGCTGTCTTACATCTCATAAGCCTGTCTGTGGGCCTGCTTTCATGGCATCACCTAAACCCTGTTCTCTCCTGCAGTTACTCATACTAGGGATAATGAGTCACTGCGCCCTTGGCAGATCACAATTCTTCAAGATCTAACTCAATGATCTGTGGGTTCCTGTTGCCTAGCAATTTTGGACACACGTGCACATGTGTGTGTGCATGAGCACACACACACACACACACACACACACACACACACACTGAACCAGTGTTCCAAAATTGTCATCTTGATAGTTTCAAGCTCCTGGAATGTCAATGCTTTAAGGAGGCCATATATGTAATATCACCCTCTTCTGGCCAAAATGAATGACATACCCTTCCAATACACACACACACACACACACACACACACACACACACACTCACACACTCAACCAGGGTTCCAAAATTGTCATCTTGATAGTTTCAAGCTCCTGGAATGTCAATGCTTTAAGGAGGCCATATATGTAATATCACCCTCTTCTGGCCAAAACGACACACCCTCCCAATCCACACACACACACATACATACATACACACACACACAGAAGAGAAAGTAGGTATAGGAACCTTGAAGAACTAATATCATTTCTATCATTTGTGTGTGAGTAAATAGGACCTATATATTTTAACATTCCATATGTCTAAGTAGCTAGGAGAAACACTTTGTATCTATTCTTCTTATATTGAGGTTTCTGTAAAGTTACAGTGAATTCTTCAAGAACAGGATAGAAGAAAATAATGTCTACCAAAATGAGAGACCCAGGTCTTTCCATTTGAACAGAATCCATTAGTATGTGCTAGACTATCACATCAAGGAGGAATTGAAGGGATCACAGAGCATGATCGATCACCATGGGGAGAGCTTGTCCTAGGTCCCCAGCATTTCTAGACCCAAGTGCAATGAACTCCCTATTCTAGGAGCTTCAGGGCAAAAAGAGCTACAGCTCTAGCATAAATAACACAGCAGCGGAGAATGCCCTGATAACGACCTGACGAAGCCAAGATGAGTCTGAGAGGCACCACGCTGTCTTGGGGGTTGGCATGGGTGTAGTGGAGGTAGAAACGATAAGTTCCAAAGCAAGGTTAAGTGTGTTTCTTGGTGCCTCATCCTGTGGTCCTCATGGCTCCTCCTTCCCCCCAGAGGAGCAAAGAAAGACACGAAAGGACCCACGGAACTTGTCCAATACCAACAGTAGCAAAGCCACAACCCAAGACTACTGTCACACAAGTCTCTTCATCAAAGATGCTGTGCGTATTGAGACAATACCATGGCATAATGAAGCTGTTGTTTGCCCAGAAAAGCTGAAGTGAGTCTCCTGAGTTCCAGCCATTACCAGTCCCCAAAAGTGAGAATTCCTAAGAGGAGAACTGTTTTTTCAAATGCATGTTTCTTTAAGAAACTCCTGTTTTCTGAGAGAGTGGGGGGCCCCCTGAGTTTCCTGCATGTGGGGGAAGGATTATAGGAGGGGGGCAGTGAGCAGGATTTAAAGTGACTAAGTAAAAAATAAAATTAAACTAAAAAGAAAGAGACACCTTAAAAAAAAAGAAGAAGAAAGGAAAAAGAAATTCCTGTTTGTGGAATACTTTCCAAATGAACTCAATCTCTTAACATTTTCTGGAAAAAAAAAAAAAGCCAAGATATGCTATTTGCTCATTTGGCTTTAAGGTATTTCTTTTTCTTCAGTAATTTGAGCCGCAGAGTGGGAAGGCCAGGTGGGGCTGGAGCAGGTAGGACACACTGTCTTTGAGGAAGAAGGGTCCTGGGAGGAGCCTGGAAGCACACAGTCCCAGCTCATCGCTGCAGAACCCCTGTACTTCCCCCAGGCTGGGGCGAGATGCCTGAGCACCTCCACTTGGCCTGTGGCAGAGTCTTATCTGGCAGTTTCCGTGTGGCTGAGAGAATGCCTCCTTTGGGGCAGATGGGCAGATTGCCACGAGGCAGAGACTGCCCTCTGACTTTTAACAAGTTAGGCTGAGGTCCCCATGCAGGCTTCTTTATCTTTTAAAATCGTGTCTTTCCAAAGCTGCAGAAGTAACAAACTGATTTTAGATCAACTTTTTAAGAGATAAACAAGGAACCAAGACCTGGGCAGATGTTTGGTTGGCACCACTCAAACACAAGGACCTGAGCTCAGCTCCCCAGATGCTAAGTAAAAACCCAGACACAGAGGTGCACACTTATAACCTTGCCCTTGGAGAGACAGAGATAGGAGCATCCCTGAGTCTGGCTGGCCAGCTAGCCTTGGGTCCCAGGTCCCACTAAGAGATCCTGTTTTTTTTAAAAAAAAAAAAGTGGGGGCCAGCTGTGCCTGACAACCTGACTTTTATCCTCAAGAGCCACATGGTGGAAGGAGAGAACTGTCTCCTGCAAGGTGTCTTCTGGCCTCCGTGCAACACACACATTACATGAATGCTAAAAATACATAAAATACAGTAAGAGAGAGAATAACTAAAAAAGGTGCCCAATTCTGACCTCTGGCTTCCACACACTTGTGCACAGTGCACATGGCTCCCTCATACAAGCAGGTACACACACACACACACACACACACACACACACACAAAGAAATCCAAAAGTGGACAGTTTAAATCATCTGTGATTGCGCATAGAGAAAGCCATTGTTGACATTTTATTGTATGTATTCCTATGGGTGGGCTTTTGGTCTAGGCAAGTACATAAAGATTTCAAACAAAATTGAAATCTTGCTGTTATTACATTCCCTATTCTAATTTTCCCCTGGAATTTAATACTGAGTATTTTGCTATAAGAGTGTCTTTTATTTGCCTGGCATTAATAATTGTCTCAGAGGCTTACTGCCTCACTCTGCTAACCTAGGCTTAGTCCTGGAGGTGACTAGCATCCATACAAGCTTATGTAGGCCTAGAATATTTTCAGCCTCTGAGATGTACTGCTGAATAGACTCACCATTTCTAGCTTTTTCTGAAGTCCGGCTAACTGGTCAACCCAGCTATTCTGGCTCAAACTCCTCTTCAAACTGTCTGATTCAACCTGGCTTCTCTCTTAGCATCTCCCGAGTTGCTCTGCTTGGCCTCGCACTACTTCTGGCTCCTCCTTGTCGGGCTTGTTCTCTCTTCACCTGTCTCTGTAAAACTCTCCTGGTGAAGCTGCCCCCTCCTCCTCCTGCCCTCCCTCCCTTTCCCCTCCTCATGAGAGCTGGGCATGGTCTATTCTATCAAGTCTTTCTCTGATTTGCCACTGTGTCTGCCACTCAATTAGGTATCCCTTTTAAACATGGACGCTTCCTTCTACAAACTAACTCTACCTTCATTGTTTGGGATTAAAGGTGAGTCCTAAGGGCATGTCTGTATTCCAGCCAGAAGAATTAAAGGTGGTTGCTAAGGCCAAGACACACCATAACTAAAAACATTTTTTTTTTCCAGTAACCAACACAATCTCGGGGTTTACAGTGTGATCAAATATCCTGCAACATTTTCCAGACACTGGTCTGCATATTTCTTTCATTGAGTATCTCAATAAAAACAAGTGTAGGAAGCATCGCAAGCTCGCCAGTAACTAGTCAGGAACCCTTGCTCCTTATACCCACAGGCGGAGGAGGGAGAGGATGATGGGATTGGTCCTGATACATCCTTGAGGTCAAGTGATCTTAATGCAGCCATTTGGGCCACCCACCTCCACTGACAGCACACACGTGTGGAGTGTTCCTTGTCTGAGTCTCTGTTGTTTATATTCCTGTCTGGTTTGCATTTCCCCCAGGAGTGCAGGTTCCGTGAGAAGGTTTCACAGTCAAGACCTTGTTAGGTTAAGGAAATGTATCCATGTCACAGTCTAGAATCATCTACCATTTCCAAACTAGCTCAGCTTCCTCTTTCCTTCCCTCCCTCCTTCCCACTCATCACTCCCTCCCCCCCACCTTTTTTTTTCAAAATACTTGCCATTGTGTGCTTGGGCAATGTGAGGGGGGGTAGAAAGATTTCTCGGGTTACTTTGCAACACACCAGTAAGATTCTGTGTCTAGCCAAACAAATATAGTGCGTCTAAAAATCACTATTTCCTAGTAGTGGGCTTAACGAATGTGCGCCCTGAGAGTGCCTTTCTGCACAGCTGCTTTCAATTTAAATAACCACCTACAAGGACAAGACAACGTGTACTTTCTGAAGTATAAAAAAACAAAAGGACTGTCCAAAAGTAACAAGACAGGCAAATAGCTTGCCTTTTAAACAGCTCATTCCTGTTCTTGGGATTTAAAATGAGAAGGAAGTGAGAGAGTATTTAAAAAAGATGGAGAATAGTGGTACTCTAACTATGGTCCACCACAGAACCTGGCCCCACATGAATAAAGCTTTATTAGAATACAGTTACAAGTGTGCGTTTGCATATTATCTGTGGCATTTACTGTGCTACAGTGACAGAGTTTAGTAGTTGCCATAAAGACCTTATGGTCCATAGGCTTAAGATATTTACTCTCTGGTTCTTCATAAAGCTAGGGAGCATCTGAACCATGACTCAGGAGGGACAAAGGGAAGTGAAAATGTGATAATTAACCACTGGATGGATTGGGAGGGAAGGTGTTCGACAGTCAAGGAATGATAGAAAGACAAGGAACAGACAAACATTTTAATCAGAGCTTTTGGGACCTTGAATGTTCAACCCCCCCCCTCCCGTACAATCAGGTTCATACCACTCTGGAACACATGTGATTTCTGTGGGTCACAGCCCAGGGTACCAGTAATCTTTGTCCAAAGGTCACCGCACTCCAGCCCAATGGACTGTGGCCAATTTCGAAAGGCCAGACGAAGAACTTTATACAACTTTGAAGTGTAGAAGGTCTAGAAACAGTTGACAGTAGAGGCCAGGATTGCTTCACCATCTGCGCTTCAGGGCTCCACTGGCCTCAGCTCAGATACCCACAGTTCTCTTGGGCTCTTCTGCACATCAGTTTGAAAGTTAGTCTTGCTGCATCATTTCACTTCCTTTAGAGAGAGAGAGATGGGTGTGGAGACAGGCAGTCCCCCAAGCTGGGCCAAACCCACAGCTCCTGGGGAGACACCCAAACCTTGGAAGTGACAAACAGGGCAGTTTTTTCTGAGGACTCTCTGGAGGGACAGCCTGAGATGCTGATGACAGCATTTGATTGCTGTTGGAGGCTCCTTTGCTCTACCCAAAGTCAAAAGTGTTACCCTCCCTGTGCTAAGTGCCCAACAGAAGCAAAGGCCGTGGCCTGAAGGCGAGGTGTGTGGGGAAGAGGAAGGTGGCCCTGGGGTTGGGTAGGTCATAAGAGTTGGAGTGAGAGCTATCTCCCATTGGACGTCACTGAGAAAGGAGCCCCGGGCTTCCCACTTGGCCTATTTGAGCCTGTCCCCGGGCCCCACCCCCATCACCATTATCAAGCACCCCTGATAAAATGGGGCTTCAGAATTAGGGGCTGTTGACTCCTAGTTTATAGGATTCGACACCCTATATACTTGGTATTTGTAACTCTGTGGGACCTGCCCCATCATCTGACAGTAGGGCCTTAGGCAAAGAATCTGCCTTGGCAAAGTTTTCTCACATATAGAATAGCATAATAATGCCTGTGTGGTGGTTTGAATAGGAATGTGCCCCCCCTTAGGGTCATATATTTAAATATGTGGTGATTAAGGAGTGGTCCTATTTGAGAGTGGCCTATTAGGAGGTGTGGCCTTGATGGAAGAAATATGTCACTGGAAGTGGACTCTGGGGTTTCAAAAGCTCAAGCCAGGCCCAGTGTCCCTCTCTTCCTGCTGCCTGTGGATCCAGATGTTGGCTTATATATCACCATGCTCACTGCCATGATGATGATGGACTAAACACCTGAAACTTATTATAAGCAAGCCCCAATTAAATGTTTTAAATAAGAGTTGCCATGGTCGTGGTATCTCTTCACAGCCATAGAATTTTGACTAAGCCTGTTTCACTGAACTTCCTGGAAGATCGAGTTGGTTAATATGTTGAGTTGTTGATGGAGCATCTGACAAACAGTAAGCCTGACCCTCACTGATTGAAAGCTCTTCTCAACCACGGTTGAGTCTCTCAAACATGTAGATCTTTGCACAGGTATTTTCTGCTTGGAAAATCTCTATTAACCCTTCCTCACATCTTTGTATAATTGATGATGTTCTTTGAATTCTCCAAGTCTTTTTTTTTCTGAGTCACCTCCTCTATGAGGTCTTCATGATTTTTCCAGGCAGAGCCTAGTGATCCCTCTTGAATTCACTTAGGTGCATCACATTGTTCTCTGGTCCATCTGACTCTGTCCTAGGCCCTGAACCCCATTGAGTTAAGATCTTTGTATCCAGTGCCAAGCACATAGTAAGTCCTTAGTGAATAATGGAAGGAAAAGTTGAAAGAGAAACAAGTTCAATGGTTTGAACCTGAGCAACCAAGAAAATAATCTTTGAGTGTTTACAAGGGGTGCACCATCACCCCCTGTGAGTCCCTAATTCCTAAGAATAAGTTTAATAATTTTGACTTGTTCTGACTATATTTGGAATTGACTTTTAGGATTCCTGAAATTAGTAAATGTTCTTTTTCTGATCCTGCCTTGTCTTTCTTGGTTATTTTGGACTTCCTCATGTCAAATCCTGTAGAAGCCGAGCATGCTGGAAATGAGAAAAGAACATTTGACGGGGAAAGACTGGATTTCATAAGACTCCGTGGTATCGTTAGCTTCAGCAAGCACCTTGACTTAACATGTGGTCTTCTGAAGAAACCTTCCGTTGAGGAACATGGCCTCTGGCCATGTGTGAAGAATCTGGATTGATGATTGACATTGGAGGGTCCAGCCCACTGTGGGAGGCAGCACGCCTAGGCTTCACTAGGGCTTGGTCTGTATAAGAAAGCTAGCTGAGCATGAGTGAGCCCGTTAGCAGTTTCTCCTTGAATCCTGCCCTGATTTCCCTCAGTGGTAAACTATAATCTGCAAGTGTGAGGGGGGAAATAAACCCTTTCCTCCATTAAGTTGCTTTTGGGCCCAGTGCTTATCACAGCCACAGAAATCAGACCATTCAGGATCATCTTATGGAAGATAGGGTCTTGAGGTGGACTACCAGGTGCCTTGGGATGAAGAGGGTGGGAACAAATTCTTAGATGGCCAGGGTTTGAATGCTAAGAACAGGAGAGGCTGGGCTGCTGTCAGAGTAGGCCGGGTCTTCCTAGCTATGGTAGTTACAGGGGCAATAGAGGAGTGTCTTTGTTACTATAAATCTGCCAAGTGTTTCCCAAAATAGGTTCCACAGAAGACTCACCTCATTGGGCGTGGTCAAATATAGTTCAGAAATGATGAAACCCATGCCTTCTTCTTTGGTAGAATAGTTATTCACTATCTGAAACTTCATCTTACGGCAAACATAAGCAAACCTTCTGTGTGTTCCCAAGGGAGGTATACATGCATTTTCTCTCACCTGTGAGAGGACTGACTAGGAAGCCCTGGGTTGTGGAATACTCTTCTGACCCCCAAATGTCCCTAACCCCAGCTGCTTCTCTAGACCTGCTCGGGGAAGGAAAATGCTGAAATCACAGATTCTTGGGAAAGAAGGATGCTCGGCTCTGGGTGTCGACCCCCTTTCGCTGCTATTGGAGAGAAGGCTCCCGCCTTAACTGAAAGGAGGGGTTGTTTCACATTTTTATTGGGTGTCCAGGGTTTCGCTCCAACAATTCAGCATTGCAGTAGATGGAATGTGACTCTGTTTGCAGGGAGCCATTTGGATGATGGCCTTGGGCATTTTCAGTCTTCTTGGTGACAGCGTCAGAAAGACATTTTTTTTTAACTCTTGTTGCCTCCTGAAATATCTTAATCCTCCCTTAGCCAGGCATGCCAGCTAATGCTTCTTTCTACGGCAGCAACGGAGGTTGCTGTACAGTACAGACTGGTGTCACCCATGGTCCTGGGATCTCAGGTTTGTCAAGATCCGATGGTTGATCCTGCATGCCTGCATGAGTGTGTGCATGCCTGTGTGAGTGCATACATGCCTGCATGAGTGCATGCATGCCTGCGTGAGTGCACATATGCTTCTGTAATACCTCACATTGTATGGGTGAAACGGTATCATGTAGCTTCTTTAAAACCCAGCAGATGACCTTGCTGCCACTGGAGTAAGAGGATCTTTGTTCATTCGGGCCCAGATTGTTGGTGCGCTGGCCCTTGATGAATAGGCTTCTACTGAGCCACCAGAGGGCTCTTTAAGCTCCACCCTTTGCCTAAATGATGCTCGTGCTTTGACTTCAGTGCAGGAAACTATGGGGGCTACGGAGAGTGTCAGGCTGGACTGCAGACCAAGTGTCTGTGGTACCAGCTCTACTGAGAAGAGGAGTCCTACAGCAGAACCTCTCTGTTCCTGCTCCATTCCACGGGTGCTCCGTCTCACCGATCCTCCATCCCACTGGGGCAAAGATGATCTGACTCACCGGTAGCTAGCGTTCAGTCTCCAGCTCTTCCACTGAGAGAGAGAGGCTAGCATTCAGTCTCCAGCTCTTCCACCGAGAGAGAGAGGCAGCAGCGTCTGGTTTTCTTCCTTGTGCCTCCAGCATTTTTGCCTGGCATCCCACGGCTGACTGGAAACTCCCAAGAGCACCCACTGCCTGCCCTCCTGGGGAAAGTGATGGGAACGTAGCAGCTGAGAGCCTGCTTGTGTTGTCTTCGTAGAGGACAGAGACTTTGTCCATGTGGCCATATCCAGGGCCAGACTCAGGGAAGACTGTCTGGAAGAATTTTTCAAACGTAGACATGGTTTTATGCTCCTGCATTAAGACAAGTGGCCCTGGAGCTGCGAAGGGCAAAGGACTCTGTTGGAAAGTGGAATGTCTAAGACTTTGCTTCAAGACTTGCCCACTCTCTTAAGTGCTCCTTCCTTTCCTTTCCCTTTTCCCCTTCTCCCTTCCCCTCCCCTCCTGTCCCATCCCTTGCCTCTCTCCCTCTCTCCCCTCCCCCTCCCGCTACCTCTCTCTCCTCCATGTACATGAGTTTTGACGGATGGCTATTTAGACATCAGAGGACAATATGGCTTCCCAGCTTACATTTGTGACAGGCTCTCTCACTGACTGGAGCTCACTGGTTCAGCTACACGGGCCACCAGCAAGCCTCAGAGAATCTCCTGTCTTAGTTCCTCAGTGCTGGGACTAGAGTGTGATCCTAGAGTGGTTTTAGAGTGCTAGGGATCCAACATGGGTCCTCGTGCCTGTGTGTGACAAGCAAGTTACTGACGGGGTTATTCGACAGCCTCCCCCTGCCTTTCTTGCTAAATTAGCAAGACTGATGGGGGGTGGGGGGTGGGGGAGCACGGGGGGGGGGGAGAAGCAGGAAGCCCTGGGGAAGCCCTGAGCTCACTGCATGTTGACCCCTCAGCTATTTTAACAAACTGCCAGACTCAGTCAATAATTTTGTCCCAGAATGAAATCTCAGTTGATAATTCATTTGGTAAAAATGGGATTGGAAAAGTTATAAACAACAGATGACAAACTCTAAGGGACAGGGAGAAATACTGCTGCCAATCCAAGGGTTGTCTTTCCTGGCATGCGTTGGATTCAGTCTTTGTAAGCTGGAAAGCTTTAATAACAGGGCAAAATTTTCATGTGGAAAGCATTAGATTACCCAGGACATTTTACCAGGAGCTTTGGCCAGACCCTGTAGGGGTTACTGTCTATCAGAGAAAAGTTACAATGTAAATACGTTTTAGAATGCCTTAATTAACCTTTCCTTATACAGAAACTCCCAAGTTATTCCTGCATAACATTTTAACAGTCTTCTGTTCTGCCTTCCTTACTGAATAAAAAAATATAATTATCAAAGAATTGGAAACTACTGGGAGACAGGGAAAATAAGTAATCTTGCCATTCAAAGACAACTTTCATTTCTCTTTTAGTGTGATTTTTTTTTTAAAAAAAAAATCTGGCTACAAACCAATTAGTATCTTTTATTTGTTAAATGATGTAGGGGTATATAGCTCAGTGATAAATGATTTGTCTAGCATATGCAAGGCCCTGGGTTTGATCCCCAGCACTGCCAAAAAATATGAACTTTTATTACAAACCACATTTAATATTCTTTGAAATATATACAGAGGGAGAGAGAGAGAGAGAGAGAGAGAGAGAGAGAGAGAGAGAGAGAGAGGGAGGAAGAGATAGATATACAGCAGAATGGCTAATCTGAGTTGATTGACTTGCATGATCTCTCATAATTTTAGTAATGATAACATAAAATTTCACAGCCTTTTTTTTTCTGTTTTATAGACGATTTCTTCAGGTTGTTTTTTTTAACTATATGTACATGTGTGGGTATGTGGCCATGAGAGCAGATGCCTGTGGAGGCCATAGGCATCAGACTGCCCTGGAGCTGGCTATAGGTGGTTGTGAGGCGCCCAGTGTGGGTGCCAGAAACCAAACTCAGGCCTTCTGGAAGAGCAGAAGCAGTTCTCACTCTTAACATCTGATTCCAGTCCCACTTGTAGCAACTTTCAAATACATAATATGCATTTAATACAATATTTACATTTATAGCCTCCCAGGCACACCATTTAATGTTCAATAACCATTGAACGCATTCTTCCTATGTAGCTGAACTTTGTATCCTTTGACCAAAGATCCCTCCTTCCTCCCCCTTATCTAGTACTCACCATTCCTTTCTCTGCTTCCTTGATATCATTCTTTTTACATTTTTTATTTTCTTTCATTTTTGTTTTGAGACAGGGTCTTGGCATAACCTGACTGTCCTGAAACTCACTCCATAGACCAGGATGACCTTGAACTCAGAGATCTACTTGCCCCTGCCTCCTAAGAGTTGGAATTAAAGGCATGCACCACCACGCCCAGTGAGATCGCTCATTTTAGACTTTGCAACTATGTAAGACCACATTCTGTTTTATTTCATTGATATCCTTGTCCTTGGGCACCTTGGTTGACTTCATAGGTTGGTGATTATAACATAAAGCATTGAACACACGGGGTACAGATTCTCAATCTCTCTCTCCCTCTCCCTTCCTCTCTCTTTCTTTCCACGAAGTTTTCCACAACCAACAGCACTAATAGATGGCTAATTAACACGGGCTCCTTTCACCCACCAACACTTACTACAGTCGTCAATCTTCATTGTCATCAACTTCAACTGGGTTCAGAATTCTCTAGGAGACACACTTTCTGAGGTCGTGTCCAGAGAGTACTAACAGATACCCCCATTCCCTGAATTAAGAGTAGTTCATGAGATGGAGGCCCAGGCTAAAGCCAAGGAGCAAGGCAGATATACAAGAGCATTCCCAGTTCTATGCTTCCTGATGTGTCCAGATGTGAGCATGCAGGATCCCCCTAGTCCTGACCACCACCCCTTCCCTACCAGGGTGGACTGTACCACCAAACTGTGAGCCAAAATAAACACTCCCTCCCTTGATTCACTTCCTGTTAGGTATTTGGTCATAGTAATGAGAAAGTGACTACTAATCTTAAACTTCTACATTTTTAAAATTATAGCCAGTCCATGAGGTACAAGGTGATACAATCACAGTGGTTTTAATTAGCATCTCTCTGATGATTAGTGAGGATAAGAATGTGTTCTTGAGAATGAGAGAGGTGCCCCCGCTCTTACCACTCTCTTCCTCATTCCCTTGGGATGGAATCTCCATTCCTGGGAAAACAATTACTGGACTTTTGCTAAGAACTGGCTTGACTCTGCAGGTCATCTCAGGACGTAGGGACATTTTAACAGTGCTCCTTCTTCTACGCCACGAACAGGGAGATCTCTACTTGCTTTAATTGCCTTCATCAGTGCTATGAGTAGTTTTCATTCTAAAGCTCTTTTGTTGGTTCAATTTATTCCTAAGAATTTTATCATTTCTTGTAGCTCCTGTAAATGGGATTATTTTCTTCTCAGCTTGGGTAGATTGTTGGTTTATGCATACCTCCCAGCCTCACTGGATTCTTTTATTGGCTCAAATAGACTTTTTGTGGTCTCCAGGGTTTTGTATACCTGAAATGTCATTGCAAACACAGACAATTTAATGTTCTCCTTTCCAATGCCTTTTATTTCTTCCTTCGCCCGAATGTTCTAGCCATGACTTCAGTTTTGTGTTGAATAGAAGTGTCCAGAATGATTTGTGTTCACCATTATTGACCTTGAAGGAAAAGCTTTGACCATTTCATCAATAAGATTTTGGGGTTAGCTGTGTGTATGTTACACACACACACACACACACACACACACACACACACACTTTCCATATAATGTATTGTAGCATGCAAAGTAGTAGGTTTCCTTATATGATTTTCATATCCTTGTTTTGGCTGACTCTTCCCACTCCCACATAAATACATATACGTATATATACATTAGAAGCTATGATCTTCTAAAATGAGAGAAAGACATGCAGTGTTTGTCTTTCTGAGTCTTTGTTAACTCACTGGATATAATTTCTAGTTCCATCTATTTTTAGTCATTTTTTATGACTAAATAAAATTCCATTTATCCATATACCATATTTTGATCTCCATTCATCTTTTGATGGACATCTAGGCTGGTCCCATTTCCTTGTTATAGTATGTGGCTTTTTTTGTGTTGCAATATGTTCTTTGACTGATTTATTGAAAACTGTTATCATGAAAAGATACTAGATCTTGCCAAACTCCTTCCTCTACCTACTGAGATGACCACATAAGTTTTGCCCTTCACTCTGATAAGGTGCTACATCTTGTTTATGGATTTGCATATATTAAACCATGCTTGCAGACTTGGGATAAGTCCTTAACCACGGCCAATTTCTTCCTGGACATTTTGCATTTTTAAGAGCGTGATTTGATTTTACCTAGCTACAATTGGTTGAAAATTACTCCTGGTCCATACCATTGTGGCCAGAAACAAAATACTTGATATTATTTCAGTTTTCCAGAATAGTTCAACTTTTTTGCCTAGCTTATCAGTCCTTCAGAATGTGCAGAATGTGGGTACTTGAGAGGAATTACAGTGTTCTTAAAGATGAAGTGCATCTGTCATAGATGACATACAGTTTTGGGTCTTTCTAGGTCTTTTTTTTTTTTTAATCCATTCTGTCACAGTATGTCTCTTGATCACAAAATTTAATCTCTTTACATCCATGATATGTAATTATTGATAGAGCTAATTTCTACCATTTGTTATTTCCTGGATGTGTGGCCCCTTCTTTTCTCTTTTGCTGCCTGCCTTCTGATAAGCTTTAGCTTTAGCTTTAGTGTTTTTTGTTGCTGTTATTTTGTTTTGTTTTAAAATCCCCTATTATACTTTGCATATCTACAAAAGTTTGGGCTTTGTGGTTACCTAGATTTACAAAAAAACATTTTGTAATTCCAATAGGCTATTTTAAGCCAATCATTAGTCACGTTCCTAAAACCAAAGTTTGTAGAGCCAGTACGGTAGTGCACACCTTTAATCCCAGCACTTGGAAGGCAGAAGCAGGCAGATCTCTGTGGGTTAGAGATCAGGCAAAACTATTTGAATCCCACGACAGCCAGAGCTATATGTAGAGAGAGACTCTATCTCAAAAAAATAAATAAATAAAAAATAAAGCCTACAGTTTGGTAATTGGGAGACATTTCAGTCAGTTAAGTGCCTGAGGACCTGATTTTGATCCCTAGCTCAAATCATCATGCTGAGCAGAGACAGAAGAGTCCCAGGAACTCACTAGCCAGTTGGGTTAGCCTAATTGGTGAGCTCCAAGGTAATGAAAGACCCTGCATCAAACTAGGTAAATGGTGTTCCTGAGGATGACACCAGAGGTATCCCTTGGCCTGAATATCCATATACACACAAATGCACCTCCATACACATATACACATTTACATACATTTTAAAAACTATAGTTTGGTTACTCCCCACATTTTATGTTTGTTTTGTCTTTTCACTTTGAGACAGGGTCTGTCTCACTTCTAGCCAGAGTGGCCTCAAACAGGCCGGGCTGGCCTTGAACTTTTGATCCTCCTGCTTCTGCTCACTGACACTGCAGGCATATGCCACCACACTCAGCTCTCCTGTGCTACAATTTACATCTTTTTATATCCTGACTTATTTGACACATTATTCTAGCAATTATTTTTAATTTTTTTGTCTCTTGCATGCTGAAGATACATTTGCATACATTTACATATTATTAAATTATTAGACTTTTCACAATTTGACTCTCTAGTTACGTAACATTAATGTGTTTTTATACTTTGTTGGCTTGCTCCTCCAGCTTGAAGAAACCCCTCTAACAGTTTTTCGAAGGCAGGTCTGGTGAGGATGAACTCCTTAGCTTTGTGCCAAAGAGCCTTCGCCTGCCATCATTTCTGAAGGATAGTGTTGCTGGGTATCATAGCCCAGGTTGGTAGCTCCTCTTTTCTCTACTTAATGCATGCCATTCCGTCCTCTTAGCCTGCAAAACGCTTACCTTTGAGAAAGCTTGCTGTTCCCTCATTGTAACTTTCCTTGAGAAAATGACTTTATTCTTCTCGCTACTTTTGTAATTTCACCTTTGTCTCTGATTCTCCACAGTTATCTTGGTGTAGTCTTCTTTGGACTGGATATGATTGGAATGTAGATGAAATGTACCCACAATCCAAACCCACTTCATAGATTCAAGTACCAGACACTCCAGCAGCAGGGTCCACTGACCTTATGTGTGAACGTATTTATATTGTTGTCTAGATTTGAAACTGTTTATTTTCCTAAAATATGCTTTGTGATATTTTCTGTCTTCTCATCTTTGAATTACTGTACCTGACATTTTGTTCTTCGCAATGCTGTGCCAGAAGTTCTAAAACTTTCTCCATTCCTTATTGATATTTCCTCACCTGACTGTATACTTTTAAATATCCTATCTTTGCATTTATAGGTTATGTCATCTACTTGATCAATTCTGCTGTGGCTTGTTTTCTTGCATTGCTCATTTCATTTATACTTCTTAGTTCTAGAATTTTTCTAATTTTTTCTTTTTGCTTTGATCATTAATTGTTTTCCTGACTCACTGAATAGTTTGCTGAGCTTCCTTAAGATAATTATTGGAAATTCTTTGTCAGGGAGTTTACATGTCTCCCTCTCACTAGAATCAGTTAAGTTTTCTATTGTTCTTCGGTAGTTTCATGTTTTCTGATCCTGTTTGATTTATGTAGTCGTATGTGGCATCTACACAGTTGTAGAAATAGATGCATATTCCAATCTTTGAAGACTGATTTTATCTGACAAAACCCTTCATCAGTAGCCAGTCCGGAGGTTTTGGGAAAACTGGTCATGTCTGGATCTACTAGGGTGAATCAGTTAATTAGGTCCTTTGGAGATCGACCTGAAGCCTATGAGCTATGATGCCTTGTGATGCCTATGATGCCTTTGTGTGGCCATTAAGTCTTGGTCTGCAGAGGCCAGAATTCTGATAGATAGAGAGGCCTAGTTCCTAGATGTGCTGGACATAGCTGGAACCAAAGTCCACAGAGGTGAATCTGTGTCCTTTAATCATGGAAACGATCATGGAGTTTGAGTTTTCAGGGATAGACTTGGAGCTTGCATCCATAAGAACCAACCATTGGGGCAGGAGGAGTATCTAGTAATTGAATCTATATCGTCTTGGACTATGGGTGTACTGCATCTCCATCCATAAGGGATGGCTTTGCATCTAGAGCCTGAGTCCCTAAGGGTTGGCCCAGAAGGGGGTATATGAGTATGTTAGTTATTTTACTTCTTGTTGTAGCAAAATACCCGATGGAAGCAACTCAGGGGATTATGGATTTATTTTGGCTCATGGTTTAGAGAACACAGTCCATCATGGCAGGGAGGACAGAAGCAACTATCTTATGACTGGAGTGACAAGAGTTTAGGGATAGCTGGTATATCTCAACAGCAGACAGGAGACAAGTATGGTGTTTCTTGAGATATTCCTCTGGGTCCACGAGGTAGGCCCCACATGTTCCTAAATGTCACTATCTAGGACAAAGTATTCAAACACAAACCTGTGGGAGACATTTCACATGTGAATCATAATGACTTGGATGAGACTAGGTATGCTAGGTGTGTCCGTAAGCAGATCCTTCCCAGTATTTTCAAGCATCTAGGGCAGGTCTGACGCCTGGGATTCTGTGAGATAAACCTCATGTCTGATGTGAAACTTGAGGCAGGGTCACAAGTTCTGGCCTGAGAGTGGGCAAACCTGGAGGCTACATTTATAGGTAGTACCTACTGGAAAGACAATGGGGGCACTGGGCTTGGTGATGAGACCAGCCAGGAGTCCAGGGCTACCTACCAGCTTTTCATGACACTGGGTTTTGTTGGGGGAAGGTCTAGGATCAGGGTCAGAGGCAAAATTGGTTCTCATTTTTCCTCATCTTCCCCCAAGTAGAAAGACATCCCACTGTGTATGCCTCAGGCTGGGGAACAGGTGTAGAATGGGGTCTAAAAATATACTTTCTACCATAGTCAGAATGTCTCTTCCTGTTTCTATACTATACCTAAGTATTCTTTGTTATATCTGCTTTTATTTTCTTGAGATAGTGGCTCAAACAATGGCCTCATCTTCATGGTAATCTCCTTGCCCCAGCTTCCCAGATGCTATAACTAGGAAGATGAGCCACCATTTCTGACTCCCATTAAGGTACTTGTGATGGTTTGTATATGCTTCGCCCAGGGAGTGGCACTATTAGGGCGTGTGGCCTTGTTGGAGTAGGTGTATCACTGTGGGTATAGGCTTTAAGACCCTTGTCCTAGGTGCCTGGAAGTCAGTCTCCTCTCAGCTGCCTTCAGAATAAGAGATGGGCCTCTCAGCATCTCTAGCCCCATGTCTGCCTGGATGCTGCCATGCTCCTGCCTTGATGATAATGGACTGAACCTCTGAACCTGTAAGCCAGCCCCAATTAAATGTTGTCCTTATAAGCGGTTAAGAGCACTGACTACCCTTTCAGGGGTCCTGAGTTCAATTTCCAACAACCATCTGTAATGGGATCCGATGCCCTCTTCTGGTGTGTCTGAAGACAGCGACAAATGTACTCAAATATATAAAATAAATAACTCTTCTTAGAAAAAAATCTTCACATCATAGATCAGATTTGAGCATTTTCTAACAGGTATTTTCACATACTTGACTTCAATATGCTTAGGGTGAAATAGAACAAGCAATTAAGTGGGGATGAAAAATGTTGGCTTTTAAAGTAATTTGTCATAAATCTTCACAATAAAGAATAAATCTTTTTTCCTTTTAAAGAGTTGCCTCGGTCATTGTGTCTGTTCACAGCAGTAAAACCCTAACTAAGTTACCTCTCAATCCGTTTCCTTATCTCGTATGAAGTTATATTTTATATATGGAGAGTTGTTCAAATTGATGTTTCCATGGGAGAGGTACATGCCAGAAAGTTATAACGTTCTGTCTTATTTTTAAAATATTCACCTCCCTCCCTTAATTTCTCTTCCTCTCTTCCCCGCTCCCTTTCTGTAGGTGGGTAGGGGGTGCCTACCACGTGTCTGGGTACTGGTCCTTCCCTTGTACCTTGTTTGAGGCACAGTCGCTCCTATTTGTTTCAGCACTGTACACTCCAGGCTACCTACCCTATGAGCATTTGCTTGGGTGCTAAGAGCCCAAACTCAGGTTGTCAGGTTTGGGTGGCAAGCACTTTTACATGCTGGGTCATCTCTCTAGCCCCCAGTTATATTCCTAAAAGGCACAGTGGTATCTTATTTTGGGGTTGGTGATTTCGCTCTTTCAAGTTTTTAACATGAAACCATCACAACCCAATGGTCGAATAGCCAAGTGACCACAGAGATTTATTCAAGATGATTGCTTCATTTATTTAACCACATTCTCTATGTTAGATTCTCGGGTTGCTTCTGCATTCTTTATTGAATTAAGTGGTGTTAAGAAGTTCAACCTGCTATATTTTTTTTCTTTATGAGAATTATTCTTTAAAATGGATACTTGAGGTTATATTTGGTGGCACAGGTTTCTCATCCCAGCATTCGGGAGGCAGAGGCAGCTGGATCTTGGTGAGTTCCAGGCCAGTCTGAATTACACAATGAGAACTTTCTCCAACAATCCAAAGGGTGATCAGTCAATTAAAAGGTAAAATTAGTAGTAGTAGAAATTACAAGAGATAAAGGACATGTTTTGCTTTATGTTACCAAGGTGTTTCCTGCAAATGCCCTTCTGATACAAGGTTCACTTTTTTATGTGTTTCTTTCTTTAATTTGCCTGTTGTTTATCTGGGTTCAGGGTATGAAGTGCATAAATAAGTAAACAGCAAACTAGCAGTTGGCTTTTATTTTATTCAACTCTCATCCCTTTCCTGCCCTCTAGCATTGCCTCTTTCTTTAGGATTCTCACTTCAGTATTCCTACTACGGTCTGACTGGACCTACTTTGTCCTGTTTAGCTCTGGGTTCGTCTGCCAACCCCATGTGGCTTTCGTTAGTTATATAACATAACACGTGATAGGAATTTTTTTTCCCCAAAAACTTTCTTGGCCAAAAATCTTTAAATACAGAAGGATTCCATAAAGATCTTAAAATATAATAGGAAACTTATATGGGGCCACACATATTTTGAATGATATGGTTCCATGCATATTTTGAATGTATGAAAAGCCGCAGACTAATGTTTGACGAGTGCAAAGTTATGCTTGAAAATTTAATTCAAAGTATATGTTCCCTCATCAAGATCTTTTTCCTAAATATACTGTTGACTCGCTCTTTCTCTTAGCACCAGTTAGGAACTAAAGATGTGATATTTTATGTTCCATTGTGGACTTCTGAATATTGTGTTTTTGCCCCTCACATAATCTATATAGAAAATATATATGCACAGATGTTTATAAAGGGGATCATCAAGGCTGAGCCCTGGTAGATTGGAAAAGTAAAAGCTTTAAGAACTTTAATTCTCATCAGTATGGGGACAGATAAATCATATGCACTAACCTGAATAATACCATGTGCAGTTTAAAAGATGAGAAGGAGATTGCTCCAATATATTACAACTGAAAAGACCCCCCACCAACCTTCACAATCAGCCACGTGGTTTGCCATTTAAAGAAAAAAGTACACACATAACTATACTGGGGTGGGGGTGTTGTTAAGTTTTTTCTGTTACCATAGCGCTCTCTGAAGAGGGGACCAGGACTTCAGACGGAACTATTGAGAAGGGTCTTGTGACTTAGTCTCGGAGCTGATCCTGTGGTGATTCGACTGGAATGCTTGTGTCTCTGTAGATGTGGCATGTTCACACTGGCTGCCCTTATGGACATGCAAATACGTGTTATGTTCAGAGTTGTGTCTTAGGAACGGTAATACCCCTTGGGTTGTACTTCTGTGGCATTCACCCTGGGGCCTCTTGCTTCCTGAGTCACATGCACGGGAAGGACTTGTCACCCCTGCAGTGTGCCAGTACACTAGCGTGAGATGGCCTTCAGGTCTCAGGGACAAGTGCCGAGACTAAGTCCTCACCCAGCAGGGCTAACAGAGTTTGCAGTTGTTTTTTGTTAAACAGTCCTGCTTAAGTAGGAAAGCAGGCTTGCCCGGGAATGGACAGTGAGTGACTGGGTGCCTGGTCACGGATAACATCTAGGCTTCCTAACCACCAGTCACAAATTCTATCCAGCAAGTTAGGGTGGGTCCCGAGGGGTATGCCTTGTCTAGTAATAAAGAAGCATTTGCTAAGTAATCTGAGGCTTCGGGACATCGAGTGCACATACATAGCCCAAAGCCAGCTGAACGGGAAGGAGGATGCATTAAGAGTTGTTGAGAATTGGCTGGAGATGAGTCAGTGCTTAGGAGTCCACACAGTTCTTGCAAAGGACCCAAGTTCAGTTCCCAGCATCATGCTGGGTAGCTTACAACTACCTGTAACTCCAGCTCCAGGATTTCTGACGATCTCTTATGGACTCCTTGGGTACTTACACACACACACACACACACACACACACACACACACACTGAAAAATTATCTTTAAAAACAAACAAATAACAGAAGTTATTGGCCTGGGGCAAGAAGCTCCCCAAACTTGAGGCTTTCTTCTGGTGTTGGGGATGTAATTTATAGAACATAACTATGGCCCCAGGCACTGTGCACAGCCTTTGGATAACATTTTTTTTTAATTAAAATTTGACATCTAACCTATATCATAGTTTGGGCCATATTTCCTTATTTTATAGGTCAGACAGATAAAACCCTGGGGTCTGGTAGCACGTACGTAGCAGGGGACTGTGATGGCAGATGGAACTCAGACTGGCAGACAGTAGGTTGACTGTCTGTGAACACCCGGGATCATGAAATAAGCAGAATTCTCAGGGATGTAAGGACACAAGGCTAGTGGCCTCAGCACTCCCTGCTTCTCAGCAACACACACAAACATTCTCCTTGGGAACCATCTCCCCTCCCTACTACTCGCAAGAAAAACACTCGCAAACTGCACTTCGGGATCTTGGCTGGGGACGCGGTGGTTTTACTCTCCCAACATAAAAACTGAAAACCGCCATTCCAGATGACTGGCCTCTCAGCTACTTCTATAATCCCACTTGCGAGCAGTCTGGGCATTCAATTTAAAATGAATTAAGGGGACAACCTAAGTGTGGGAGGATGCCAGTCGGAGCTTTTAGAAACTCAGAGTTAATGAACATCAAATTCCACTGTGCTCTGACAGAGGATGACCTTTTGACTCAGAAGTTTGTATGTGCTCTGGGCTGGAGCTGCCTCTGTGTTGGGATTCTGCCCCCAAAGTTGCCTGAGCATGTCTGCTGGAAGGGGGGGTCAGCTCCAACCCCAGATTCCTCTGAACTTGAATCAGGAATCCTTGCCTATAGCCAGCTTCCACTGACTAGAAGTTTATCTTTTTGGTGTTGTGTATTTTTTTTTAATATTTATTTATGTTATTTATACAAGTACACTATAGCTGTCTTTAGACACACCAGAAGAAGACATCGGATCAGGTGGTTGTGAGCCGCCATGTAGTTGCTGGGAATTGAACTCAGGACCTCTTGGAAGAGCAGTCAGTGCTCTTAAGCACTGAGCCATCTCTCCAGCCTGTTATTGGGGACTTTTATGATGATCGGCCTACATAACAGAAAGTGTATTTTCTATTCACCCTGCTTGTACAACCAATCCCTGGCACCGTCTTCCTCCTGCAACCCTGTACTGGCTTTGTTTACTGTGGTGAAATAATCGGTCCTATCCATGCTTAAGTGTACAATTGAATGGCGTGCGGGACACTCATGCTGGAACACACCCTTAGCCGTTGTCCACCAACCACACCTTAACTTTTACTTCCTCGGTACTCTAAATGCACCTGCTTGGCTTTTTCTTCCCTACAAGCTGACTTTCTCTTCCAGATACTATGTTGCTTTCTTATGAAACCACTGCGCTGTCCATTAGAGTTGGTTCATTTTGGCCTCTGCCCACCGAGTAAGCATAGGTTCCCACGTTGGCTCAGTTTCCCCAGGCGTCTGGGCCTCCTGGAGACTTGGGTAAGGTCTTCTTCACCAGCAGGATCATAGGCTACCACCCATGCTGGCCAACATGCCTTCCCCTGCCTTTGATTATTTACCGTCAGCAACCCCATGCACTGGTGAGAACTCTCTTTGTTCCTTTCTTTGCAGCTGCGTACCCTTGGGACTTTCAGAGCCTATGGTTTGCCACAAACACGGAGTTGCCGGGAATTGTTAGTCTGATTGTAAGACTCAAACAAGTCTGCGGGCTGCGGAGGTGGCTTGGTTGGTCAAGCAGCTGCCCCACGAGCATGAAGAGTCTGGAGTTCAGAGCCCCAGACCCATGTAAAATGCCAGGCACGTTAGGCAGATAAATGTATCTTTGTAGTTCATAGGCCTGTTAGTAAAGTTTAGGGCCAATGGGAGACTATTTCAAACAACAGGCAGGTGTCAGGGCCAATGGGAGACCCTGTTTCAAACAACAGTGGAAGGCGTCAGGGCCAATGGGAGACCCTGTTTCAAACAAAAGGCGGAAGGTGCCTGAGAACCAACAGAGGATTTTGCTCTGTGACCTCTACGTTTACCGACACCCACATGTATACACAAATGAACACGTACACACACACATATGCATACACACATAGGCACACATATGGCTTGCAAATCCATTGCTCTGCATTCTAGAAGCTGTCCTGTCCTGAGGTTCTCTCTGCCAGGTCCCTCTCTTTCTCACTTCCTTTTCTCTCCAACCCTTCCTCGCTCCCTGGAAGCATTGCCTTCGGTGGGAAACCGGAATATTTAAGTTATTCCAGGATGTGGTCCAGAGTCAGAGCCAGGCTCGCTGCCGTCTGAATCCTAATGGGCTTCAGTGTCTAACCTCTTCCCTGTGGCTGCAACCGGCACAAAGTGCTGACTTCGCTGTCACGTCTCGTAGTTTGGAATGCGCAGAAGATGCTTCCCCAAATACCAATGTACAGAATGGAAAGGGAGCCTGGGGCCTTCAGAACTTGGGAAAACAGTGTCTTGTTCTGAGACTTGCCAAGTAGTTCAAGTTTACAAACTTACAACAACATCCTCTCTTCCCTCTCCACTTTCAGAGTGAGATTAAAAAAAAAAAAAAAAGTCAATCCCTTGGTGAACTTGATGAATAAATCACATATTTTTAAAAGCTGGTCAGGGGGAAGAGGGCCATCTGTACACTCTGAAAGCCTCACAGCACAGGAAAACAACTGCATAGACAAAAAAACCAAACTGGGATGTGCTTCCCCAGACTCCCCGTGGGCTCACCGTCTGTACGTTTAATTTTCTGGAAGGAAGAAGTGTCTCGGTGATGTTCCCTGCTTGGGGACACATGCCAGCACACTCGAGTCTCTGTCAGATGTCTTCAAAGGGACCTGGGTGTGCTTGTCACTTTGCTCTGCCTCTCTGGCATCATCGCTTTGTCCCAGGCACCTAAACTACAGCCACGCTGAACTGGCCACACCCAGGCACGTTTCTGCATCTTTATTTGGATGCTCCTTCCCAGAACATCTGCCCGTTAGCCTGATGGCCCCCCTCCGAGGCTAGTGTGATGTCACCTCCGCATAGCCATTCCTAGATGCCTTGGCGACATGGAATATGCAACCTCTAGCCTCCCCCTGAATCCCTGGTTCATAGAATGTCCTTTCTTGCATCCATGGAGGGTTGGGGGGTGGAAGGTGGAGGGGACTGGGGGGTGGGGGGTGGGGGGAGGAAGGGAAACTTATATTTTGCCTAAGGCAGCAGATGGGGCTACTTTTGGGATGTGCACTATGGTCACTGGCATCTTGTTTTCACAGTCAGGTCCCATGAAGAGTTGTAGGAAGGCACCCTGTGTGATGTGTCTGCCCTTAGAACCTCGCCTCTATGTCTGAAACTTTCTGGGTACCCAGCGAACTTAGTTAATGCTTTACACATCAATGGTGCTGCACCAAGCATACAGCCTGTGGATGAACATCCTCTCCCCTGTCATGTGTACCTCCACAAAGGTTGGTGAAGGGACCTCACTTCAGCCATCCCAGAAGCCCCTGCTCCATGCAATGGATACACGTGGCAGCACTACCAGGCACGCAAGAATTGATAGGCCAGGTTTTAGCCTTTGTACCATCAGTTTTATGCATTGAAAGACATTGGGTTGTAAGGCTTAGAATCACCACGACCTCCATTTCTGCATTAAGCATTTGGTATCATTAGCATAATATATGCAAACTTCCAGGAGAAGCCCTGAGTTTTTAAAGCTCTGAATCTTCTAGAAAGCTGTTAAGTAGATAAAGACTGGGACATTTCACGTTCCTGAGTTTGTCTTTGCCCTGTCATGGGTCATAGTTTAAGACCCATAGTGCCTGGCATCGGGAGACCTTCACCACAGTGGAACAGCAATGAATTTGCCCACAGTCTTCCATTACGTTTTGGAAAATGCTAGGCCGGTGGGTTGAAGGAGAAATCCTAGAAAGCTCTCAGGTGAAAACTCTTCGCCAAAACAGAATTTATAACTAGGTTGCCATGGCAGCCAATCTGTCACACTTCACTTAGCCTAAGAATATTGAAATGCTGGTGATTCTGAGAATAGCCCAAAGGGCGTGGCCAGGCGCAGACTGTACAGGCGGCCTGGGGTCACATCCACTTGGGGTCAGCTCCGCATCCTCTGCCTGCCTTCCGATCCCTCAAAGTCCCCAACCTCATCTGAACGTTGTATCATGGGCTTTCACTCCACGCCACCCACATAACAGCTCCCCTCTGGGCAAGAATATGTAGTCACTGGGCGTCTGCGAGCTGTGGGGAGCCCGGAGAAGACTGTGCCGACTAAGGGGAGAGGAGCTGGTGACTTTCAGTGATGACTTAAGAGTTCTTCAGTGGTAAAGAGCCCTATGGTCATCATGGTCACCAGAGGTTTGAATGGCGGAGTTAGCTGAAAGTTCTAGAAGTATCTTTTGCTGAGGGAGAGTGACCACAATTGTTATTTAAGGGTAAATACAGCTTCGTATGACAGAGGGACTCTAAGTGAAGCACAAGGGACCAGGAGAATCCAGGCGTAGACAGAAAAGCTAGAGAGGAATGTCAAGCAAAGAACCTTTCAAAATAAATCCAACCATCTAACCAGTAAGTAAGTCTCTGATTTGATTGTACTTGTCAATGCTAGAAAGAGGAGGAGGAGGAGGAGGAGGAGGAGGAGGAGGAGGAGGAGGAGGAGGAGGAGGAAGGAGAAGGAGGAGGAATGGAGGACTGGGGAGGTGGCTCAGTTGGTAAAGGTGTCACACAAAAGTTCAGGTTCCCAACATTCTTGTCAAAAACTGGGCATGGTAGCACAATGGTGGTAATCCCAGCACTGGGAGGTAGAGACAAGATGGTCTCTGGGATTCACTGGCCAGCCAATGGAGTTAAAATGGGGAGTCTTAGACCCCAGTGAGAGACCAAGACTCAAAGAGAAAGGTTAACTGCAAGCCCCCACATGCATGTGAGCCCGCATGTGTGCACAGATGTGCGGTACAGGAGAGGCAAAAGCAAACACAGTGCAGATCTCCTTCACCTCTTCCCACGTATTATCATTAAGTACTTTTAATTAATTAAGAACAATTTCAAACTCAGAACCCACTGGCTTTATCCATCCCCCTGGAAATCAGTAAAAAGGAACAAAGCAGTTGCCACACCCAAACAATACCTAGCTTGTAAAAAGAGGACTTTAAGGTTTTTAGAAACAAAGAAACCACAAGATTCAATGGTTCCTATGAGCGGATATGAGATTTTTCTCGGTCCTGTGTTTTGCTTTGACAGAGAATATTATTTCCTCATTTATTTGTCTGCTTAGCATGTATACATGCACAGATGGTACACATGTGGAGACCAGAAGACAACTGCTAGAAACTAGGTCTGTCTCTCTAGCACGTGGGCCCCAGGGAGCACACGCAGGTTACCAGGCTCGGCTGCAAGCGCCCTCACCCCTCAAGTCTTCTTGCTGGCTCCCATACACTCTTTACAGAAACCTGCAAACGAGTGAAACTTCTTAGAGCCCTGCTCTGTATCCCCAAGAACTCTCAGCAGGTCACCTTTCTTGCTTTGTCTAACCAGGGGCATCTTTTTCGCTTGGGTATTTCCAAGATATCATCTGTAAATAGTTCATATCTCTAGGTAATACATTTTTAAGGCATAACCACCATACTGCCATCACATTCAAATTAGTATCCGTGTTAGCTAACACCCACATGGTTGCCCCACAGATTCGCCAATGCAGTTACCCTTTGGTATCCCATGGCTCTGTACCAGCTCGCTACAGATGCCTAAGTCTGCAGATGTTCAAATAAATGCCTTATGTAAGATGCTGGTGTATGTGCGTATAACCTATGTGCAGTCTTGTGTATCCAGTCTGTACATCACTTACGGTATAATGATACAATGTAAGTGCTAGGTAAATACTGGTATTGTTTAGGGAATCATAGACATCATCAGGAAAGCCTGCCCACGTTCAGTCCAGACTCCGCTTTGTGAGTATTTCTGACCTATGATCAACGGCTCTGCAGATGTGTAGCCCTGTCATCATGGCGCAGGTCCTGCACATAGTTTATTGAAATCATGAGTGGTGTCAGGCCACGGCTTCAACTCCCGCGTCAGCTCCCGAGTCTCCTTTTTCCTCTCTATAAAATGTGACTGACTGCCTAAGAGAAACTGGGTCTTTCAGGCTACAAGATGGCACAAAGCCTGTTTGCGACTCAGAAAGGATCTCTCCACAAACCATTATAACCTCCTCATAAGTAAAGAACAATAAATTGGAAGCTTAGGAGTTGATTCTCTAATAGACACTCTTTGCTTCAGAAACGCCCCCAAAGGGATTCAAAATTACTTTGAAGGGCTTGCATCTCATTTTCAAATGAAGCCAGGAGACCTGTTTGGGCCAATTTGAACCACACAGAACCCATGGGGCCTGTTAGAATCATCTGGAGCAGAAAAAATATTTTTCAATTCAAATTCAAGTGAAATTCGATCTACATTTAAAAGGCGCAAATAAGATGTATGGGCTTTATCTAGCTCGGATTGCACGGCACGTCTGTAAAAGGAACCACAGTGGAGAAGGGACTTCAGAATCCTCCTGGGTCTCCAAGAGAGGAACCCTGCCAAGTCATAAGCAACTTACCTAACTCCCTTCTGACCTGGAGGCATGTTAGGGCATGTGGGAGATGGCAAAGAATTCGGGTGTGTACACACAGGGCTTCCGTGTGTTGAGACACAGCCAAGGAGGTGGCATAGGGACTCTGTCCAATTATAACCGAATGTGGACGTCCTGCGGGTTTGAGACGGTAACTCGTGACTGCTGTGGCTGAGGACACAGAAGCTAGTCCGATGGCAGCACGGGGAACCCTTGATAACACATCCACACTCTGATCTCTCAGCGAGCCAAAGCTGTGGAAAGGGCCCAGGCGCGGGAGAGAAGGCCGCAGAGAGCATGCAGCCAGAAGCAGTAAGTGCGATGTGCTCTTTCTCCATAGTTTTCTGTTACGTCCTTCCCAGCCCCTTTTCTGAATTATAATTCTTGATCTCCTTAACGCATCCATCAGAGAGGTCTTCTAGTTTGCTTTCTGTTGCTGTGATAAACGCTATGACTGCAAGCAACTTGGGGGTAGCAGGGGTTTCTTTGGCTGACAGGTCACAACCCTGAGGGAAGTCAGAGCAGGAACCTGGAGACCAGAATTGAATTAGAGACTGGAAGGGATATGGCATAGTGGCTTGTACACAGGCCAACCTTCCCAGGGATGCTATCATCCAGTCAAGCAATGATGAAGAAAAATGCCCCGCCCCAGACACGCCCACAGGCCAGTCTGATGGCGGCAGCTCTTCATCTGAACTTCCCCTGTCCACATGTTCCAGCTGACAACCAAGATCAGACATCACCTGAACTGAAGAAACAAGCACAAACCAGTTTATCACTAGTGAGCCATCGTGTCCCGTGGCAAAGCTCAATTCAGCCACCAAATCTATGCTCTCAGGAACGGCCTTCCTGTGGCTTTCTGCAGAGATGACTATTTACTACCCGCCTCTAAGTTCTCATCCTCACCGAGGTCCAGCCTCGACCGTGAGACCTGGCAGGGAAGGGCTTTGGGGTTTTGCACAGAGGCCTCATCCGAAGCAGGCTATGAAGTGCCCAGATTTCCCGTCCTCGTTATGCCATCCCCCTGCAGATGTGAAGTCCTAGGGCCTGGAAGCTCTTGTTCCATGAAAGACACTCGCAGTCTTCCAGAATCCAGTGACGGGACAATGAGGTTTCCACCCCACGACCACCATTATGAAGGGGTGCTTGTGACCCCAGAGGGGGAGAGCTCTTCCAGTCCCTGGAGGCAAAGATCAAAGCCATTGGGACCAGCTGGTGGGAAGGTCATTCTGAGGGACAATGTTAGATTTGGCTTTCTGCTGAGGTTTTACTTTTTGTCTCTGACAAAAGTTAGTGCCTGCTCTCTGACAACCTGTCTCTGCCTTCTCCTTAAGGTTGAAATGACCTTAAAGGGCTGCTATCTCTGTGGGACTGTGGGGGTTCTGTTACGCTCCCGGGGAAACCTCCTGGTATGGATAGATGACTGCATTCACACAGAGACACCAGCTTCGACTCCCTGGGGAACAGAGCCCCCACTCTGCCCCCTCTCTACCATAGATTTTCTGTTACTCTCAGTCACATGCTATTGATCACCATAGATTTTCTGTTACTCTCAGCCGCATGCTATTGATCACCATAGATTTTCTGTTACTCTCAGCCGCATGCTATTGATCACCATAGATTTTCTGTTACTCTCAGTCACATGCTATTGATCACCATAGATTTTCTGTTACTCTCAGCCGCATGCTATTGATCACCATAGATTTTCTGTTACTCTCAGCCACATGCTATTGATCACCATAGATTTTCTGTTACTCTCAGCTGCATGCTATTGATCACCATAGATTTTGTTACTCTCAGCCACATGCTATTGATCACCATAGATTTTCTGTTACTCTCAGCCACATGCTATTGATCACCATAGATTTTCTGTTACACTCAGCCACATGCTATTGATCACCATAGATTTTCTGTTACTCTCAGCCGCATGCTATTGATCCCTGGGGTGACCCCCTTCACCCTCAAGTGGCTCCCTAGCGCAGATTTTATGCCTTCTCCAGTGGTCCACCATGGTCCAACTTGCCTTGAGGTTAAGTCCATATAAAATAACACTTCTGGATCCTGAGCGAGCCTTAACTTCTTGGTCACGTTTCTCATATTTAAATGTATGCAGTCATGCCAGTCTGATGGAGGGAGGGAGAATACTCTAAGTGGAAAGGTAAAGGTGGGCCTTCGAAACCTGTAACATGTCAATCAAGCAAACCAAGGGGCTGGAGCGATGGCCCAGCTGTTAAAAGCATTTGCTGCTCTTGCAGAGGACCCAGGTGCAGTCCCCAGACACATGCAGCAGCTCACACCAGTGGTAACGGCAGCCTCGGGGATCTGACAGTCATCTGCCTTCTTCAGGCATCCACATACGTGTGGCACTCACACTCACACTCCCATGCGCGCACACACACACACACACACACACACACACACACACACACGCGCGCGCGCGCGCACGTAAATAAAACTAAAGTAGAGACTGGGAGAGGTAGGATTATTGGGGACACAATGAGAAACGAAAAAGAGGTTTTTGGGTTTCGAATTGGACAGGGGGAAAGAAAATGGAATCAGGGTCTCCTGTACCCCAGACCAAGCCTCAAGCTCTCTACAAAGCTGAAGATGATCTCAGACTTCTGATCCTCCTGCCTCTACCTCCCCAGTGTTTGGATATTGAACATATGTCACAATGCCCAGGGCTAAGTATGGAACCTAAGGCTTCAACAATGCTCTGAGAGCACTCTTCCAAGTGAGCTACGTTCCCAACTCAGAGATTCCTGTGGCTAGACGAATGTGTATTTAGAAAGCAGTGTACAAGCTGAATATGGGAAATGACATTACTGGTGGTTACCTTGCATATTAAAATGATAGCTCTTAAACACACGTAATAGAAGACAACTTCAGATTCCCCCAATTTTCCATTGTAGCAGAAATAGAATGTGACATCAGCCAGTCCACAGACAGCCAATCCATTTTTACCTCAGGGGGGTGGGAGGGTGGGCGTGGGGGGGGCTCCAATTGTTTCAAAAAGCAACTCCGGGCAAGAAAGGGGGAGGGTTGTCTGTGGGATGGTGGACATTTTCCAGTTTCTTTTCTATTTGGTGACAAGACGTCATTGAGTTTCATGACTCAGTGGGTGTCCTTCAGAAATCACACACGTCTCTCATAAGAGGAATCCAACAGCGTAATGCATAAGGTGCCATCACATGGTGCTTTTAGGGAAAGTGTACCTTACTTCTGTTGAGGAGCACTGGGAACTCTGAGAGGTCGTTTCCTCCGCTGATTGGCGCGAGACCCGTAAGCCGTTCTCCGGATTAGGAGTAGGAAGTGAGCATGGCCTAAAGGATGGGGTGCATTGTTCCAGTGAGCAGCTGAAGCCTTCCTTGTGCATTTGACAGCTGCCATAGCTGAAGGTCACCGCCGCTCAACTGATACTCTGCTAAAGCACTGGCACCTGGTTGGGGGGATTCTGCTCCCCAGGGGATATGCGACACTACCCAGAGACTGCTTGCCATGTCTTGGAGATCGTTCCTGGCACTGGAAGCTGGAGACCAGAAGTGCTGTTTACTGGCTGAAGTGCCTGGCAGCCTCCTACATCAGAGAATCTTCCTTCTGGGCCTGACTAGTTTTGTCTTTGGGGCTGATGTCTCATGTAGCTCAGACTAGTCTGGGTTTCGCTATATAGCCAAGGTTGGCCTTGAGTTCTGAATCCTCCTGCCTCCATTGGGATCGCAATGCCCACTCCCACAATAAGCTCATCTTTCCTGAGATAGCAACAGTTCTGAGGGTGATAAACCCGTTCTGAAACCAATCTGGAGAACAAAGCGAGGCTTCTGTAAGGATGAGGCCTGCCTCAGTAACAGGACTTGTGTAAGATTGCATCTGGCTTAGGTTACTCATGGAAATGAGATCAGTTCAAAACTCTGTCAAGCATACAGCCCTTAGGGAGGGCTGTCCACACATCAGTGCAGAAACAAAGAATCCTATTGGCTTCTAGCTATGAACAATGTATGGCAGCCATGGTAGAACATGGCGTACAGGTTTCATGCTGCGTATTTTTACTGACCTCAAAATCCTCCACACTATACCTATTCCCTCCTCCTCCCCCACTAACCCCGGAAGCTAATGACATCTGGGTTTTCTAGAATGTCAAATAGGATAGCGCAGACTTTAAGTTATGAGTCTGCTATACGTACTCAAATGGATGTTTCGGGTGCACATAAGTTTCCAATTTACTGGATACCGAGCAGCATGTTGCCAGACCATCTGGCAAGAGCATGCTTAGTTTTATCACTAAACAGCTGCCAAAGCAGTTGTATCATTGTGCATTCCCAGCAACAATGGCTTGGAGCACGTGCCGCCGCTCAGTCTTCACCAGCACTCGGCGGGCCAGGGCCTTAGACTTGGGCCATTGTAGTCAATGTGTGGTAAAGACTTCTCACTGTTACAGTCATCAATCAGTCCATGACAACATGATTTGACCATCTTTGTACAGGCTTATTTGTTTGCCTCTGGTATGTTTTCTTAAGAACTTGTATTTTCAGATCTTCTGTCCATTTTAAAGCCAGGCCATTCTCGGAGCATATGTGGATCACAAGTATTTCCTCCCAGTTTGCGTCTTGTCTTGTTTTCTTAGCATTTTTTTTTGCAAAGAATTTATTTTATTTACTTAATTTAAATGTAAAGAATAGCTTAT
Organism: Apodemus agrarius; assembly: GCA_964023405.1. Classification (NCBI taxonomy): domain Eukaryota; kingdom Metazoa; phylum Chordata; class Mammalia; order Rodentia; family Muridae; genus Apodemus; species Apodemus agrarius. The sequence continues at coordinate 68,305,403 of OZ030019.1, read as the reverse complement.
CACCTATCTCATGAACCACATATCTGTGTATTTTTTATTTGCTTTTCTCTTGCATCAGCCCTTTATTGTTTTAGGCAATATTCATGGTGCAAAATCATGGATTTCAGTTTAATCTGATACCATGTACTTTTATTCTGCCGCCTTGTTATGCAACTGCTCCCTCTGATCTTTAAGTCTTTTTAAAGGGTAGAAGGGATGAAACGCGTTGTTTGCAGTTACGAGCGCGGCTTAATTCATTTAACATGGTGATCTGTTATTCCATCCATCTTCCTGAAACGGATGTAATGACCAAAGGATACTGTGTTGCCCATATGTACAACCTCCATGCGCACACACGTGTGCATACACACACACATACACACAAATGCAAAGCATGCATTTGGGCATGGATAGCTAGATTCATAACTGTTAAAACCTGTGTCATCCTATTTGACATTTTAAAAAATCCAAAGATTATTAGGGTGTGTATGTATGTATATGTGTGTATATGTATGAGTATGTATGTGCGTGTGTATGTAAGTGTATTGTGTATCTGTGTATATAGGTGTGTGTGTGCATATGTGTGCATATATATGTGTGTATGTGTCTGCATGTGTGTATATCTCATACCATATTTTCTATACTCATCTTTTGATGGTATCCATCAGCTGTGCAAAACTGCTATAATAAATACAGATGCACAAGTATCTGTTGCATACTGCTTGGGTTCTCTGCGATAGATGGGAATACATGGGTACATCATAGGGTGGCTGCGCCAGTTTGCATTTTTACTGTCCGCATGCAAAGGCTCTTCCCTATTGCAAAGCACTCACATCCAAGCACTACTGCTTTCTTGATGATGTCTTGGTGGTCCTCATTCATACCGACTGGGATAAAATGACATTTCAATGTGCTTTTGACTTATTTCTTTGATGGATGAGCACATATGTAGTCTTTTGATAAATGCCTGATTCATTTACCTATTTACTTATTGGAGTATTTGGGGCTGTGGTGGTTTGAATAGGAATGGCTCCTATAGATTCATAGATTGGAATGCTTGTTCATCAGGAAGTGGTGTCATTTGACAGGATTTAGGAGGAGGGGCCTTGTTAGAGGGCTTTGATGGTTCGGAAGTCCAAGCCAGGCCCAGTTTCTCTCTCCTCTCTTCTCTTCTCCTCTCTTCTCCTCTTCTCTCTTCTCTTCTCTCTTCTCCTCCCCTCTCTCCCCCCTCTTCCCTCTCTCTTTTCCCCCCTCTCTCTCTGCAATTCCAGAGACAGAATTCGCAGCTCCCTCTCCAGCACCATGTCTGCTTGCCTGTCACCAAGCATCCCACCATGCTGACCGTGGACTGAAACTCTGAACTATAAGCAAGCTCCAGTTAAATGTTTTCCTTTATAAGCCTTACTAGTCACCGTGTCTGTTCACAGCAATAGAACTTTGATTTTAAAAGTGCCTCACAAATTTTTTTTTTGAGTGCTCTCTATATTCTAGGTGTGAGCCCCTTCCAAAAATCACAGCCAGAAATGATTTTCTCTCACTCTGTGAGCTGACTCTACACTCTTTGTCATGCAGAGTTTTAAACTCCTAATCCTCACGTCTGGACTTTCCAAGGTGTGGTGGTTTGAATGAAAATGGCCTCAATAGGCTCACTGGGAATAGGAGGTGTGGCCTTGTTGGAGAGCAAGTCACTGGGGTGGGCTTTGAGGTTTCAAACATTCAAGCCAGGCCCACCCAGTGTTACTCTCTCTTCCTGCTGGCAATCCAGATGTAGATCTCTCCGCGCCTTCTCCAGCACCATGCCTGCCTGTGTGCTGCCATGCCCCCTGCTATGGTAACAGTGGATAAAACCTCTGAAACTGTAAGCAAACCCTGGTAAATGTTTTCCTTTGTAAGAGTTGCTGTGGTCATGGTGCCTCTCACAGCAATAGAAACCCTAACGAAGACACTGGGCTGGGATTAAAGTCTTACACCCGGTCAGGTCCTGTCTGTCACTCCCATTCTTTGCTCTGTTCTGCCTGCTAATCCATACTTTCTGTGAGCTTAGGCTGAGCAAGTCATGTGATTCTGTTCTCTTTCTTAGCATATAAATTACAACTTGCAGTTTCTAATAGCATTATAATGGTTCACAGGTATGAGGATAACAGAACAAACTAGTCCTCATACCCGTCTCTTGTATTACTGTCATATTATTAATGTCACTGTACACAATGTGCACACACACACACACATGCATGCATACTTACATGCACATACACATGCATGTGCACACTCATACATACATAAATGCACAGTCACACACAGGCACACACATACTCATGCACACATGTGCGTGCACACTCACGCACACTCATGCACAATGCACACACACTTACATGCACGTACACACATGCATGCATACCCATGCACATGCGAGCACACATATACACACAACCCCTGAGGACATGAATAGGACCAAAGCGTTCACCTCCACTCACTCATTCTCTGTCCTTCCTTCACTGTGTCACAAGTTTCTTCCCTATGTATTCTGAGTGACCCATTTCTCCTTCAGTTTGAAAGATAATCCCACAAGGTAGAGAATCCTAATTTGGTTGTTTCTCTCCTCTTAAACATCCCACCCACCCTCTCCTTCCTAGATCTGTTTTGATAAGGTGACATTCTTTTGTGGGGAGAGAGTAAGCCTGGCTAAGATAATTTGATTTTCTGGAATTTGAATATAATACTCCAGGTGTGGAGTTTTGGCATTCACCCCATCAGATGCTGCCCGCACTGCCTGGGTCTGTGGTTTGGTGATTAACTTGGGAAATGCTCTGTGATAATTGCTTCAAATATGTTTCCGTATTTCTTCTCCTATTGTTTTCCTCCTGGTGTCCTCCTGCTTACGGTTTGGAGCCGTTCGTGGGTACTGTGCTCGCCCCTCAATCTCCAGTTGCTTGTCCTTTGCTTTTCCATTTTGGAACATCTACTGTCTCCTTTCCTAACTTCCAACAGTCTGCCAGTGACTGCATGAACGGCATCCCCTTGTTTCCTTTAATTCTTGTCACACCTATCATTGTGAGGCAGGCTTCACTTTATACCTCTAGCAGCCTGGAGCTCACAGCATGCTCCTCCCTCATCCCCTCCCTCATCCCTCATTCCCCCTCATCCCTTATCCCTCATCCTTCCTCATCCATCACCCTTCCTTCTCCCTCTTCCTCCCTCCTCCCTCACCCTTCCTCATCCCTCACCCTCATCCCCCCTCACCCTGGACACCTGCCTTGGTCTTTACCATTTATTTCAGATTCTTTAATGTTTCTGCCATTTATGCTCTATCCACCTCTTCTTAAATATCACCTGATTTTTTTCACTACACCATATTAATTATGGTTATTAAAAATTCCTGTTCTATAGCCAACATTCTTGCCATATCAGATTCTCATCGTGATGTGTGTTGATGTCTTCACTGTATTTTTTTTTTAACTTTTGTTATGCTAGGCAGGTTTTTCTCAAAATGCTGGCATAGGTAAAAGATACTGGCACTACATAAGCCCTAGTGATGAACAGTGGTCAGGGCACACTCTATGAGAAGCAATATTGGGCCTTAGTCTTTTGGAAATCTGTGACCTACACACACACACACACACACACACACACACACACACTTCTTAGTGTCCCCTCCCCTTAGGTCAGCCAGACTATCTTTAAGTGAGATAGAATTAGGTATTCTTATAATTCCACATGGAATATTATAGCCAAGTATATTTTTCCTTTCTCCTAGGTTGGAGAGGCTCTGGTTAAATTGTTTCTTCTGAATAAAGACAGTCTGGACTCTTTCATCATATTGCCTTTTGGGCTGGAGACATCGATGACTAAGTGGTTAAGAAATTCTTGCTGCTCTCTCAGAGGACCCAAGTTCAATTCTGAGCATACATGTTGAGTGGCCTGTACCTGCCTGTAACTCCAAGCCCAGGGGACCAGATGTCCTTTTCTGGCTTCCACATCTACCCACACACATGTGGCATGTATGCATGTGTGCGCGCGCGCGCGTGTACACACACACACACACACACACACACACACACACACACACATACACACACACACACATTTTTCCAGCAAAACAGCAAGGGAGAACTTGTTTGATCTACAGTATGTACCTATAAGAACATAAAATGATACTTTTCTTTATTCCCTCCGGCAATCTTTATTTTAATATTCATTATGAGGATCTGAAGGCAAACTAACAAAACGACTGTGGAAAAGTGCCTGGAGACTGGCCCCTGGAATCTTTGACTCTTAAACTTGTGTGTCCTTTCGGATTGGTACTTTGCCAACTGGAGTGCAGCCATTCCGACCCTAATGCTGGCTTTTGCCCATGTGTGTGCTCTAGTGAGTTATGTCTCTTGCATCCAGCTTATCTCTCTTTCCAACTTGGGATGCAAGAGTTTGACCCGTGACCTTCTCTGGCAGATTTCAGAAGAGTCCTTGAATTTAAGGCCTTTCCCCCTCAGTCCTCTATTTGTTGTTTGAATAAGATTGTAACTTCTAATCGGCATGATAGACTGAGAAAATGTCATTTCTATGTAAAGATGCATGGCATCCAAAATTAGACTTGCAAGTTAAAGATGCATTTAATGTCTTTAGTAGACATGCTAGAACACTCGCTCACACAGACTTCGGAGGCCTTCTCAGCTGACTTTGGATTGTCTCAAGTTGACACAAACATAGCCAGCACATAATCTAATTATTCTGGAAAGGGGTACATCGCTTCAACACACTCTGAAAGAGCTCCAGGCTAGAGAAAAATGTTAAAAAGCCAATATGATGGGAATAGAGCATGGTACCCATCTGATAACTGTCTGCCATGCTATGGGAGGACATGTTTATTATCCATCTCCAAATGGAAACCCAGCTGCCTTTGTCCCTTGGATTGGGTACTTTGCTGATAGCCTTGCAAGTTTGCCTGCAGGGTTTCCGGTAGGGTAGGCTGCGGCATCAGGAGCCTCTCATCCTTGGTCGTTGCCCACATGTTCTCTCCTTCCCACATGTTACCCATCCTTGGTCTTCCCTCCTTGTGGTGGTTTGAATAGGCTTGACACTCCCATTCAAATGTTCTCTCATGTTCTTACACTTCCACTTAGTTAGGTTTTTACTGCTATGAAGGGTCACCATGACCAAGGCAACTCTTATAAAGGCAACCATTTAACTGGGGATGGCTTATAGTTTCAGGGGTTTATTCCATTATCATCATGGCATGGGAGCATGGGTGTATGCAGGCAGACATGGTGCTGGAGCAGCTGAGAGTTCTGCATCTTGATCCAAAGGCAGCAAGGAGGAGATTGTCTTTTGCAGACAACCAGAAGGAGGGTCTCTTCTGCACTGGGTGGAGCTTGAGCCCTAAGAGACCTTAAAGGCCACCTACACAGTGATTCACTTCCTCCAACAAGGACAGACCTACTGCAACAAGGCCACACCTCCTAATAGTGTTACTCCTTGTGGGCCAAGCGTATTCCAACACATGGTCTCTGGTGGCCAAACCTATTCAAACCACTGCACTCAGTCTCCGCAAATTCCTGGGAGTTTGCAGTGTACAAAGCGAGTCTCTACGAGTCTTCAACTAGCCTGGAGCATGCACATCCCATCTATCTCCTTTTAAAAGGTTCCTAGCTCTTTTCAACCCGTCAGGACTCAGGGCTGGGAGGAAGTTTTAACATTTTCCATCTCCAACCATAGCGTTTTAACTTAACCCCTCCATCCACATAAGCTCAAGCTTTGGGACCTAGACCATCTGCTTGTGGGACCAGCTACATCTCTTTATTTTGTCCCTCGCTGGCCTTCTGATGAGCAGCCCACACTTGTGAACGTTCTTATCATCCTGGCCCCACATCTTTCTCTCACGCCTTTTCATCTTGCTGACATTGACACAGCAACCAGATGGATGGTGTACTGAGAAATCTCATCTCCAGTCACTTTCGATGGCACCAGTACTATTTACATCTTAGTTCTTGCAGGCAATTAATCACTTCATACATTCTTCCCATGCCCTTCTAAAGGCAGTGGGGTGCAGAAAGAAGAGCATGGGTTTTGATGCTAGAGAACCTAGGAACCAAAGTCCAAGCTCTGTCATGGACTAGCTAGGGAATCATGGACAGGTTCACTTGGTTGTTCTGGGTGCCTAAGTTGTGAGTCTTATCTCGACATTATTGTGAGAGATAGCTGAACTGGCCCATGCGGAGGAACATCCAGCACGGTGTTTAAACATAAAGGGATAAAATACTCCATCTCTCCAGATCACCTAATCCATCACTTCCATTGATGTTTAACCTGAGGGTTCTAGTTTCCTGACAGGTTCTATGTCCAGCCAAAATGTCTTTTATTGTGTCTGTTTGGAGAACGAATCCATGTATTTTCGATTTCTCTATCTCCTTGCCTTTCCTGTTCTGCCAATTGGCCAGTCCACACCTAACCAGAGATCTGTCTTCCACCCCACTACTCCAGTGTTCCCTGCTGCCACTACACAGTCAGTGTTTCTGATGTTCCCTCTCCCAAGCTACCCCTTTGCTTCTCTCGGTCAATTCTCTGTCCCGTTCCTTACCACTGTCATGTTTGCCCTTTAACGCATCCCCTTTCTTGCTACCATTTTTCTACAGTCTTGCAAAGAGACCTTTGATTCTTATTGTATGCAAAAACTAAAGAGGCTCCCAGGTAGAAACTTCCCCTCTGCTCCCCATTCCCTAGATGTACCTGCATCCTGTACTCTTCATTCGATGGAGAAGAAGCCCCTCTTTTGAGTTAGAATACAGGAGCAAGAAGTTCCCTAACTTCAGCCCAACCTGAAGCAGCAAGAAAAAGGAAGAGCCGTGTTCTGTGAAAGGTGCTGTTTGTACGGAATGGTTGGTAGAGGTGGGTTGACTTTGCCTCAATGCCAGTTGACCTGCACGGATGAGTTAGAACCTCTGAAAAGAGCAGCCTCACTCCCATGAGGACCAAATAGAAAAATGGTGCCATGGTTCTGAGAAAGTCATCATGATGCCTTACAGGGTGATGATGTCAAAGCCTAGTCGATCCCCTCAAGAAAAACCAAACCAGACAAGCCTGCTCATGATCGCCTTTAGTCCCAGCTCCCGAGCAGCTGGTGCGGAACACCTGCAGTGAGTTCAAAGGAGACTTAGCTACACAGCAAGAGCCTGATTTTTTTTAAAAAAATTATTTTCATAACCATAATGTATTTATTACAAATAATAGTTTCTTGACTAGTTCTAAAGTTTTCCTAGACATAAAATTGTTAACAAGGAGGCACAGATGGACCGATGGATGGATGGAGTGCCCACTCCAGGGCCGTTACCATTTCTAATTTGAGTCCTGGGTTAACAATAGATCTGAATGTCTGAGACAGGCTCATTTTTCCAACAAAGCACGGAATTCTGACAGTGGATATTTTACTTAGAAAAGAAAATGACTCTAAGTTCATCAGATTATTTCAGCTATGGAGTCCTACCCCTCCCCTGCCCAAACTCAAACAGAAAGGGCATCTGGGAAAAGGAAAGTTGAAAGGGTCTCCTTTCCCTGTATGCCAAGTTTTCCTCCATCTGGGAACGTGACTTTATCATTGGGAAATGGCTACGGCCCAGGACTACGATGGAAGGATCTGGAAGGCTGTGAGTGAGAGGTACCCTAAGTAAAGCTCACACAGTGGAAAAGCTCAGCTGTTGCACCAATGAAGTCTGGGCAGTGAAGGAGGTGCCTATAGAAATGGCCTTGGCGGGGTTACAATGGTCTCCTAGTCAAAGAAGAGGAATCACGCTGTTGTTAGGGGGAAAAAAGTAAATTAGATGCAACATCTGGTGTTTCTGAACCCAGACCTCAACTCTGAACTAGTTACATGGCTGCCTAGTGTTTATTCTCATGTGACTTGCCTCTGAAGGCAGTCCAGTTCACTTTCTTTATTTATTGTAAGGAATATGCTAAGTAATAGATAAACATACAAGGTGAGCTGTTTTTTCCTCTGCCTTGACTTCTGCCTATATGACTTTCAAAGAAGGAACTGGTTCTCTCATTAAAGCAATTGACCAACGAAACAGACTATAGTTTTATCAATATTATTGCATCTTTTATTGTTTAAGGAAACTGAGCCCTCTCTACAACTAAATAGCCGAGCGTATTTACCTATGAACTTTAACACTCAGATTAAGTAAGTATGGTCTCACAGTGACCTCTGAGGCTATTTTATTTAAATGTCTTAAATCGTTCAGCACTTTGACAACTTCCCCAAATCAAACTCTTAAATTAAAACCTTTGACCTCATTATTAGCTTTGAGAGTTTTCCAATGGTCCTCTAGAATATTAAAAAAAAAAAATGGTGCTCTCTTGCTCTCTTTACAAGTGGTATATGCCTATAAACTTACCACTTGGGAGGTTGGAACAGGAGAATTGGGAGCTCAAATTTATTCTTTGCTAAACAGAGTTAGGGGCTAGGCTGGGGTACAACAGTCTTTGTCTCAAAATCAATTAAGTTTATCAATTAACTGATAGGAATATTAATAGTAAGTTTATTGAATGCTAAGTCATTATATGAGCATGTTATTAATGTCTTCTGTAAACTGCATAACATTCCTAGAATAATGTTAACATTCATGGCTTAGTTATTTTCTTAATTAGGGTATCAACTTCTTAATTAGGGCATCAATTAGGGTATCATTATGATAAAACACGACAAACTAGGGAAGGGAAGTGTTTGCTTCAGCTTACAACATGTAGTCTACCACCTAAGGAAGCCAGGGCAGGAGCTGGTGCAGGGCAGAGGAATGCTGTTTTCTAGCTTACTTTTCTCTAATACCCAAGACCACCAGCCTAGAGATGGCACTGCGAACAGTGAGCTGCGCCTTCCTACATCAACCAAAGAAAATGTGCCACCGGCTTGCCCATAAGCTAATCTGGTGGAGACATTTTCTCAGTTGAGGTCCCTCTTCCCAAATGGCTCTAACTTGCATCAAGTTGATGTAAAACTAACCAGGACAGTTATCTTAAAATATGATCATATAAATAATGAGATCTCCATTTCACTCAATTAAAAAGGCTTTGCAACCAACACAATTTTAAGTGCTACCCGTTATGCCTGTGCCTTTCTGACAGATACTGCCTGCAGCAACACAGCACACATGTGACATCAGTAGACAGGGCTATTAGAGGTACAAGCTACTTGTATTTCTTGAAGCTTGAAGATCAGTTTCCAGAACTCTAATGAAGCAAACCAGTGCAATGAATACTTCTGCGTGCATTATCCTGAGCCAGCTGATGAGAAACCCATTTTATAATTAACACTATGCACCTCCTGATTCTTGGTTATGATGTTTTGTGCAGGAATATAAACCCTGAGTAAGACAGCTCAGGATTAGTAAAAAAAAAAAAATCCCAGTGATTTCTGAAATGGCCTTGACTATACTTCTGCCCATTTTGTACTGTTGGTTTTATATAAAGGACCATTCTCAGCATTGATGACTATAAAATCAAAACCATGATCAACCCTGGAAATTATCAAAGATTCTGTTCATCCAGATGAAAAGTTGCTTTCATCTTTAACAAATGGTAAATCTACATGTATGTCAATGAGTAGGGGGGTGGGGTTGGTGGATTGTTCGTTATCAGACAGGGTCTCACTATATAGTGTCACCTTTCGCAGAACTCATAGAGATCTGCCTGCTTCCAACTCCTCGTAAGTGTTGGAATTAAATATTTTAATTATTTATTTATATATAATTTAACTAAGTAATTAAATTTCTCTATGGATATAAGGAGATGTCTGATTTTTGCTCATCTTTACACACACACACACACACACACACACACACACACAGGATCATAATAAAAATGCAAGAAAGCCTATCACTCATTTCACTAAACAATCCAAGCATGATCCAGATTTCTCCTCTGGGTCTCTTTACAGAGTTAGTCTTCTAGACTTTATATGCTGACTCCTTATTGAAATTTAATAGAAGCAAAACCTATACTGAAGGCTTTACAGTTACATTGAGCTCCAAGCTGATGCAGAAAACCAGCAGAAAAAGTAACTCAGCAGTCTATAGACAAGTTCATTAGCGTCGGTCTCTGCTGTCAGTAGCCTTCAGCCATGCAGTAATTTGATGGTGAACACTGAGTAGACACTAGTTTGTCTGCCTTACCGGTGACCCCTGACACAGAAAGCATGCCAAAGAGATTGTCGTTAGAGCCCATCTAGGAGATATTTTTATTGATGCAAGATTTAACAGCCAACACATGTGCTGGCCACTCCTGAGTAAATGAAAGGGAGAATAGGTCAATGTGGATGGGGGGTTTTAATGTCATTATGCTCCTAAAAGCCCTTGAAATAGTCTTCCTGCTGCATCCTATCTTCCCTAGTGTTTCAAGTGCTTGTACACTTGGTACAAGTTCACCATGCAACAAATGTTAGAAAACAAGAGGAGACCATCAGATCATTCAGATGACTTTGTACCATGACTTGTAGAATCTATACTGACATCAAGCCTATCCATTAGGATGGGAATGGAGAAGCCCTGGTGACCAACATCTCAGTCAACCTCTCAAGATTGAGAGACAAACCAAAAGAACTTAAAATGCAGCGACTGATGAAATTCTTAAGTAACAAAAGATGGACTTCGGTAGTGTAAAAACTTAGTGACAAATAATCTGGTTTCAGCCAATCACAGACAGGCAACCAATCACATGATGTCTAAATAAGCCAAATGCTTTCCAGTAGCCAATCAGGTGACTTCTCTTCTTTGCTTCCTGTTCTATTAAGGCTCACTGCTAACACTGCTGGGTGGAGGGCTGTTGACTTCCTCTGGTCCCAAGTGCTGCCCTAACCATGAATCATCAGTTGACCAAATCAACTTGTTCAGTCTGTGAACAAGTATTACATACACATCACCATGGTCCCAAGACTCTCAAACTCCCTCTGTAATGGTTTCAGGGTAGGTTTTTCCCTTTTCTATTCTGCCAGGTTTTTTTTTCCCCTCAGCATACACACTGCTTGGGCTGGATCAACTTACTTCATCTACCACAAAGTGGCCACAAAGCTCCACTTTCCAATAGTTCATGTATTGACATCACCACACACTAACATCCAGTCACTACCACCCTCCTCGACTATTAGGATAAAAAAGGACAAAGGGCACATGAAAGAAGACAAATGGCACAGAAACCTAAACAGAAAACCAAAGATAGAGGCCCCATCTCTTATGTTGGATCCTTCTGATTTCTACTTTCAAATCTTATCTTTTGTCAACCAGAAATTCTGCCTATTGTTGCTGCCCCTCCCAGTTTCCAAAAGAAAAGCAAACTCTGCCTCCCATCCAGTTTCTGGTGTGCCTGACGTAATGTTAAAGAAATGCCGAGTGCCAGGTGTCGGGAGCGATTTGTTTAGCTTGTGAAGGGAGCTTTGTCAAGTGTTTGGTAAATAGAATTTAGAATCGAAGTCTCCAATAAGCAGACTGTGTAATGTTCTTCCTCAAGTTTATGCTTGCACTGGCAACATTATTTGTCATCTGCTTCTATGGACAGATGCATCTGGCCTGGACATCTTCTATGGACATCTGCCACTAGATGCGAGAAGTCCATAGGTACTGGGTCTGGCATTAGCATCCTACTCTGTAACGTAGCACGACACTTAGCCTTACCACCTAAGGTATCATATACTTAAATCACCTATAATGCCCAAATGAGCTAGAGCTCCAATTTGTGATTTGTTTTGCTTTCAGATTGACAAAGAACTCAGAACATGACCTGTCTTAGTAGACTAAGACAGGTGTATGGGTCTGTGAATTGTAGCACGGTTGTCCTATACTATATGACTAACATCCACTTATGAGTACGATCCACAGACCCAAAGAAGCTAAGTAATAAGGAGGGCCCAGGTCGGGATGCTTGAATCTCACCGAGAAGGGGAAATAGATTAGACAACAGGGGTGGATGGAAGGGAAGGGACTGAGTGGGGGAGGGGAGATAGGAACAGGAGGGATGAGGTGGATCGAGGATGGAGGGAGAGAATACTGGAAGAGATAACTGGACTGGGGAGAGGGGTATATCTCTGAGACTACCTAGAAACCAAGGACAATGGAACACAAATTTATGAGGGTGACCCTACCTAAGACTCTTAGCAATGGGTTATACGGGATCTGAACTGACCTTCTCCTGTAACCAGGCTTCCAATGGATGGAAGTGACACACCTATTCTAACAGGGTCATGCCTCCAAATGGTGCCACTCCCTGGGCAAAGCATATTCAAACCAAGACAGGGTCTGACATAGCCCAGTCTGGCCTCAGACTCACTATGTAACTGAGACTGGCTTTGAACTCCTGATGCTTTTGTCTCTACCTGCCAAGCACTGGAATTCTTATGAAATAAAACTTAAGATTCCTGTCTGTTAAGTTTTAATATGAAATGCCCTGTTTGGCCTTATTTATTAAGTGCTTGCTCTTCACCTGATAGCAGTGGCGGTTCTGGAAACTTTAGTATATGGGACCAACTTGAAGGGGGAGGGCCATGTGGCCTTGCCCACTTCCAGTTACCCTCTGCTTCCTGTCCTCCAAGAAGTGAGTTCCATGCCCCCACAGCTGCCATAGGGCTAGGATTGGGGCCACGTGATCCGAGACTGAACCCCGAAACCATAAACCAAAGTAATTGATTCAACCCCTTAAGCTATGTCAGGAATTTTGCCATGGACCCAGGAAGAGAGACTAACACACTTTCCACTCTCAGAGCATGGACCTTCCCAAGGCAAAGACAGGTTACCTCCCCGCTTCTCACCATTGGATAGGAGAGGTTATTGGATGTAAGGAGTGCGCAAGTTCAAAGTGAGCACTCACCTTTGTGAGATTATAACCACATCCCGGATACATCCTCTTCATCCGAGATTCGGGGACTTGGGATCGCTGTTTTACATTTTTGCCAAACTACGAACCCTATAGTCAAAGAAAAAAGAAAAGGAAAGGAAAGGAAAGGAAAGGAAAGGAAAGGAAAGGAAAGGAAAGAAAAGAAAAGAAAAGAAAAGAAAAGAAAAGAAAAGAAAAGAAAAGAAAAGAAAAGAAAAGAAAAGAAAAGAAAGGAAAACCCCTTCATAGCCCATCACTGATGCCTTTCAAAATATACCTGATTTCCTATGGCAACTAAACATACGTTCTTTCCACCACTTCTACAGACCAGAAATATGGTTCTGATAAACATAAAAGATGCTCCCCCAACCCCATGTGGGAAGGTAGTACACACAGCCCAGGTGTTAGGCGCAGTGGCCACTCCGTGCCGTATGACTTTGTTTTTCAAGGTAGAAATAGGGTAGGGTGAGGTCATCTGAGGGACTTGTTTTTGTGATATGGGAAGCCATGTTAAATGAGAGAGAGAGACAGAGAGAGAAAGAAAAATGTCTTGTGCTCATAAAGGAGATCCTTCCCCACCTCCAAGAGAAGAATGTGATCCATCTAAGATTAGATGCATACTAAAATAGAATTATTTCTTTTGCCTAGAGCAACCCCCAAGAGGCCAGAGCTGCTCTGTGCCTCAGTTCTAGCAAAGACTTACTGGCCCCCCTCAGGGCTCTACCACTTTAGAACCCCACACGCCATGACCAAGGAGTATGAGAAGTTCTGACTGACCAGGCCTGGATCCCTTGGATGCAGTTAACCCCGTGAGAGTGGATGATGTAAGAAAGTGAGGGTACCGTCTGAGAAAAGGTGATCTATAAAAGGTCAGAGAATCATTACAAAAAAACACAAGGTGGACAAAAAGGAAAAAAAAAGCCGGTGTTCCTAAGTGAGAGCAAGAACTAAATCTTAGAATTAAATCATGGGCCACAGTATCATTGTGTAGTATATGACTTATTTACAGACATGGACAAGGTATCGAACCCTGTAAAAAAAAAAATCACTTTTCACCAAGGTGCAGCACATGCATTCACCAAAACTTACAGTGCTAGTTACAAGCCAGATTAAGAATACATCGACCTCTAGCCTGAGACCATAACCACCCATTCCTACTGCTGCCGCCATCACTCGGTTTGAGGAAGGCATCCTCCTGTCTCACTCTCCGTTCTTTGTTTACATATTTTATGTATATGAGTGCTTCGCCTGTAAGTCTTCCTTCCAGAAGAGGGCACTGGATCCCATTACAGATGGTTGCCACCTACTATTTGGTTGCTGGGAACTGAACTCAAGACCCCTGAGAAGATCAGAGCAGCCAATGCTCTCAACCACTTGAGCCGTCTCTCTGGCCTTGCCCTCCATTCCTTTCCAGGACAGCAGGGCAGGACTGTGGGCTGGCAGCATGGCTAGGCTGGTAAAAGCGCTTGCCATGCAAGCCTGGTGACCTGGGCTCGATCCCAAGAAGCCACGGTGGATAAGGGAATCAACTCCCGAGGGTTGTCTCCCGACAACCTTCACACAGCTACCGCAGCACATGCAAAAATGCAAAGTGAAAATTCAAACAGTGGGAAGACTGTGAACATTAAGTCAAAGAACCTCATTATCCCTCAGTACAGTCCCTGACTTATCGTTGCCCTGATGCTAATTACCAAATGTTTCATTATTCTTGCAGACGGGGTCGTGGCCAGATGGAGCAGAGGCCAGAGATCATAAAGAACTCTGTAAACTCAAGGGCTGGTATCACGTGACCTTGGGCTCCCCTTCCCTTGCAGCCTGGGCTGGTGTTCTTAATGTATAATATCCAGTGCGGTGGGTGAGGAAGAAGGCCCAGGGTAGTACAGATGTGCCCGCCGATGGGCCAGAAGCCTGGAATGACTACGTTAGCATCCTGAGCATCTTTGAAGGTGTTTGTAGAGCACCTACATCCAGACATACAGAACCACTGCAAGCACAAACGTAGAGCCTCACCATGGGGGTGTGTACAAGTCACCTAACCCCTGCCCAACACGGGCTTCGTTATCTGTGAGGGAAGAATGCGTGCCCCAGGGATCTGGAGAAAATCTCACATCCCAAGGCACCGTTGCCTGGTACCAAATGGGCACCTCCCAAATGTGTGTCCAGAAAGGAAAAAGCAGGTGGACTAGCTCAGCGCCCCAGACCAGTTATTTTTCTCTCAAACCAAATAAAAATGGAATCCAAAGAGCCTTGAATTAGAGAAGACAATGACTCCATCAGTATTCATGTATTCTAGCTGCAGTTTAACGTTGCCCAAGTATTTATATAAATGGTCACCCCCACATCTTGAGGAGATTTTGCATCAACACTCTGGGGTCTTTTTTTCCCTTGCTATGCTTTATTCCTCAGGCCCATGGACCACTGCACAAACTGCCCCTGTGCCCTTCAGCCTCGATAGGTGGAGACAGCAAGATCTGTTAGGTTGGTTTCCACAGGAAGGCGTTGCAAGCAAGAGAAAGTCAACAGAGCTCAGGCTCGTCTGAGGGTTAGGTGAGGGATGGGGGTGGATCAGAAAAAAAAATGCCCATGTCCTGGTAATCAGGCGGAGTGGGCGTTTTCCATCCACCGCTGCAAGCACTGCTGACTCAGGTTCGTGATAACCAGCCGCTTCAGGAAGCTTCCAAAGAGCCCGCTGCAACCTGAACTTCAAAGAAGAGTCTGCAAACGTCAGGAAATCCCCTTGAACCTTTTCCCAGAGGGTAGGCGTGGAAGAAAGTCTAAACCTCAGATAAAGAGATCGATCGGTGTTGAGATGTGTGTATGCCAAGTGCCAACCAGAGGGCGGTAGGCGTTGAGTTTTGGAAAGGACAATTGTAAATAACACAAAAGTCACTCTTTGAGGAGATGCAAAAGCCAAGGGGCTCGGGAGCCGGCTCAGAGGCTCAGAGCACTTGCTGCCCTCGCAGAGGACCCCCGGGTTCGGTTCCCAGCACCATCAACAGGTGGTGAGCGGCTCCTAGCATTTTGGGGCTCCAGTTCTAGGGGATCTTGCCCCGTGGCTTCCTGCATGCCCACAGTCATCTACATATAAAACAGATCTTTCAGAATGAATGATTTCAGAGCTGCTGTTCTTCACTGCCAGAGCGAGTCTTGGTATTTCTCCGTTCCTTCTTTAGTTTCCCACAACGGGTGTATTTAATATAACGATTTCCACCTCAAATGTGCAGTCCGCCATTTAAAAACAACACAGAAATTGGGAATCCCCAAAGTTTCTTTGGCTAATGCATTCCTGAGACATGGCTTTACACTTAGAACTGCATTTCTCTTTTCTTTCCAGGACCTGAACCCTCCTGTTAGATTTAACAATGCAATGTGAAGAGACCAGAATGAGAAATTGAAGTCCCAACCTACACACACACACACACACACACACACACACACACACAAATCAGATACAACAAGGACTCACAGATACTTCAAAATTCATTCAGGATTTACAGTGTGCAGTTTTTCTTGAGTATCTTGAGTCCCAAAGACTGGGAGGATTATTTTTAGTACAAGCTCACAGCGTTTTAAAAAGCCAGTTTTCTTCTCTCCCTTTTATGGCTGGGGCTGCTACCACTCTTGTGTGGTTCCTGACAAGTGCTATGTGAATACACAAAGACATAGAGAAAATGGAGTTCCTGTCCACAGGGGCAGGGAAGACCCCCTTCTCCCCTATCCCCAAGTCATAGACTTTAAACTTCATATTTGATTCAAAGACCTTGGCTGCTTTAAAACTGACCTCGGCAACCAGCCGCCTCCTTTAGCCATTGGAAGAGGAGGAGGAGGAGGAGCAAAGGCCCTGGGGAACCGCCCCCCTCCTTCCTCTCTGTGTATGTAAGTACACATATGCACACATATGCTCATGAAACCAGAGGACAACTCACGGGCCACCCACCTTTTGGGGTCTTTCTGGCCTGGGCCTTTCACAAGTCTGGAACTTGCCTCATGGCTAGGCAGGCTGGTCGGGCAGCCGCCACCTGTCCGCCATCTTTTCCAGGACTGGGATTGCATGGGCATGCCGCCTTGCTCGGGTGCTTGACATGGGTTCTAGGGACCCGGTTCCAGGCAATCCCTGAATCAAATGAGCCACCTTTACGACCTTCCTTTTACTGTATCTAGGAACTTGAGTGTGCTAGACAAAAGCCACAGCCCTGGATTTCACTGGGCCGTCCCCATTTCCCCATTTCCCCTCTATTTAGGAAGCTGCTAAGAGTAGCTCTCATGTAAGTAGGATGCTGAAACACAGGCCAACTGTTCACTCCATCCTCCCTGCCTGAGTACCCGGGACCAACCAGATTTTCTCCTTTGTTGACATTTAACATCCATCTTTCTTGCTCTTGTGTCTAATCAAGTAGCTACTAAGACTTAACGATACCCATTCTTTAACCCCATCATCATCATCATCATCATCATCATCATCCCCATCATCATGAGTAACAGCAAATGCACTTACATAGCACTTCCCAAGTCTTAAGTACTGTTTGTAATGTAAGCTAACTCATTAACTTAATCTTCATGACATCTACCCATGACACAGTCCCATGAGGCTTATTAAGCTGGTGACTTACATCCATCTTCTCGCCTGACTGACCACCCAACTCAGCTCCACCCTCTTCCTGAAGGCTATTACTTGATACAGGCCTATCCTTGCAATTAATCTAAGAAAAAACAAGATTATTTTGGTTCAAAGGTCCTCTAGGGTCACAGATGTGGCATTTCTGGCCCATGATGCATTTTTAGGAAGGTGGCTTATGAAAAGGGACATGGTTCGAGGGGAGTTCTGCGTACTCTGTCAGGACAGTCACTCGTGGCAGGATGTGCTTAGAGGACACATGATAATTAAGCCAGTCAGAGAAGACAAATGCCACATGATCTCAGTTATACATGGAATTCACTGAAACAGACCAGAAGGGCAGCTACCAAAGGCTGCAAGGTTACAGAGTGAGGGTATGCTGTTCCACAGACGTGAAATCCAGTTAGGAAGGAACTTATTTAGATATACATTTAATTCTTAATACATACATACATAATTATATAATTAAATATTACATGTATTTCTATAAAGTAATTTAATTTAGAGTCTATGGTACATCACAGTGAATGTAGTTCATCACAATCTATTATACATTTGAAAATTTCAGAAAGAGGCCAGGCATGCTGACACACACCTTTAATCCCAGCACTCAGGAGGAAGAAACCAGCCTCGTGTATAGATCTAGTTCCAAGACAACCAGAATCACACAGAGAAACCCCGTCTTGAAAAAAAAAATAGGCAGATAAACAAATAAGTAAAATTGCAAAAAGGGTCAGTTTGAAATGTTCTAATCATGAGAAAATGATGCAAGTCAATATATGTTAATAACTAATTTAGCCATTTTACAATAAAATCTATAAACATAGAGATATCATACACAACAAGTACAAATGTTTGTAGTCAGTTCAATTGCCAGCTCATCTAACCCTGACAATCCTGCAGCACTTGGCAAAGTCGTGGCTACCATCAAAACCGCTGCGCATCTCAAGATACCTCGGGCATCCGCCTGCTTGCAGGTATAATGGCAAGGCGAACTACAAGGACAGATTATAGTGCTTTGAAGAACAGTAGTGGACCATCTGGTCTGTGATGCTCGAGAGGCTGAGGCAAGGTCATGCATATGAGATCAGTCTGAGCTTTCATAGCAGAATGCTGTCAGAGAGAGAGAGAGAGAGAGAGAGAGACAGAGACAGAGACAGAGAGAAAGGAAGATGCAAGAGACAAAAATGCTATCCTGACAGAGCACTGTCCCTAGCCACTTGTCCACGTGTCCTGGCACTGGCAACAGCAGCAGTCCAAGCCATAGGCTACATCCTAAGGTGAATGGAGCCGATGGCTGTTCAGAAAGACCACCCCATGGGAGGAGGTCTGAGCAGTGGGAAAGGCCAGGGACCAGACAACGTACTGACCTAAGTCCTGAGCTGCTTCTTTAGGAATGGAGCTGGTGTAAGTCCTGTGTGTTCAGAGACATGTGAGAGTCAATGTACTCTTCCAATATGGCGGCCTCCGGTATAACTGGAGCAGGCCGGTTCCCAGAATCGTGTGTGTGTGTGTGTGTGTGTGTGTGTGTGTGTGTGTGTGATTTTCTCCATATTAATGACCAGCAGGAAGTTACCCTTTGCTCACTATACATGTTTCCCAATTTCTACCTGGCTTGGGCTTTCAGGGGACCCCGACCAAGGCCTCTTACTGAACTCTTGCTACAACCCCAAGCTGCGTGACACAGTACAAAAAAAAAAAAAAAAAAAAAAAAAAAAAAAAAAAAAGGCTTTATAGCACAGAATCCGTGTGACCACGGAGTGGGTGCATGAGGGTCATGGCCTCTGTGGTAGGACAGGCTAGGAGAAGAAGATCAAAGAACCCCAGAAACTAGGCAGTACTTCAGAAAGGTGGCCAAGTATAATCAATAGCTTCTTTACTGGTGGTAGATAATGAACGGGGGACAGGACACAACCCAGAAGAGCCAAGCCACCACAATGAAAAGCTTATCCCAGGCCAACAATATGGCTCAGGTAAAAGGTACTTATCACCAAGGCTGAAGAACTAAACTCAATCCCCAGGATCCACATGGTTGTAGAATGACCTCCATGTGTACACATGTGACCCCATCTCCCTTGTAAATAAATAAACAAACATATATATATAATTTTTTACATATTATTTTAAAGTTCATCCCACTAGGAACACAGGACCTAAGTCCCAAGCTTCCTATCTGGAGTTTCCATTTATAAAACGGGCTCTTTCTGAGCCCAGTCCAGCTGGTTGGCATGTCCCGAGTGAGGCATAACTCAGAGAGCAGAGCACAGGTCAGCTGAGTACAGGCCAGGGGTTTCCACTGCCCCGTGGCAGGGGCTGCCCACATTCCTCTCCTCCTGTTTTTCCCTCTTAGAATGTGTTTTCATTGTCCTTATCTCCAGCAGCAGAGGGGACGGAGCCAGCTGAAGGGGGTCTGACCTTGGTGGAATTTGGAAGTCATACAGGAGACCGTCTTCTCCACCTAAATTCAGCCTCACGCCACCATCAGAAGGCAGAGGCTGGGCGAAGTGGAATGGAAAGGGAGCTATTCCCCAGTGGGAACGTGAGGTACTGGGAAGCTGAGGGTGTGGCTCAGAGGACTGCTGGAGTTCAAGTTATGAGTCACAGTGGAGACAGGAGCTGAGCTCGAATCCAGAAAGACCCAGACTAGGCTGCGTACCCCCAGGTCAGAATGACACCCCATCCTTCTACAGAGAAAGAAGGAACAGGAGATCACCCTCTTGCCAGTGGAGAGGATATCCCCCGAATCTAGAACGGGAAATGAGGAAAGTTATTTGCAAATCTTTCTCCGTGGCAGTCCAGCAAAGCGCATACATATGTCAAATACAGTGCTTTGCCTTTCTCGTCCCAGATGTCCATCCTTAGGGTCCAGTGAGGACATTCTCTCTCCTGTTCCTGAAATAGTAAGACTATTTCTTGCGGAGAGGGCGATCTGATTTCTGCCGGGCATGTGCCCCACTCAGTACATCGGTATCAAGGTGGGTGAGCGAGCAAAGGCTATCAAATCCAGGCCCACGGCAACGCCCCCTCTGCTTGAGGGTGAGGCAGCTGCTCGCGGGACTGATGCCAGGTAAGGAATGGAAGAAGAGGATGGTACGGTGGACGGTAGAGTAACCGTGAATGTGCGCCAGTGGACAATAAAGAAACTGCTCTGTGCGTGTATAACCTGACAAGAGCAAATCTCGTCACCCGTTCTACATGGATGGGTCTAGCAAACATTAAATGATGTGAGTCAATCGCAGAAGACAAAGACTGGACTGCTGAGCTAGCCCGGTGGGAACAGGCGCTTGCTGGCAAGCCTGAGGACCTGGGTTTGATCCCCCAAATTCCCACACCATCCCATGAAGTGACGACATCTTAGAAGCAGTGTTACGTCCTTGTATGTCACGAAACAAATGCATCTGAGGTGCTGGAGATGGGATTTCTAAAAGTCAAAATCTAGCAAGACTAGATAGATCAGTGTCAATGTCACCTGAAGGCATGAAAACAAAGCAACTTCCTCTCGGGTTAGTTTGACCAAAAGCAAACCCAAATTTAAGTTCTTCATTTTTCTACCTGTGTCTTCTATCTGTGGGTCGTGGTAACTGGCCTGTTTGTACCTAGCTCTTGTACCTGTCTGATGTGTGTGTCCCTGCTACCTGTGTCTTGTGCTATGTGACTGTTCCCTGTCTGTGCCTGATGCCTGCCTTTGTGTGTGTGAGTGTTAATTGTGTGTGTGTGTGTGTGTGTGTGTGTGTGCACATGTGTGCACAAGCCATGCCTGTATCTAACAAAGGGCTTTGCTCTAATTCTTGAACAATACAGAAAACATGAGATGGGAAAGAAGTAAGGAATCTTTCCAGAAATCTTCAACAGAGTTTTATGAGGGAAGGAGCTACTTAACAGACCTGGAACAGCAAACGAAACCACGTTCTATCAACCCTACACCCTCAGGCTGCATCCACCATGTGCGGCATCTTTGCTGGCCTGTTGGCAATTTTCAGTAAATACTACAACACACACACATAGACAAACATTGTTCTGGGTAAGGGCAAGAAAGAATGATTTCAGATTAAAGCTGTGCACTTAGCATAGGTTGTAAAAGCTGGCCATGGGTGAAATCCACGGCCTTAGTAAGTCTGATACATTGTTCTCTTAAAGGCAGGTTGAATTTAAACCGGAGAAGTTCAGACTTAAGTGACCTCAAGGCATATCAAGGCATATCATTAACTTAGTTACAAAGCTAGGGAAAGTTGAGTCTCTTTGGAAACTCTTACTATAGCCAAGAACTCCTTGTAGCCTCTTTCTTTCATTGCTCTTACCCCCTGCACGTGTGTGTGTGTGTGTGTGTGTGTGTGTGTGTGTGTACGTGTTTCCTATGTTATGAGCTTAGATCAAAATACTCATCCCTTCTTCTCAAGCCCCTGATCCAAGCAAAGGCCACGCCCTCCAATAAACATTCTCTCCTCTGGGTTTTTGCAGCCTCTTTCTACCTCAGAGGACTTAAGGAAGGTGCCCTTACCATGCACTGCACCCCACGCCTCACTCACCCCAAAAGAATGATTCAGGCCCACACCCTATTCTCCCAGGAAAAACAAACCCAAGTTTCATCTCCAGGCTTCCCAAGGCCAGGCTCTGCCTGGGCAGGAGGAACATTGTGGAGTGCTAGGCAGCCCTACCTCTGCCTGGCAGGCATTAAACTAGCCTTATGCATTTCAGAAGTCTTCTTAGGAAAGGGGATTTTCCAAAGCAGAAATAAACCCACCAGCTCAGTCCACCCCTGCTGATTTTCCAACTAGAGGAAGGGTGGTTGTTTCAATGCGGAGCCAGTCCTCCTGCAGTCTCAGGACTTGCAAACTCCCCCTCCCACAGATGGGCAAGCTTGCAGGGCCGACTCTCAATAGCCTAGTGTCTGGTGGCCAGAAATCAAGGGGACAAAGTCCTGCCGGCAGTTTTTGTCACATCACCACGCGCTTCTCACATATCACCATGGAGCATATACAGATGTTCTTTCCACATCTGGCCCCTGGGCTTGCTTTCATTCACAGCATTACCCCACAAAACAGATGAAAACAGACACGTGGGCCTGTACATAGTACTGTTTATTATGCCAATCATTCAGTCCTTGCTGAAACAAGACCAGAGAGGAGTGGGGATGAATCCTGAGTAGGTGGGGCATGGAAGATGATCGGGGCAGACAGACTGTTCAGAAAGACGCGTTAATGGTAGGCACATGCGATTCTGGATTTGCCCCAAACAAACGTAACACCAACCACGGACCCTAGCGTAAATGATAACAGGCTCTCTAACTGTCGGCTGGCAGGACCTCAAAGCCACGCCCCACCCCGA
Source organism: Apodemus agrarius (assembly GCA_964023405.1). Classification (NCBI taxonomy): domain Eukaryota; kingdom Metazoa; phylum Chordata; class Mammalia; order Rodentia; family Muridae; genus Apodemus; species Apodemus agrarius. Next base: position 68,282,641 of record OZ030019.1, on the reverse strand, counting down.
TGGGGGCGTTGACAGTCAGGGAGGCAGAGCATGTGTGAAGGCAGGGGTGTGCTTGAGTTTCCTGCATCTCTATCCCACTTTGCTGTGCTGTAATAAACAAAATCTTTCTTGTTTTCTAGTTTGGTTATGTGTGTGTACAGGTGTGCTTGCGAGTGTGCACAGATGCGTGCAGAGGGTAAGGTCAAAAGTCTGATCTGGTCCCTAGCCGTTCTTCAGTTTTGCTTTGTTAGAGAGAGCAAGAATCAGTCTCCCTCTCCCTCTCCCTCTCCCTCTCCCTCCCTCTCTCTGAACCTGAAATTCACCGGTTTGTCTAAACTGGCTGGCCAGTGAGCTTCGGGGATCACCCCGTCTCCACCTCCACAGAAGGGGACTTACAAGTGCACACAGCCACACCTGGCTTCTTACACGGCTTGTAGGATCTCCATCAGGTCCCACCGTTGGCACTTTCCTAAGCTCCTGACTGAGCCATCTCCCCAGTCCCATATCTAATTTTTCTTTTTCCTTTTTGAGACAATGTCTCATATAACTCCAATTGGGCGCATAGCCAAGGATGGCCTTGAACGTCTGAATCTCCCAAGTGGCTAGTCATCAGTTTCTGCAGTTCTGGGACTCACACCCAGAGCCTCAGTCACGGTAGGCAAGCACTCGGCCAAGTAAGGAACACCCTCAGCCCCCAAACCTGTTCTTTACAAAACCACTGCTACCTCTCAGCCATAAAATGATTAAATGGGGCGTGGTCTGAGGCAGCCCACTCACCCCACACAGTCCATACGCCAACACTTCTTCACAGACGCCTTCACCCCATGCTCTGGCCTGGACAGAGAATCCCACCCACCAGGGCTGGCTCTGCACAGCATGGCAGGCTTTTGAGTGCCCCACCCCATGCCTACCACTGTTGGGGGTCCAGGCTCTGAAGAGGCATCCACTTAGAAGTCCAAACTCTGCCATCACAAGCTCTCCCCACTCTACAATGGCAGGTAAGTAGCCCATAGGTCACGAGACAGGCCCTTCAGTACTCACCAAACCCGAGCCCCCCTTTCTCCCGTGGGCCACCTCCTCTTCTGTGTCTCAATGTCCGTTCTGAATGTCGTATGGACATCTCATTTAGGTCTCAAGACTCAGAAAGGGGACCATTCTTGTCGCCTGTAGCCAAGGCTGAGGCTGGGGGAAGCTGAGGGACATAAACACACTTGCGGAGTTCAGAAGGAACAGAGCTAAGATGTCACCCTAGGTCTGTCCCAGTCCAAACCCTGAGATGTCATATGCCTTAAGTGAATATGGCGTTGCCATTCTGAATGGTGCCTTGACATATGCCTGATGTTCACTGACACTGGCATATGTACAGCTCCTCATCATTTTTATTAGGCGTGTGTGTGTGTGTGTGTGTGTGTGCATACACTTGCAGGAGGGAAGGATGCACACGTCACAGCATATATGTGGAGGTCAGAGGGCAACTTGCCCAAGTCTGTTCTCTTCAGGCTCAGTCTGTCGGGCCCAGCGTACCAGCTGTCCGTAGAGACCTTAAAGGAAGAGGGCAACCCCCACCCTTAGAACAGGCACTGGTTTCAGTGCTGGCAAGCAGAGCATCTAAAAGCCACTGTCATCAGAAGGTGCTCGCTGCACTGCCCCCAGCAAGACAGAAATCGATTTGCGACAGAGATTGTCTCGAGGCTAAAGTGACCTCCAGAGAGGGCTTCGATTAATTAGTGTTCCTTATAACAGAACCCAGGCTCCCCTGGGGCCTTCCCCAGTAAGATTTCACAAGCAGTATTTTAAACACTGAACCATGTGCTGCTGCCTCTGTCTTAATATTTCATCTCAAACAGACATGTTAAGTGCCTATTGTTCGCCAACAGAACTGGGTGTAAAGCGACCAAAGTCTTACTCATTAGCCACGTCACATGAATCCTCATTGGGGTCATTCATGCCTACATAAATAAAGGGTCCCGTCATCGTCTTCTGGAGCCGCAGAGCACAGGAGCCGGCTCTGGGTCTGGATGGTGCTAACTAAATGGTCGAAGAAACTCAATACACCATCCGGACGGAAGCCATGAGTATCTCACTCTCATCCCAGGACGAAAGGCTCAAGGCTTTTAAATGTAGGTATTTGGAAGGAAGGAACGAATTCTTTCCGCTGCCCTTGAACACAGACCTTGAATTGCTGTACCCCACCAGCTCTGTGGCAGAGCCTTGGGGTCCTGTGATGGTGAGGATGAGGTAGTAAAGGAGCAGGAAGAAACTGTAGGGTCTATTGGAGAGTGTGTGTGTATGTGTGTGTGTGTGTGGGGGGGGGTTAGTCAGTGTTTTATGGCTGTGAAGAGACACCACGACCACAGCAACTTCTTATAAAGGAAAGCATTCAGTTGGGGCTGGCTTACAGGTTCAGAGGTTTAGTCCACTGTCGTCATGGTGGGAAGCAGGGCGGCAAGCAGGTGGACGGGATGCTGGAGAAGGAGGTGAGAGTTCTATATCCAGAGGCACAAGCAGCAGGCAGAGACTGACACTGGGCCTGACGAGCATTTGGAAGCCTCAAAGCCCATCCCCAGTGACCCACTTTCTCTAGCAAAGCCACACCCACTCCAATAGGGCCACGCCTCCTAATTCCCCTCCCCCCGCCTCCCCCCCCCCGCCCCGCCCCATCAAGTAGCACCACTCCCAATGAGCAAGCTTTCAAATCTATGAGCCTGTGGGGGTCACTCCTATTCAACCCCCAAATATAGGGGAGCAAAAGATACTTGTGAGGAAAGAGAGAGAGAGAGAGAGAGAGAGAGAGAGAGAGAGAGAGAGAGAGCGCCAGGGTGGGCAGACAGAAAGGGAGCTGAGAGCTGGCGCAAGCAACCTGGGGTCTGTATGAAGAAAATCGATGAGTGGAGGGAGGGAGGGAGGGAGAGAAGGAGGGAGAGAAGGATAGAGGGAGAGGAAGAAAGAGGGAGGAAGAAAGGAAGGAGAGGGAAGGAGGAAGAGAGAAGGAGAGAAGAGGAAGGGAGGGAGGGAGGGAGGGAGGGAAGGAGAAAAGGAGGGAGAGGAGGAGGGAATCCAGAAATCACATGGCGGCTCACAACCATCTGAAATGGAATCCAGTGCCCTCTTCTGGTGTGTCCGAAGAGGGCGATAGTGTACTCACATCCATGAAATACAGACAGGCCCCATGCTAACAGGCATCTTCTGCCCTACTTCCTGACTTCCCTGACCTTTTTTGTTTCTCTCTTCACATCTTTCTGTGATGTTGCATTGCAGGGTTGGACCAGACAGCCGCCCCTAGCACTCTGCATTCTCCATCTGTGCAAAATTAACAGACCGGCCTCAAGAGTCCCAGATCACCTCTGGGGACCCTGAGTCCATGGAACGAACGTGCCTGCCAACAGCATCTAGGCTTTGCCCAGCGCCCCCTCCCCCCGACCCGGGGAGGGGACAATGCATGATTCTACCAGGTGTTGGGGCTGACTTAACTAAAAGCAAGTTGAAATACAGCCAGGGCCGCTGACACCGGGCAGCATCACAGAGAGCGATGGCAGCCAGAGCCAAGGCGTCCTGGGGGGACAGGAGGAAATCTCCGTGAGCACCAGGTTCACAGGCAGCGTGTGTAAGCACTGTGGTCCAGCAGCCTCAGAAATGTCCCTGCAGGCCTAGGATAAAGACAAAGGATGCTGGGAAGGCTCAATGGTGAAGCTAACTTCCCGGCAAGAGGGCGTGGCTCATAGGGCCTCCACGAGGGAAGCGGAATCTGGAAGAAGAAAGGATAAAATCAAGACCTGGAGCTGGAAAGGTGGCTCCGGGGCTTAACCCCACATGCCAGCCAAGGCCGGAAGCCTGGAGGCCCCACTTTGATCCCTGAAACCCGTAAGGTGGGAGGAAGGAAGTGACTTCACAGTGACCTCTGACCTCCACTTGCGCTGTAGTGGTAATAAAGTTTTTAAGAAGCACTGAAGGAGGTCCCTGGGGCTGGAGAAATGACTCCACTTACAGTTAACACTGAGTTCTACTCTTCCAAAGGACCAGAGTTAACTTCCCAGAATCCACAGGGTGGCCCCAGCTCGTGCTAGTAGGGTCTGCAACGCCAGCTCCAAGCAATGTGACGCCCTCCTGTGAGCTCGCCGGACACCTGCACTCACGTGTGCCTCACACAGGGAAACATGCATGTATATGCGTGCTCCTTGGTTTCTGTCACCTTGACACAAGCCTAGAAACGTCTGGGAAGAGGGAGCCTTAACCGAGGAGTCGCCTCCATCGGATTGGCCTGTAGGTGAGTCCGTGGGACATTTTCTTCATTGATGAAGATTGATGAGGGACCAGCTCGCTGTAGGTGATGCCACCTTTGGGCAGGTGATCCCCTGTTGAAGAAAACAGGCTGGGCAAGGCCGTAAGCAGGAATGCCTCACAGGCTCTGCTTCCGTTCCTGCCTCCAGGCTCCTGCCTTGACTACAAGCCCTTTCTGGGTCCTTCTGGGTTTCTCTTCACATGTTTCTTCTGGCCGTGATGTTTTAATCATAGAGACAGAAAGCAAACTAAGACAGCATTAAAAATAAAATAAAATAAAATAAAATACTGAAAAATAAATGAATAAAAAGGTCCTTATCTCCAGAGAAACCAGCTGAGACGAGACATCCCAGGAGGGCTCAGACTGTGACCTACTTTCTGATCCCCAGACAGAGCAAAGGTCAAGGATCACTTCTTACTTTAAAACATAGCTTAAAGTTTTCTTCTGGACCTTTCATTCTCCCTGTACAGCCCCAGAGAAGACAGGTGGCACACTCGGTGCTGGTATCCGAGCAGGGATGATAAACACGGAGGGAGAACTGAACCGAGTTCAAGAACTTCTGTTCCCAGACTGCAGGACTCTGGGGACGGGCTGTTCCTTTCAATCCACCTTTGCTTCTGATGCCTTAGCACATGTCCGCAGAATGACTTCAAGGCGGTGTGCTCGGAGCTGGGTGGACAGGGGACTCTGGCTGGAGGGCGTGGTCTCTGGAAGAGCCTCTGAGGAGGAATAGGCTCCTTCCTGGTCCTCTCCCCATTTTGTCCAAGTCTGCCATGCACAGAGGCACTCATTACAGCCTTGGGAGACCAGAGTCAAGGTGGCGCACGCCTGTAATCCCAGCACTTGGGAGGCAGAGGCAGGCGGATTTCTGAGTTCGAGGCCAGCCTGGTCTACAGAGTGAGTTCCAGGACAGCCAGGACTACACAGAGAAACCCTGTCTCGAAAAACCAAAAAATAAAAAAAAGGTTGAAAAACAACAGAAAAAAACCAAAGGAAGAAATGAGGTCGCCCGGAGGTGTCTCTTCAGCCACTCAGGGTACAAGCGTCTCCTGGGGCTCTCTAGTGCACCGCACAAATGTCCTGACTGAGATGATCTCTGGGCACCTGAAGAACAGCACACACGTAACTACTGCGTCCCCCTCCAATCCCTACAGCACTGGCTTCTGAACAGTATTGCAATAGCATGGGTGAGTCAAACCATAACCTACTTTGTCTAGGCCACGGCAGGCACACCAAATTCTACTACCCGGTAAATGTTGTATTCTTCACCCCACTGAGATAGTAAGAAAAGGAACTCGCTTTCCTTCAAGTCCTTCATGAAAGAGTGAAAACAAAAATAGTCATTTTTCTTCAGACTTGAATACGACATTTTTAGCATTCTGGGTGAAGAAACAGGACTTACAGGCCTGAGGCTTCTCAGGCCAGTGGTGTCCCAAGGTCAAGTGTTCTCATGAAGAAGTTTCCAGTCGAGGTAGAGGGTTTTATTGTTCGATTGGGTTTTTGTTTTGTTTTCTTCAGGAAACACTATTTTTACTTGAAAGGATGAGTAGTAGACTGTATGTACTCAATTGAAACTATATTGGCTCGATTTCCTTAAAGAATGAATAAAGCAAGCCCGCCCCGAAAAAGAAAACCCTGACTGTATCTGTTGCTGCCAGTAATAACATTTGGGCTGTCACCAAAGGTCAGGATTTTAAGAAACACTGCCACTGTAAGGTTGAGGTTCCCTAGTACTTCAGACTTTTCAGATGAAACTGACACATTGATGTTAAATAATTCCTTGAATAATGTAGCCAAGTAGCTATGTATCTATGTAATCTGACTGAATACTTTCTGCGAGTCATTTTGCAAATTCATACACAGTTTTTAAAAGTCTAGAGTCGGAGAGCTTACTCGCGAGTTAGCGTGTTTGCTGTACAAGCTTGGGAACCCAAGTTCGAATCTGTAGCACTTGCTCACATCAAAGCCCTTTATGGTCACACGTGTATCCGTAAGCCCAACGGTCGGGATCACTGGGGCTTGTTGGCTGCAAACTTGGCTTCGGGTTCAATGAGAGATCTTGTCACAAGGGACTAATATAGAGTGGTGGAAGGCAACAGACACTCAGGGTCCTCCTCTGACCCCCAGGTGCTGTAAATGGACATGTTTCTCTCTCTCTCTCTCTCTCTCTCTCTCTCTCTCTCTCTCTCTCTCTCTCTCTTTCTACACACACACACACACACACACACACACACACAATACCAGAAAAAGAAAGGAAAAGAGTGTGTGTGTGTGTGTGTGTGTGTGTGTGTGTGTGTAGAAAGAGAGAGAGAGAGAGAGAGAGAGAGAGAGAGAGAGAGAGAGAGAACAAAAAGAAATCTCAAACACATGCTAAACTGCTGGGTATTCATATAGGAATAGTAAAGGTTCATTGGAGAGACCTGTGGTGTCTCGGGGAGTCTGTGGGGAGACTGTCCCCTCTGCTTTAGGTTTTACTTTTCTAACAAGCTAGAAGAGGTGACTCTCATGACCTCCCAGTTGATGCCGAAAGAACACTTGACAAAATTCAATACATTGCTGCGACTCTCACTAACTGCATATGCATCGTGGGATTCTTTTATCCATGACAAAGAATAAAATTATGTCATCTGCAGGAAAATTGGGCGCTGCGGGAGAGCATCTTGTTTAATGAATTAGGCCTTTCTCAGGAAGACAAATGCATTTTCTCTTATTTGTGGTTCCTAGTTTTTTATAATGCTGCATGCAAGCATGTATGTATGTACATCTGTATGTTTGTGTATGTATGTATGTATGTATGACAGGAAAGTAGAAATGAAACTCTCTAGGAGAAAAAAGAAGATAAACAGAAAAGTGGAGAGATGAGAGACAGAAAACTGAAGTGTACAAATGCGCCAGCAACGCGTGCTTGCGAGGGGCCTTATATAACCCAGTACCATGCACCGTGCATATACACGCAGTGAACATGATTTTAAGGATATTTCTAAAAGTGTCCATGCACTAATAAAAGCTAACTTCTCTAATCTGATTAAGGAAATCTAAAACTGCAGTCAACCTATTTAAAATATACTGTGTGTGCTCACCATTCCCACGCATGCTCACACTAAAGGTCTTAGCCAGTGCAGTAAAAGAGAGAGAGATAAAAGGGAGGATTAAGACTGTATCCTATTGGCAACGTGATTATTTACGTTTAAAAAAATGGCAAGGGATTTACAAAAATTTTCAGGATTTGGTGTGTTCAGTAAGTTGTCAGTCATAAGATTAATACACAAAACTGAGTTGTGTTCCTGTAGGTTAGCAATACAGGTCTAAAATGGTGCCTCTTGGGCTGATGAGATGGCGCAGAGGATAAGGGACTTGCTACACACCCGAGGACCTGAATTATCACCCTCAGAACCCATTTGAAGCCAAGTGTGGTAACGTGCTCTTGGAATCACCCCACCCTGCACTGACATGGCAGGGGGATGAATCATAAGCTCATGAGCTCATATGGTGGATGTACACAGTGGTACACAGCAAAGAGACCCTGTCTCAGACAAGATGCAAGATGAGGACTGGCACCCCAGGTTGTCCACATGTGTACCACACACATGACTGTGTGCACATGCAAACATGTGCGTGTATACACACACAATCATGAGTATGCATGCACACATACAAGCACACACGTGCATACTTTTAAGGTACCTGCTCTTGATGTGGTGGTGGCACACCTGTAACCTCAGGACACGGGAGGAAGAAGCCGAAGGACTGTGGGGTTTAGGCCAGCCTGAACTACACAGCACAGCTGATTGAAAACAAAACAGAAACAGTCTGAATCATGGTTTGTGTGTGAAATGGGACAAACACTTGGTTGCCAGATGGGGGTTGTGTTTTGGGAAATTGTAAGACTTTTGAGAGAGCTAGCGAAGGAAAGTGGGTCTTAGGAGACAGGACTTCCTGTCCTGTGTCAGCTGACTGCCAGCATACTGTTACTAGCTACCGCACACACGCCACCACACACACAACCACATACACACCACACACACCAACACACACACATACCACACGCATACACCACACACACCACCACCACCACCACAACTACCACCACACGTTCACCACCCCTACCATCCTTTTCCTGCTACAACATAATAAATCCCCTCAAATTTTGGGTCAAATTAAATTTCACACATACACCTTCAGCTGTTTGGCCAGCTCTCTGCTCACAGCATTGAGAAATAACTAATGCAGTATCTGAAACAATAGCACCAAGTATAAAATCAAATACCTATAGAATACATATTCTAAAAAATTAGTGCATTAATTTAAAAAAATCAGTCTGTCCAGAAACAAAGATCATATATGTGGCTCACGGAGTGGGAGATTTGGTATTATTAGCGTGTTAATTCTTTCCAAATTGATCTGTAAATTTGATGCAATAATGCAAAATACAAATAGATTTATCTTTCTGTGTCTCTGTCCCCAACTCACTCTCTGTCTCTGTGTGTCTCTCTGTCTTTCTCTCTGTCTCTTTCCCTACCTCTCTCATGTGTGCGGGAGGTGTCAGTGTATGCACACAAGCATTTCAGGTGCTTAGAGATGGAAGAGCATTTGAAGCCCCTGGAACGGGAGTTACAGAAAGTTGGGAGCTGTCCAATGTGGGCGTTCTGATCCTCTGAAGAGCCAAGGTAACTCAAACCGCTGAACCGTCTGTTCAGTCCCTGGATTTCTTTTGTATATCATCAAGATATTTAAAAAAAAAAAAAAACAAAAACAAAAAACAAAACAAAAAAGACGAGCCTAAACTACTCTGAAAAAGAGAGAGAGATGTGAAGAGAGAATGAGGGAAAAGTGACAAAGTTGTAAGTCCTGCAGTTGCTCGCTCTCTCTACGGCAGGTGACTCCATGGAAACCGGTCGGGCCTACGTGCTTTATATTCTAGTAAATAGAATGCCCTGGGAGAACCCTCAGTGGTTTGAATAAGAGTCAGCCCTAAAGGCTTTGGTCCCTAGATGGTGGAACTTGGTGGAAGAATTAGGAGGTATGACCTTGTTGGAGGTTTCAAAATCCCATGGCATTCCCAATTAGCCCCTGGGATGCAGAGGCAGGGGCATTTGAGAGTTCAAAACTAGCCTGACCTACAGAGCAAGTGTCTGGACAGCCAGGACTACACAGAGAAACCCTGCCTGTGCATTGGGGGACTAAACGAGATGAATATCAGACAAGAGCTCCGGGGCATCTGCCATAATACAGAAGGTTCCCATGGGTGGGGTGCGTGGTCACAGCTCCGACGCGAGCCATCCTCCATAGAAAGAACCGTTACAGAAAAGGCACATTGCGAATGCCCACAGCCAGTCTTGGAGCCCTGGGAAGGCAGGGTGAGCATTTACCACCAGCCTGCTGAGACAGAGAAAAAGACTGATCTTTTTCTTTTTTAATGCCAAGTATCGTCCACATTTTGCCGCTGTTTCTAGCCTAGCCCAACACTGTCCCAGAACCTCCACTGCACCTCGCTTACGCTCAGGTGCACCACAGGGAATCATTCCAACCCCAGCAGCCCTAGGTCCCACTCCTGTCTGCTTGATTGCAATTAGCCTTTCTTCCAAGGGGTCAAAGATTTACCACCGCTATCAGAACAAAGTGTGGATCCTCTTAAGATCTCTCAAGCCCTGAGTGGTCTGGCTCCTGCCGTAACTCAGGCTGCATACCCTTTGCGCCACTACAAGGCTCTTCATGCCACGTGTTGTTCCGCTGTCACAGGGCTGTCGTGTTTATTCTTCTACCTCTGGACTGCGGGCACCCACATGCCCCCTTTACAGTCTAGGTCTTATCTCAGCGTGTATCCATTCATCTGAGAGGGTTTATTTCCCCTTACAGTCCAGGAAAGGACCCTTAGCTGCTTAATTTCTTAAGTTGGAACAATTATTTCCATTTAACATTATGCAATAATCTTTTCATTATGATATTTTTTACCAATATCGTCTTTGGATTGTGTCTGTTGTTAATTAGGATTACAAGACTATATGATATCAGGGCCTTTGGATTTTGCTAAATGTTGAAACTGTAGCATCTCACACAGTAGCTGCATTGTGGGAGGTACCCAAATATAAACTAAGGTTTAGATGAAGTAATGAGTCCTGAAAATTAGTTATCTATATATAAAATGACGTCAGCACTGTTTGTAATAATGTTGTATTAGAAACAACTCAAAAACCCATTAAATAGGCTCCATTAAATAGGCTATATCATGTTACATCCATACAGTGGAATACTGTGCAGCCATTTAAGATGTTCATATGGGAAGATCCTCAAGATCTGTACGTGAATAAAGCAATGCACAGGTGCCTACCAAAGGCAAAAAGTAAATAATACACATTGAACTGTTTGTGCAGCATCAAAACATGGATTGAATGTTTGCACAAGAAACTAAGAACCACAGCTGTCTGTCTGTGGGGTAGGTGAGAACTGGGGAGCGAATGTCAAGAGAGGTGGAACTTCTGCTGACACTACACGGACGGACGTGTTATCTCTTTGTAATTCAATTAACATAACTTTTTCAAAGTGCTCCTGCACGGAAGTTATACTACCACTGAATGGAAGAAAATGTGAACAGTTCTTATTTGCATCCCTCTACCTTTCTATGGTGGTATATATACATTTAGCCCAGGGAGTGGCACTATTAGGAGGTGTGGCCTTGTTGGAGTGGGTGTGGCCTTGTTGGAGTGGGTGTGGCCTTGTTGGAGTGGGTGTGGCCTTGTTGGAGTGGGTGTGTCTCTGTGAGTGAAGCCTTTAAGGCCCTCATTACAGCTGCCTGGAAGCCAGTCTTCTCTCAGAAGCCTTCAGATAAAGATATAGAACTCTCAGCAACTCCTGCACCATGCCTGCCTAGATGCTACCATGCTTCCTGATGATAATGGACTGAACCTCTGAACCTGTTAGCCAGCCCCAATTAAATCTTGTCCTTATAAAAGTGGCCTTGGCCATGGTGTCTGTTCACAGAAGTGAAAGCCTGACTAAGACATATTCTCATGATCAAGGGAGTTGTGTTGGGATTAGCAGTCACCAGTCCCAGCAGGTCTTAGGAGTTACCCGGTGGGTGGGGGTGGGATAACAGGAAGCTTTTTCTTTTGAGATGTGCGTGCGTGTGCGTGCGTGTGCGTGTGTGTGTGTGTGTGTGTGTGTGTGTGTGTATGGGAGTGTGAACATCAAGGCACTCAGTTCCCTAGAGTTGGATTTCCAAGTGGCTCTCAAGCCACCCGACATGGATGCTGGATTCTGGGAACTGAGCCCTGGTCCTCTGCAAGAGGAGCATGTACCTCAAACGCTGAGCCGTCTCTCCAGCCCCAGAGAGAGATCCTTTTCAGTTTGTAAAAATGCAATGTTTGAAAGCCTTTGACATGACTACAGTCACGATGAACCCCAAACTGCTTTTCCTCGTTTACAGAGTGCATCGGGTACATACTCCAGCACAACAATCCTTGTCTCTGTGGGTCTCATTTTCTAGACGAGCACACTTCAGCTACAAGCAATGGAAGGACCTGCTCAAGGCCATGCCTCCCGACACAGAGCCATCCGGATCCAATGAAGAGTTTACATTCCTCCCGAAGCAGCCTAGGGTGAGACAGCTCCTTCCCCACTCCAAACAAGGAGAGGAGAACGTGGGGGCAGCCTGGCCTTCACAGGTTTTATTTTAAACCCATGACATTTTATGACAGACTGATGTAAGTTGGGTCAGGCTGGGTCTTGGTCCTCGGGAATAGTACTGGCAGGAAGGGGAAAATATCCAACTTCTGTTTTGACTGTTACACTTGCCCGAGCAGGAGGGAAACAGAGGGGAAAAATGTTCTTGGCTGGAGTGCCGTGAACCCTGCCAGCGAAGACTGATTGCCAAAGACATCCCTTCAGCCCCATTAACACCACGACACCAGCGGAGAGGAGCTGAGCACTCAGTGGCACTCCCAATGTCTTGGAAACTTTTGAAAGCAAGATCATGTCTCTATGAACTAAGTAAGGGGTGGGGGAGGAGTATCTAAAAAAAAAAAAAGTACTTGGAAGAAACCATCGGGAGGGAGGGTTTTGCTCCATCCGATCCAGTTGAACGGCACCCTGGGTGTGCTGCATGAAAGCATTCCCATGTAAGATTTCCCCACTATCCCATCCCTTATCCTCTATGTCACCTTGGTCCCTCAGGGCTGGAGTCTAAGTCACTTGTCCAGGCCGTGAGGAGAGCAACTGCATCAACACGAAGATGCCTAAGAGCCTCACTGCACGCCTGCGCTACACGTCAGACACCAAGACCAACAATATCCAGGGCCACTCACTCACTCATGTGAGCGGTTAGTGGGTCCTTCCCAAAAGTCACGCCCACAGCCCAGCATGTATTCCTACTTGGAGGACAGGTGATCTGAACAACAATTCTGAACCACCAGGAGGTTGTGGGAAGACAGGTAACATGTCTGAGATCATAGGCAAGCTTGTCCAGGGAAGGAAGACAGCTAGACGCTTGCCTGCCTGTCGGAAAGGCACCTGATGGCTAGAGGCTTGCCTTCTCTTCAGTTTGTATTTGCTGTTTGCTTTGGTTTGTTTTGGAAGGAAGGAAGGAACTGCTGGTAACTCTTCCTGAAGCTCTTTGTCACACACAGCCATATGAATCACTCCACACCATAAAGACTACAATAGAACTTTTTGTTTGATTGTTTGTTTGTTTTTCCAAGATGGGGTTTCTCTGTGTAGCCCTGACTGACTGTCCTGGAACTCACTCTGTAGACCAGGCTGGCTTCAAACTCAGAAACCCGCCTGCCACTGCCTCCCAAGTGCTGGGATTAAAGGCAAGCACCACCACTGCCTGGTTACAATAGAACTTCTAAAAGTAAATATATTGCTTCTAAGTTAAATTTTGTGTGTTTATGCATATCTCTCTGTGTGTGTGTGTGTGTGTGTGTGTGTGTGTACCCATGTATGGTATTCTTATGAAGATCTGAAGATGGCCTTCAGGTCGGTTTTACTCCACTAACCATGCCAAGTCTGGTTGGCTGCCTGAAGAGCTTGTAAAAAATCACCCTGTCTTTGCCTCCTGTTTCATGGCAGGAGTGTGCTAGGATCACGGATACCTACACTATGCAGGTTCTGAGGGCCCTGACTCAGGTTGTCAGGTTTGTGTGATAGTTGAGATGAGGCGGCTCTGAGTTACCCCCAGTGATATAAAGCAGTGGCTTATCAACCTGTGTGTTGCCTTAAGATGTTCTTACTCCATCTTGAGAAAGGACGACTGCAACCCCTATGTAGACACCTGAACTGAACACCTGCCTGGCACCACCCACCCAACACAGACCGAGAAGTGACCAGAAGTAAAGGGACACCCTATATATTCCTATTTGGAGTGAATTCAGACTATGGAGGCATATGAGTATATTAAAATCCTATCATGGTCATCAGACCTAAAAACTTATTAAACACACCAGACAAAAGCAAAAGGTTTTACCAGAGTCTAACCCACTTGACTTGATACCATCAAGTAACAGACACCTAACATTTGATCATATGGTGTCACACCAACCTATCGTCTGATAACCAGTATGCCCATTGAGGATCAACAAGCAGAGGACCTCCCTGGTGTGTGTGGGACCCCCCAACCTCCCTGGAGCTTCAGCTCCACTGGGGACCCCTCAGCTAACTCAGCGGACACAACTGCCTGCCCGTCCACCCGTTCACCCATGTGAACCTAGACCCGGAACAGCCCATGCTGGGTTTTGGCACCTTCCACAAACCAGAGTCATTTAGGCAGAAGGAACCTTTGTTGAGAAGATGCTACCAACAGACAAGTCTGTGGGTCATTCCCTTGATTAGTGATTGATGAAGGAGGGACACCTGGCTGGGCCACTGGTTGTCACGGTAAAAGAAACAAGGCTGAGTAAGACATGGGACATACAGCCACAAACACTGCTTGGCCACTGTGGCCTCTGCTGCAGTGCCTGACCCGGGTTCCTGCCCTGACTTCTCTTCATGATGACCTAATAAACTATAAGATGAAATAAACGCGTTCCTCCCCATGTTGCTTTGGGTCATGGCCCTTCCCAAAGCAATGGGAACTAAATTAGGAGATTGCAGTTTCCTGCATGCAGACCCAGACTTACACCAACAGCTAAACTCTCTAGCCTTGCTTCCAAACCCTGACGTCAGAACTCCCAGCACTGGTCTGGCTTGTGGCTTTATCAGCATAGACTCTCACGGTCTACTTCTGGGACCTTTCCTGTTCTGCTGCAGCTGCTTTAACTTGTATTCCTTCTGTAAACTACATATATGTATATGTGTACATGTATACATATACATACATATAGATATAGATATACACATACATATATACCATGTATGGTGTTTATTATCTGTTTACCTGTCAAGTTGCTATCACTGAAACATCTGGACCTTAGGAATTTATTCCTATGCAATAACCTGTGATGCTGTAGAAACAAACGTGTTCTTCTATGTCTTTGGCTGGCATGCTCACAATATGCAGCAAGTGCTTTTACCCACTCAGCCAGTTCGCCAGCCAATTAGCTGCTAGGGATCGTGGCACATGCCTTCAACTCCAGCACTTAGGATGCTGGCCTGGGAGGATTGAGAATATGAGACTAGCTTGGCCTAGTGAGAATCCACATCATGAGATCCTGGTGCTCGCGGACACACACACATGTATGTACACAGACACACTGGATGGATGGATGGATGGATGGATGGATGGATGGATGGATGGATAGGTAGGTAGGTAGGTAGGTAGGTAGGTAGGTAGAAGGAGGACAGACAGAACCATAGCCTGACTTTCATTGTGCTCTGATATGGTCACTTTCAAAGAGAAGAGGGAGTAATAATGGAATGATCTGGGGAATCTCTAGAGTGCTCTAATTCTTACCTTTAAATTTACTACACATCAGGTAGCATTCTGGAATGATTCTCTCTCTCTCTCTCTCTCTCTCTCTCTCTCTCTCTCTCTCTCTCACACACACACACACACACACACACACTTCAGATTTACTCTTCCTCCATATGTCCAGGCCCCCCCCACTCCATTATCTAAGCCACCAGGGTCACCAAAGGGGAAAAGCACTCCCCCCCAGATCAGCAGAAATAGACCTGCCTTCACACTGAAGCTATTCTCTGGGGTCTTGTGGTTCTGTGCTCTCCCATTTTTTTAATGCTGGAAAATCTAATTCCAAACAAATGTTAATAGCTTCATTATGTGAGCAAAGGGCTAATAAGTTATGCAGCTGAAGCGTTTTCAGGCTGAGCCCCTTAAGCGTTTTGTGGAGTAATATTTGATCTGTTGACATAAATCTATTGCTATTGTGGGTCACAGATGTATGCAAAGCTCCCACAAAGTAAACCAAAACTAAACTGATTACATTCCCAATAGAAGAGGTGTGACGGGAGTTTGGAATTCTGAGGCTTTAGTGCATCGTATGTAATGAGAAGTAGCAAATAATAAGAATACAAAGGGAGGATCCAGGACTGGGAGATGGCTCCACGGGTAAAGGAGCCTTCAGCATAAGCATGAGGACCAGAGTTCAAATCTCCGATACCCACATAAGACATGCAAGAGTAAGAAGTTAAACACAGCCATGCAGATCCATAACTCCAGTGCTGGGGGCACGGGGTAGAGATAGGAAGATACTTTAGGCTTGATGATTGCCAGTCTAGTTCCAGTGCAGAGGACAAAGCAAGATGTCCAAGAGTGTATACACACACATGCAGATGCGCATACACACACACACACACACACACACACACACGAACGCACCCACGCACGCACGCACGCACGCACGCATGCACGCATGCCCCTGCACACAGGAAACCAGGACTAGAGAAGACTCAGCTGGTAAAGTTTATGAATGCATGAAGACCTGGATTTTATCCCCCAGAACCCACACAAACAACCTAGGCATTATGACACACCCCTCTAATTCCAGCACAGCAGAGGCAGAGGTGGCAGGGACACCTGAGCCTTGATGGCCAGCCAGCCTGGTCTGCTAGGTGAGTTCCACATCAATAAAAGACCCTTGTCTCGAAATACAAAAGAGCAGAGTGGGTGGCTTCAGTGAGCGTGGCCCCCACAGGCTCATGGGGTTCGAATGCTTGGCTCCCAGCTGGTGGAACTGTCTAAGAAGGATTGGGAGCTGTGACTTGGTTGGAGAAAGCATACTAGTAGGGGTGGCCTTGGAGGCTTCAAAAGCCTGACACCCTGTCCAGCTCTCTCAGTCTCCTGCTTCGGGATCAAGATGCCTCTCAGCTCTTCCTGCCACCACGCCCCTGCCTTGCCCATTAGGAACTCTGACCGTCTGGAACCGTAAGCTTAATTAAATGTTGTTGCCCCGGTCACAGTGTTTCAGCATAGCAACAAAAAGTAACTAATACTGGGCCTGAAGGCCAAAGCCAGAAGAAGTCTTCTAACCTCCATGTATCCCCATCACACAGGCAAGTGCACCAGCACACTCCTATGTTCACACATGGTATGGGGGAGGGGAGGAAACAAAGCAGGTTCCCAGGACCATGCTGCAACAGAACACGGGTTGACAAACCCAAGGAAACTCTCAGAAAGCATGGAGAAAAAGCGGGGAGACCCTAGACTGCTGTCAATAGGGTGGATCTAGGGCAGGAAACTCGCAGTGTGCGAAAAGGCAAATGAGTAACTCTTCTTTGGTCTGGACAGCCTTGCCCATCACAGACACAGCTTCCCTGTGAGTGTAAGAGAATGGTTCTGGGGGCCAAGGATCCCTGATGAAGCTTATAGGAACAAGACACTTCCCTAGGCCAAGCCACCAGACAAGACGGCATGACGCTCAACCCCTCCGTGCATGGGAAGAAAGAATGGAGCCGCCAGATACATCCAAGGTGATTCTTTATGCCATAAATTAGGGCCACTGTTTGATTTGATAGCCACATCAGACCTTCTTCAGATTTTGGTCATTTAACTTCAAATTTACTTTGTACAGAAGACAGGGGGTCACAGGTCAGCAGCCCAACAGGCCTGTTTTGACTGTATCTCATCAGGGCCATTGTGACACTGCCATTATCTGGAAAAAGTGACCATCCCTAAAAGTTCCCCCTCACTGGCATTTGGCTCAGATTAGGAGATCCTTTTCTCTTCCATACTCAACAGGAGATCCCTTTCCATTCCATACTCAACAGGAGATCCCTTTCTCTTCCATACTCAACAGGAGATCCCTTTCTATTCCATACTCAACAGGAGATCCCTTTCTATTCCATACTCAACAGGAGATCCCTTTCCCTTCCATACTCAACAGGAGATCCCTTTCCATGCCATACTCAACAGGAGATCCCTTTCCCTTCCATACTCAACAGGAGATCCCTTTCCATTCCATACTCAACAGGAGATCCCTTTCCATGCCATACTCAACAGGAGATCCCTTTCCATGCCATACTCAACGTAATCTTAACTCTTACTACAGCCTCTTGGGCTACCCGGTAAGCTTTAAAGGGAGTATCGTGTTTAAAATCATGGAATACGGCCTAGGGAGGAGGCCCAGCAGCTGAGAGCACTTTCTGCTCTTCCAGAGGACCTGGGTTTGATTTACAGGATTTACACGGCGGCTCACAACCATTCAAAAGCTCCAGTTCTACGGGATCAAACACCCTCTTGTAACCTCCCCAGTGGATCAAACACCCTCTTGTAACCTCCCCAGTGGATCAAACACCCTCTTGTAACCTCCCCAGGCACTGGGCACACATATGGTACCCATACATACATCCAGGCAAAATACTCACACACACAAAACAAATCTAAAAAGAAAAAAAAAAAGTTTTTTAAACCATGGAATGTTAGCTCTGAGAGTTCTTTCATTTCATTTCCTTTTCTTCCAAGAAAATTCCTTAAATGAGTGGTTCTCAAGGTTCCTCAGGCTGTGACCCTTTAATATAGTTCTTCATGTTGTGGTGACCCCTCAACCATAAAATTATTTTGTTGCTACTTCATTACTGTAGCTTTGCTACCATTATGAATCAAAATGTAAATATCTGATATATCTGATATGCAACCCCTGTGAAAGGGTCATCAGACACCCCCTCGGATTAAAAACCCATAGGTTGAGAACCACAGCCTTAGAGCCTTAGACTGTCAGTCACCAGGACAGTCATAACAGCTTACAGACATTGAACACTCGTAAGTACTATGCCAAGAGACTTACATATTTAAATCAAATGAGTGCAGTAGGGCTTGGGCTTTTGCCTCCCTTTTGAATAAGGGGAACCTGAGACAAGTGTGCCTTCCTCTCATCTCGCTCCTACGTAGTGAAGAACACCTTATCAAGCACTAACCCTTGGGCATCCAAAGCCTAGGAGTAGCATTGGCTCATGGCAAACAGGAAGCAAAACAGGAATACAGGAACAAGTCACAGCAGGATATAGCCCCAAAGGCATACCCCCCCCCACCCACCCCCCCAGTGATTTATCTGCTCCAGGTAGCTGGATCTTTGGAAACTTACACACACACACACACACACACACCCCTAGCTGGGTACCAAGACTGTGACATTGAGGAAGGTGAACATCTCAAATTCAAACTGGAACACGTAGGATATACCTCTTGCCTCTTTTTCTGACCTCTTCCTATTTCTAACAAGCACTTTACACTTGAGCATGTAATAATGCCCACTGATATTTGCACTGCACTTGGTCTGTGTCGAGCTGGGAGAGAGACAGGAGGATACATCCTTTAGAAGAGCATTCTTGACGCCTTCGATCATGATGCGACTTATCTTCATAGACAATATGACTACACTATTGTTCTGCCAAGTCACAGACTGTGCAGCCAGTTCTTACCCTGTTGTCTTCCTGGATCTCCCAGTCACTTGAGAAAGTCGTCAGCTGCTGCCCTTGGGAACAGTTAGCAAACTGGAAAAGGCTGGAAAACATCCTTCTGTTCTCCTGTGTGTCTGGAAAGATGGCGTCTTGGAAATTGACTCCGTGCGGCAAGAGATTGTAATTTTCATCCATCCTAAGGGTTTGAAAGGGTCAAAGCAGAGACGTAGGTGAGGCTAATGGAGATGGGCCAGCTACCGTCTGGTTTACAAAGGACAGAAACGGTCTTGCTAATGTCACCATGAAATCTAGCATGGTTCTCAGGAAGGGACCTCTACCATTAACACTTCTCATTGCTTTCTTCTTTACACTGCTTGAGTCTAGCTTAAGGGTTTCTAAAGAATGGAGTCTAGACAAGAGGGAAGGGAGGTGGAGGCATTCCTGTCTGTCTGTTTCCCATGTCTCCCAGCGTCCCTTGCTTCCTGGTGAGCAGACAGCAGTTGTAATGTGACCTAGACTCAAACCTCACTGCTACACTGGGCTCATGATGCGAAGCCAGTTTCTGCTCTAAGCACCATTGTCTTCCCGTCTGCTGCAAGAGGACTATAGTAGAATATACTCTCTTGGGATTATCATGGGGATTACATTGGAAAACTGTAAACGTGAATCGGTGGCTAAGAGCACTCCCTGCTCCAGTGTGAGGACCCAAGGTCAAATCCGTAGCACCCCCATAAAAAGCCTGTTGTGGCTGGGCATGCCAGTAACACGAACACTGGGGGACAGAGACAGGAAGATCTTGAGAGTCTGCTAGCCCAGTCCAGCCTAGCCAGAATGGCAAGTTTCCAGGCTGATGAGAAGCCCTATCTCAAGGCAATAAAGCGGAAAGAGATAAAGATGCCACACGTACCCCAGTGCATGCACTACATACACACCTGACACACACATTCAACAGGCACAAGGATAATGAAGAACTTGGCACAGAGCAAACGTGGTACAAATATTAGCGAACGTTTTCACACGCTCAAGTGTAAAGTGCTTATATAGAAATAGAAAGAAAAAAGACATGAGAATTCTAACCTAAGGGTTCCAGTTTGAATCTGAAATGTTCTTCTTCCTCTCAGTTTCAACCTTGGTACCCAATTGGGGTGGGAAGTTTCCGGAGGAGGGTGGCTCTACCCGGAGGAAATAAATCACTGGGGGAGGGGGGATGCCTCTGGGGCTACATCCTGCTGTGGCCCCTTCCTATATTCCTGTCTGCTTCCTGTTTGCCAAGGGGTGAAGAGTCTCTGCCCCAGTGCGCAGGGCCACACAGCCACGGAATGAGCCAAAATAACCCTCTCTGTTTTCCATCTATCAGTCACTGAGAGGGAGCAAGAGGGAGCGGGAGGCCGGACCAGAGGAGGGAGGCCTTGTGTGCAGTTGTTAGCCTACCTCAAGGCAAGACAGCCCTATGGAAAGACAGTCCGTCACAGCATTGTGTGACTTTCTGCCAACAGATCATCGCAGAAGATGAAAGCATTGGCTGACCACCGCGCAGTCACTGGACCATGTTGTGATTAAAAAAAAAAATATCATGATGAGCAAATGCCCAACACTGCCTGCTCTTTCCTCCAGCTTTCATCCAGTGGAAAATAAAGTCCTGTCGAGTTGTTTTATAGCCGGGCTTTCAGTGTTTCCCCTAAATAAAAACATGAAAAGGCCGGCTCAGCTTTCTTTGTATCAAGAAAAGGCACGCTCGCAGTCCTGGCTGACTTTATTTAGAAACTATACTTTCCAGACAATTACAGAAAAAAAATTTTTTTAAGAAATCAACCTAATCTGGTAAGCAGTTCAAGCCAACACAAAGCAGAGTACACATTCTAAACTTAGCCTGTCTTCAATATGGAAAGCACATGCGGCCTTGAGCTTACGGACCCCCTTCTGCGGATCTCACCGCTTGCTTTCTCAGAGACTTCAAAATGGAATCTACAGCCCGTGGTCAGAATCTTTCCCAAGAACCTTGGTGCCGTTTTACAATTGGTAAGACTGAGGCTATTACTGATCACAAGCCTTTGCTCTCTCGCTCACCCTCTGTCTCTCTCTCAATCCCTCCTGTTCTAGATCCATCTTAATTGAATTAGAAACAACCCACAAAGCTTGGGGTTCCACCTGCTGTTTTCCACCTGTGATTTAGGTTGAAGTCAGTAAGTCAATATAAATGAACTGAATGTGGGGGGGATTTGCTGTTAATCACAGGCCAACCTCAGTGGGACTTCACAAGATTGGAGGTGTTTACATAGGACCCACCACCTGCCTGATGCCCTTCTGCAGTCTACACAGTATTGTGACGACGCTGGGGTCTTTACCTTTCCCACCAGCGGGCTCTCAGTAAAGCTCTGCTGATTTGAATTACAGGGCAGCTGGTATAAGAGATTCAGACAAGACAGCGAGCGCTCGCGGGGGTTGGGAGGTGGGTGTGGGGAGGGGGGTGAGTGGAGGCTGCTTTCTGGCATCCAGTGGGTAGGAAAGGAGAGTATTAGTGTACATGCTCTTACGGAATGACAGGGCTTTCCCAGGTGCTTTGCCAGCGAGCTTCTATCATGATCTGCTTCTTGTTTTTATGCAGATGGGAACTGGTGGAGGGGAGGAGCGTGAGAGTGGGACTCTGAGGGAACTGGCAGGAAACTTAGACTTGAGAAGTTCAGACAGAACTTCGAGGAGAAGCCAGACACAATCCCGACAACTGATGGCACATTTCTCAAAAACGTCAGATGGGTGTTTGGAAAGCACTTTGATAGCTAGCTGCGTGTAGTGGCATGAGCGTTTGATCCCAGCACTCGGGGGTTGAGGCAGGAAGATCACCCCGGGGAATATAGAAAAACCAGGTCTCATAAACAAAAAAGCACCTCAACCTTTTTGTCTATTTAATCCCCGTCTGTGCATAGTACTTCAAAAGCATATAAGCATCTTAAACATCTTTAGCCAAGGATGGTCAGGATCTTCATAGAGGACAGAGCAAGAAGAGAATGAAAAGAGCCTACAAGCCATGTTTAGGGGTTTTTTTTTGGGGGGGGGCTCCCAGGGGAGCTTCTGACCTGCTGCAGGTAGCCCGCAAAGGGGGACAGGCTCACCTTACAAAGAAGAAATAGGAGTAGTCCTGGACCACCGTGTGGGAATGGCAGGAGAAATAGCCCAGACCGGTCAGGTTGAGCCTGGAGCCGGCGGGCACCTCCAGCATACTGCCCCACGCCTGGTCACACAGCATCTCCACCTCGGCGGAGTAGAAGAGCCCTCCCTCTTCAGCTTGGTACTGCCACGGCAGGTAGTTGTAGAGGCCGGGCACCTCGGGGTGCAGCGCCAGCACCTTGGCATACACGATGGTCTCGGCCAGCTCGGCGCGGCAGCCTTCGCTCAGGGGTCTCCACTCGGACGGCAGCTGGCAGGCGCGCGCGGGCGCCGGGGAGGCGGCGAGGCAGAGCGCGGCGAGCAGCAGCGGGAGCGGCATGCCGGCGGCTACGCTCTAGCCCGGGCGCATGGCCCGCCCGGGTGCGGAGGGGCAGCGGGGAGCCGGGGAGCCCGCAGTGCCTACCCGGGAACCGCGGCCGGGGCGCTCGGCTGCACGCGCTCCGGAGAGCTGGGTGCGCGGCTGGCTGTATGACCGGGATCACCATGCCCCGGCCTTCTCCCCCGCACACGCTTAAAAAGGGTCGAGAGGACGCGACGGGACGGGCGGGGATTGGGGCGTGGACGGCCCGCAGGGGCGGGGAGTCCGGCAACCCGGCAACCGGTCCTTGAAGGGCTCCCGGGAGGAAGGGGCCGACCCCTGTGCCCTGGGACTCCAGGGTGACTAGATGAGATGTGCATACTAGGTCTTGACCACCAGACCCAATTAGTTTGTAGGGCGCCACTATGGGCTAGCTCAGAGCTTGTTGGGAGTAAAGAGTTGTTCCCTGCGCAGGTGTTCTGCGACTATTGCTGCCAGTTTGCACCTTGGAGTGCGCTGCAGACGTCTTTTAAGTTTTCTACGCAAGTGATTTAGAATCAAAGCACAGAGAAATCAGAGCTGAGTTTATCTTCCCAGAACTTCATGTAGAATAATACTTTCCTCTCCCTCCCTTTCTCCTCTTTCTCTGCCCCTCCCTTCTCTACTCCCCCCTCTCTCTCCTCTCCTCCTCCCTTCTCCCTCTCATCTATCATGTACACACACACACACACACACACACACACACACATTGAGTTTTCTGTAATAATGATGGTAAAAGAGTCCCCATAAAGATTTGAAAGGCTGTTGTTTACAGATTTTATTTATTTATTTATTTATTTATTTAAGCTTAACTGCTTTATACAGCCCCAAATTAAGAAAGTCCTACACCTGGGAAGCAACTTCATCCTTAAATTTAACAAAGCCTTTCACTAGGTAGTGGGTAAGATGGAAGAGACCGAAACCCTGGAAAGTTCCCAGTCTCCATTGCCTTTACTATTTTTGGTGTAATGAGAGTCAACGACCAGAGGGGCAAGGGTGTAACTGTTACCAGTGGGCTTGCTGGGCGTGTGTCACGCCCCGAGTTTGATCCCCAGCACCTCATCAGATGTGCAAACACGCAGTACTTGGAAGATGGAGGCAGGAGGATCAAAGTTCAGGGCTGTTCTCACTTCCAGGGAGGCTTCATAGGGAATTTGAGTCCAGCATGGACTAAAGAAACGGTCTAAGGAAGAAAGAAAGAAAGAAAGAAAGAAAGAAAGAAAGAAAGAAAGAAAGAAAGAAAGAAAGAAAGGAAGGAAGGAAGGAAAGAAAGAGAAAGAAAGAAAGAAAGAAAGAAAGAAAGAAAGAAAGAGGAAGGAAGGTTACCTGTTTGTAAATGTATTGATCATATATTTATGTTATGGGTGTTATCCACATATCATTATCATAATATATATATATATATATATATATATATGTATGTGTATGTGTATATGCATATGTATATGTATATGTATATATATCTATGGTTCCAGGACCTGGAGAGAAGAGAGGTCCAATGATGATGTGAAGAGAATATACAGATGTGGGAAGGAAATGTGAAGGCTGGCCTCACCTAACAGGCCCCCAGGTCTCCCAGGGTGTCCTGAAACTCTGGTTGGATGGTTCTTTTTGTGACTACTTGGGATGGCTGCAGGTGTTGACAGACAGCTCTTACACACCTCAAACCATGCAAAAGAGGCTTAGAAGGAAGATGGGGTGAAAGAAACCCAAGGGAGGGCGTGGAGCATTTTTAGACAATAAAGAGACTTCAGGCAGGAGCATGCAGTTGTCAGATTTGAAGCACTTCAGACATCATGAGGGTCACACGAGCTTAGACTATTGTCCCTGGGCCAATCAGGCTTTATTTTCACCATCCTCGTGGAAGTCCCAAAGCAGGAGGAAGTGTAAGAAAGAGGCCCTTCCCAGGCCATGGATTTCCATGGATTTCCACGTGGCAAGTATTCAGCCTGCGACTTCTCTTCATGGTGGTATGAGGCAGGCAGGGATTCAGTCTTGCTATGTGGCCCTCTAATGCTTTTGGACAAAAATGTCAAGTGTGCACCACTTTGCTCAGTGAGGCCTAAATTATATAGGAAAATCTTAGTTGTAGGCAAAATAAATCCAGGGGACATCAGTGCCAAGGATATGGGTGACAAATGGCTCTCTGCCATTACCTACCATGGGAAATACCAGACTTCCACACAATGAGTAGTGACGCTCGGCCAAACATCAGAGGCCTCTTATCAGCACAGCCCCATTGTCTCTCACTGGACATTTAAGCCATGAGCTTTCGCAGGGTTACTGTATGAATCTGCTCCGACCGTCATAATGAAATACTACTGGCTGGAGGCTTACAGGGCAGAGATTTATTTCTCCCAGTTCTGGAGACTAAAAGCTCAGTATCCAGATGCCAAGACTGGTGTCTCCTAAGACTGTTGTCCCTGAAGTGTGTGTAAACAGCCATTTTGTATCTTTGCAGCCAGAGGTGACCTTTCCTCTGTGCTCTTCTGTCTTTCTCTTACCAGCCCAGTGGATTAGAGCCCAGTCTTTATCAACTAGTCTAGCCTTAGTTACCCCCATAATGGCCTTATTTCCAAATACAGTTGCACAGAGGGCCAGGAGAGAGTTTTGATCTTTGAGTGGGAAGTGGGGAGGAGAAGACAGTATAGGCACAATGGTTGTTCAGTAGGCGTTCTGTAGGTTTGCTTGAGAAAGACAGGGAGTGGGACATCATTTATATTCCTGGCAAACAGACTCAGAGAAAGCATTGTCAAGTCGCGGTATTAACAACCGCTAAGTATGAGCCAAGTACTGTTGTATGGGCTGTGCATATTTTATTTTAACTCGATTGCCAAACAACACACCAGAATAGATACTGCTATTGTTGTCCTCGTTTTTAAAAATCTGTGTGTACATGATTTTATGTATAGTGTGTCTCTCTCTGTGTGTGTGTATGTGCATGTGCAAGCATATGTGCTCTCCTGCACATCTGAGTGTGTGCTCGTGGGCACATAAGTGCCGTGATGCACATGCGGAGGTCAGAGGACAGCTTCGGATGTCGGTCTTCTGGACGTTGGTCCTCTGCTCCCACCTTGTTTAAGGCAGGATCTCTTTGCCATTTGCCACTGTGTTTACCAGGCTAGCTGGCCCACGAGTGCCCAGGGATTCTCCGGTCTCCACATCCCATCTCACCATTGGACCACTGGGATTACCGGCTTTATGTGGGTTCCAATCTCAGGTCCACACATTTGCACAGCAAGCACTTCGCTGGTGAGCTATCTCCTTAGACCTGTCCTCATTGTTTTTATAGATAAGGACAGTTAGGCACGTGGAGGTTAGATGACTTAGCAAATACACAAGAGCTAAAAACGGACTGGGCCAGAAGTCAAATTGTGCAAATAAAGTCTCCTGAGGTACACTCACTTAATGTGAATACTTAAAGACACTTAAAGACAAAAACAGAGGGTGATTTAAAGGCACAAGGTGGTCCTTTACTTAACATCTATGTCAAGTGTATGCTGACTCCTATGGTTCGGATATGAAATGTCCCCCCACAGGCTTACTTGTTGACCACTTGGTCCCCAGCTGAAAGTGCCATTGGGGGTGGGCGGGTTATAGAAATGTAGGAGGTAGGACATCACTGCAGAAAGCTGGATCCTGGAGCACATCTCTTGGGGATGCACTTCATCATAGGCCCATTCCTGTATCCCTCTCTCGGTTTCCTGTGCACCATGAGGTAAAGTCTTCCTTCCAACATATCGTCTACCACTATGATGGTCTACCCCACCACAGGCCCAGAACTGACCACACCATGGATTGTAGATCGCGGTCTCTGAAACCCTGAGCCAAGATAAAGAATTCTTCCTGTAAGTCACTTTGTTCATGTGTTTTTGGACACAGAAATACTAGCAGAGTTAGTAAGAACTTAGCACCAACCCCAGTGTCTTCGTTTGGGTTTTATCACTTTGAAAAGACACCATAACCATGGCGACTCTTTATATAAAGGAAAATGTTAAATTGGTGCTGGCTTCAGTTTCAGAGGTTTGACCCATTATCATCACGGTGGGAAGCACGGCAGCAGCAGGCAAGCAGACAGGGTACCAGAGAAGGAGCTGAGAGGTCTACATCTTGATCCGAAGGCAGCAGGAAGAGACTGCATACCACACTGGGCAGAGCTTGAGCACAGACCTCAAAGCCTTCTCCACAGTGACACGCTTCCTCCAACAAGG
This sequence comes from Apodemus agrarius, assembly GCA_964023405.1. Lineage (NCBI taxonomy): Eukaryota > Metazoa > Chordata > Mammalia > Rodentia > Muridae > Apodemus > Apodemus agrarius. Next base: position 68,255,883 of record OZ030019.1, on the reverse strand, counting down.
CCAATCTACTGCAATAAGGCCAAACCTCCCTGTGGGCCAAATAGTCAAAGACATGAATCTAGGCAGGCCATACTTATTCAAACCAGCACACCCAGGAAGGATTTAGTGACTGTGAAACTGACCTGGTGTTCACACCGTGCAGTCCCGAAGCCCCCTTCTGTTTCAGTCATATGTTATAACTTATGCAGACAAGATAATTTAAAGGCTGTTCTTTTAAATCTCATCTTCAAGGGCCTCGGGGCCTGGCTGGACAAGCTTTGTCTGCCTCCACTACCTTTAAAGCCTTGGCTTTTCCTTCTGTTTAGACAAGTCAATAAATAAACAGCTATAGGCCTGGCTATTTTCTCTTGTCTCCTAGAAAGCTGACAGAATCAAAGCCCTTCCAATATTACCCCAAACGTCTTTTCCTGAAGCCCAGCCCAGAGAGTGTCCTCATGGATTTTCCGGCTGGTCAGTTATGTTTTTCTTTTCTGTAAGATCTGGTGGAGAGCAGTCCCCATTTGGCTTCTCTTTCTGGTAGGGCTGCTGGTGTGTTCCCTAGTTATCTGCTGATCTTTGGGAAATAAGATCGCCAAAATAAGCAGAGCTCAAGCTGGTTAGAAAGAAATGAAAATTCCATATAATTCTGTATAATTTCATATAATAATAATAGTTCCATATAATAATTATTGGGTTTTATAATAAGCAAGCCATTTCTGCCCATTGATTCCAAGACCCATCAATTAAGGTGTGAGGCAGGGATGACACCCCACCACTTCAGGGCCTTGACTATCAGCTGACCCTATAACTGAGTCTTCCTTAGTTCCTCGTGCCTTTCAGAATTTGGGTGTTTCCAGGTGATGGCACACAAGGTAAGACCAGTTGATTTTGTGGCCACGAGCCCATTGCCATGAAGGAAGCAATGGGACACACTGAACAGAACTGGTGCTCTGGGAGATGTCATGATGACAGACAGGGTGTTCTGGGAGGCCATTTGAAGTGGAAACTTCGGGGGTCTTTGGAAAGTCAGTTGTGTCGGATGGTGTCTTGCTGGGGCAAACACCTGAAGGAGCGTTTTCCTGAAACGAGTGAAAAGGATGTTTTGCTAAAGCAGGCACACCCAGGAACATTTCCCCGAAGCAGACACAGGTGAAAGGAGGTTCTGCTAAAGCAAGCACGGGAAAGGACCCGTGACGAAGGATGCTTCGCTAACGGCGCGCGTGCATTGGTCCGCCTCACATTCGGTCAGCAGTTGAGCTGCGTTTGTCGGGACTCCTCAGAGAGAGAGAGAGATGCACCAACAATCTCCTGGCGGTGTGCTGCAACTTCTCGCCACTTCCGAGGACTGGGGCCGATTGGCAGAGTGATGTCAGCTGAGACTGACGCACTTGGAAGTTTGCTAAGTCGGACTCATGCGCTGAGGCAAGACCCGTGGGGGGCGGGGGGTGGTGGTGGGGGCACATGATGCTTGGGGGGGAGTATGAATAGGACTCAATGGCCCGTGAGAGGGGCTTGCTTGTGGAGCTAGCTGTGCGATGCTTCTTGGTCTCCACCCTCGGCTTCACTGAGAGAAGCACAGCAAAGAACTTCTCCTGGTGTCCCTGTTGGTCCGAATCCCTCCTGCCGATTCGTGCCCAATTCCGCTGAGGCCTGGCTGTTGCTGCTAGGCCCTGCCACTGCTGCTGCTAAAGATTCAAGTTACAGCCATCGATGGTGCTGCCGCCACGAACGCGAACAGGGGAAGCATAATTCATGTCCAGAATGTACCTCATCTCTGTCCCTTCTAAGAGGGAACAAGTTTAGTATAGTTAACCAAGAGGCCGACTGGTCTCCAGGGGGACGACGACGGGGGATTATGGGGTTAGTATTAGTCCTTTTGACCATAAGCTCTCAGCAGGAGTTCACCAGGCCATCCTTAATGAAGGAAGTGCTGAACCAGTGAAAAGCCTATCTCACCTCCACATGGCCACTCTGTTCACAGGCTTATGAGAAAGCCGAGGGGGGGGGGACTGGGTAAAGAAACCATATGGGATGGGTTTGTCCATCTAATAATTAAGGACCCCTCCAGTGGTCATCCCTCGCGTGAGACACAGATGCCGGGGACGATCAGTGACCTCTCTGAGACATCCATTCATCTTCCTCCCCAGATGTCCTTCCTACCCGCTTCCTGATTCTAGTCCTCCAAGTGCCCATCCGTCCGAACACGTGACGAGTCACTGCTCAGGAACTGTGTCACGTGCACTAACGGCTATCTCTAGGTTCATTACGACGCTCGGGTTACACACTCTGTCACGGAGGGGAGCCAGAACAGGATCGCAAAGCAGGAATCTGGAGGCAGGAATTAAGCAGTGTTCCACGGGGGAACACTGTTTGCTGGCCGGCTCCTCGTGGTTTGCTCAGCCTGCTTCCTTAGACCATCAGAACCACCTGCCCAGGGGTGGCAGCATCTGCAGTGAACTGGACCCACCCACATCAATCATTAATCAAGAAAATGACCTGTAGCCTTATAGTCGCCTTTCTCTCAATTGAGAGTCCCTCTTCCCAGATGACTCTGACTTGTGTCAGGTTGTCATAAAGCCAGTCAGCACATTGCCCTTTCATATTTTAAAAATCATATTATATAAATACAGTGCTTGCGGTAATTGTGAAACCTCGGTGGCCCTGTCAGGAGAACAAAATAGACCTTTAATCATTGGACTTAACATAGAGTATGCAAGAACTCAAACTGCCTCGTTCGGGGAGTGGTGTAAAAGCTGCTCTGTACTCCTGTGCTTGAGCAGCGTGTTTCATTTTCAAACATTCTAGGTGGCATGCACATTGTACCTGTGAAAGGAGAGTATGGATGACCGGGGGCCACATAGGAGAATGGAATGCTCCGTGCCTTGATCTTGGCGGCAGGTCCATGGTTACTCGCTTTCACTCATAAATATATTTTTACATATTTTCTTCATACGGTTACAATAAAAGATCTTTAAAGGACAAGCTCTTTGTCAAACTGGATGATAATTAAGCGATTGATCTGACAAGTAGATTCGGATCTGCCCCCTTCCCATACATATAAGGAGCCGAGTGCAAAATCACTGCCCTCCAGTGTTCACACAGGACAAGGCTAAGGACTCCTGTGTAAGCACTGCTCCCCTCCCCCAAACCTTGGCGGTGATAGAAAAGCTAGCATCCTTATAACAGTCACTAAGATCGGAATGCTGCCCCATGAGCAAAGCAATATATGTGTATCGCTTCTGGTACAAACACAGTAGCTCTGCACTTTGTGGCACAGTGCTGGAAAGAAACCCACAGCTAGTAAAGAGCAAAGCTAAAATCTGTTTTGTTCTCTGTATGTTTGTGTGTGTTTATATGCATGTGTGTGTGTGCTTGTGTGCATGCACATGCATGTGTGCTTGTGTGCATGCGTGTGAAAGCCAGAGGACAATCTCAAATGCCATTCACCGTGTGTGCTTGTGAGCATGCGTGTGTGTCTTGGATCTCACCCAGTAGCCTAGGCTTTCGGGCCAGCCAGCTCCGGGGATCTGCCTGTCTGTGCTTCCTTCCCTCCCCTCCGGGAATTACAAGCGTGCACCGCCATATCCAGCTTTCTCATCTTTGACCTGAGAACTCAGGTTCTCGTGCTCATAAGGCAAGCTCTTTACTGACTGAGCCATTTCCCGAGTCTCGTCGCTGCAAATGTCATCTTAGGCCATCCACTCATTAAATAGGTCAAACTCGGTAGCACGGTGCATCCATCCTTAGATACTGAAGACGTAATGACCCATCCAACACCATTCCTGCCCTCCAGAACCTGTGCATCCTGATGATAAACTCCAACTCCCGACCACTTCAACTCAGCCTCCTGCTGTTCTCTGAACACAGAGGGCTGTCTGCTGTTCTCTGAACATAGAGGTCTGTCTGGTCTGAATCCAGACCAGAGCCATACAGCAATCAAGTCATCTGCTTCCAAACCCTCTCCCCTCAAAGTGAGCAAGAAAAGAAACAAACAAAACCCAGCAGTCTTGAGTGTGAATCATGCTACTTGCTCCAAGTTGAGACCTTTCTTTTCCATATTTCTCTGTGCAGAGTGACGGCTCTCGGAGCCTAAACAGAGATAAACAACCCCAAATGAGGGTCGCTCTTCCTGTTTTAATGTATCGTATTTCCTAACCCTGCAGGGCCTTTCTGGAAGGCTCCCAGTGTGCAATGTAAACCTCAGCTCCTTCCTTCTAGTATCCTTGGGAGGCAGGAAGCCAGAGTTATTTCACAGATAAAGAAGCTAGAATCCCCAGAGGTCTGATGCCTGCCTGAGTCACATAGCTATAGGCAGTTGGAGATACTGGGAATCGGGCTTAGGTTAGGGCTCCCTGCCTGAGGTCTCCCGGCTCCCAGATGGGGCCACCTTCCTAAGATGTGAAGATCTTCGCGTGTGAAAATTCCAGTGGAGCTTGTTTTCCAACAGGAATATTATGGGGATGCAGATATGCCCATGCATGTCTCTTCCCCTGAATACATTTACAGGAGGCGTTTGGGTGCACGTAATGATTGTCTGTGCTCATTACAAATTCATCTAACGATTAAGGGTCCACACTGCCGAGTCCACAAGCCTGTACTTCCAACAGAGGATAGTAACAAAAACGAAAATATTTTGGCTAATATCACCTTTTATTTTTCTTCCTGTTAGCAGGACTAAGTCTCGAACCTGCAACCTTATGCACACCGAGCTAGCACTGTGCCGCTGAAGCGTGGCTCCAGCTACCAAAGTCGAGGTCTGGGCTTGACAAGCACCCAGTAACTGCTCTGTTAGCCGCTGTCAGCATCCTTTTGGAGTCTGTGCTCAGCAGTCAGGAGAACAATATTGTCAAAGCCTTCTCACATTAGCAAATGGAAACCGAGTGGCTAGTTTTTCAAGGAGGGGATATGAGATCCCAAGAATGCCTGCTCTCGTTTTAAGCCCATCAAACCAAACCGCTAACATCTCCTTGTTCAAGGTTTTGGATACCGAATGGAACTATTTGGCCCAGGCTGAGCATTTTGACCCTCCCATTCATCATCCAACATTTCCATTTCAAACAAATAGCTTTTAGTATTTATCTTTCAATTTGTAGACGCAGGCCCTGGATATACAGTGAAGAAGAATGTAGAGATGCTGTCCTCATTAATTAAATTGGTATGGCTAAAAATAGACTTTGAGAGCATAACCTTTTGTTGGGAATGAATGGCTTGAAAAGCTGATTCGGCAGCCTCTGATAAGGCTGTTATTGAAATGCCTGCAATCTGGGGAAAGAGAACCCTTGGACTCTGCTAACGGGGAAGATACCCTAGTGCCTGGCTGCGGGTGTCTGTCTTCCCCGCTGGGGTGCCCGGAGCTGGGGTACCCGGAGCACCACCGGAGCACAGCCGGCGAGCCCATCCGGGGAGGCAGAACACACTCCACAATGGAAATCCACAGTCTGTGCTTTCTCCAGTGGGAAACAGAGGGATCTGGGGTGGTTGCCGTGGTTCCAAGTCTGCCGTGTACCCAGACACCTCTGGGTACTGCTGGGAGTGGGGAACAGGGGCCCGAGGCCCATGTTTTCCCTCAAGGCGTCTATGGATCAGGCGAGAAGAGGAAAGCTGAGTAGGACAGGGGCAGAACCTGGTTTGGTTCCAAGTGAGGCCAAGTGTACGGAGGGCCGGGAGAGAGAAGGCCTTCTCCGGGAGATTCCGGTGAAGGCCTCCCATCTCAGTGATCCTGATGAAGAGACCGTCTTGATTGTCTAAACTGTTTTATTTGATGGTGAATATGAATGCATCCTTACTCAGGATGAACTAGGGATTAAATACCCTTCGTGAGAAGGAATGCACAGGAACGGAAGATCGCTGATCGAACACTCGGGGTCTATCTAGATGCCTCATCAGCATGGAGAGCTCCAGGTTTTTATGCCTCTCGACTGATTGCCATGGTCCTCCCAGTGGGGTGTCATGGTTACCTGTTCTAGAACAAGCAGAGCTTGACGGGAAGGCGGCTCCACGCCTGCCATTCTCAATTCTGAGACTCCCTGTGGTCTGAGCCTGCTCAGACTTCCCAGGTCTTCTGTCTGGTGACATGGTCCACTTGCCCCAAACCCTAGACAAGTCACTATGGAAACCAGTACAGTTTCCTGAAAGAAGAAAAGAACTAAACATAAATCCACCATTTGACCCAGCTTACTACTCTTGGGCACTTATGTGAGGGACTCCAAAGCAGTGTGTTACTGAGACACTTGCACATCAGTGCTCACTACGGCACTGTTCACAGGGGCTATGGTATGGAACAAACCTAGGTATTCATCTATGGAGGGCTGGATAGCAAAAATGTGAGATATGTAGGTAGGTAGGTAGATAGATAGATAGACAGACGGACTTTTTTTCAATTAAAAGAACAAAGTTATGTCATTTACAGGAAAATGGTTATAACTGGAGATCATGACATTAAATAAATCATCCTCAAAAAGATAAGTATCACATATTTTCTCCCATTTGTAGTTCCTAGAGTTTGGGCAGACACATATAACCATATGTATACATGACGGGAACGTAGAAGCTAAACAGACAAGGACTAACAAGGGGGCTTCAGGGAAAGAGGCTTCCACTGAATTATGTACTTGTATAAAATGTCCTTCTGTAACCCAGTATCACTTACAAAGACTATTTGCTAATAAAAAAAACATTCGCGAGAAAATAATAGTAAAAAAAAAAAAAAAAAGAAAGAAAGAAAGAAAGGTCATTGATTGGTGCTACCCTCAACCTTGACCAGAAAAGCTTCTCTGGGAAGTGAAGTGGGCAGCTGTTACTGCACAGTCGGAAGTGGTCAGGAATTTGATCAGGTGCTGGGAACACTTCCAAGCGCTGAGCCCTAACTGGGACACTTATATCAATCCTCTAGTCAGACTCAGGGGGTGCTGTGGGAAAGGAGGCAGGAGAAATGCAAGACACAGAATATGGAGAGACGTGCTAGGGAACGCTTTCTCTCTTCTGCACGGGGTGGGACCGATGTACTCATGAACTCACTGAGGAGAGTCCAGCCGCACATAAGAAAGTCAGCCAGATCAGTCAGCATTGCAGCAGTCAGCACTGATGGGGTTACGAGAGAGAGAGAGAGGGGGAGAGAGAGAGAGAGAGAGAGAGAGAGAGAGAGAGAGAGAGATGGGCAGACAGAGATAGACAGAGACAGACGGGCTGACAGAGACAGAGAAATAGAGACTGAGGAGGAGGAGGAAGAGAATGAGGTGGAGGGAGGAGGGGAAGGAAGCAGAGAAAGGAAAGCCATGAAGGGAGAGATGGGAATTTTAGGGCTGTGAGAGGGAGGAATTGAGGGTGGATATAGTCAATATACATTTTATACACACATGAGATGTCAAAGGATGAATAAATAAAAGATGAAAAGTGTTTGTTGTTTGTTTATTTAAAAGCAAGCAAGAAAGAAAGCGGGTATGGTATCACAAGCCTTTAATCCCAGAACTCAGGAAGCAAAAGCAAGCAGCTCACTGAGTTTGGGGTCCAGCTTTGTCTACACAGTGAAAGCCGGGACACTCAGGAAGACAGAATAGGATTCTGCCTTTAAAAAAAAAAAAAAGACATAATTGGCAAGAAGGGAACTTCCCTAGTAAGTCAGAGCATAAACAAAGCCCAGAGGAAGGTAGAGCTCATTAACCTTTAACATCCGAGTCAGGGAAATGGAAAAGGAAGTTCACATTCCAGAGGGCTGGCCAGAGGAGCATATACGGTTATCACAGAGCGCCCGGCCCTGCACAGACACATTGTCAACAAGGTCTCTTTCCCATTGGAAGTAGAGTCTCCTGGGGGAATCTGAGAGAGGTGACGGCCAGTGGAAGACAAAGGGGGCACCGTCTTCCTACTTGCGGGAAGATTCCACAACCGGGCTCGCTCAGCCGATCAGACACACAGGCGTTGCCCGGGAGGCAGTGTGCCCCTGCAGAGCCGCCGGACATCCCACGGCATCTGTGTCTCTCTGCTTTGGGAGTAGGTAACAGGCAGCATGAGCAGCACAGAGAAAGTTTATAAAGACTCTGAGCAAAAGTTACAAAGACTCCATCCACTGCTTCCCTGTTCTTCCCAGCTGCACACAGGACAAGGAGGGTGTCTCTCCTGCTGTCAGAAGGAAGGATCTCCCAGGATTATCTGCTTGGTAGCATGTAAGAAATGTATAGCTATGAATAGGAAATCTATTAATTAACTAAATTGAAAGGCTGTTGAGATGGCTTAGCTGATAAAGGTGGTTGCCACCAAACTTCAGTCCCCAGAACCCACATGATATAAGGAGAGGACTGACTTTGAAAGTTGTCCACTGACTTCAATGCATGTGCTGCAACACACATAACCACCAATACCCAGCTCTCTCTCTCTCTCTCTCTCTCTCTCTCTCTCTCTCTCACACACACACACACACACACACACACACACACACCACACAAGTTTGGGTATCCCTATGTTTAATGCATTAAAAGGGTTAATAAAGGTTTGACAGGAACATAAATAAAACTAAACAGTGCTATGGGTTAGCTTTTTGGGGAGAGAGGGTGTGGAGAAAAAGTCCAACTAGTTCATTCATAACAAAGCCCCAAAGGGATCATAATTAAAGTGTCTGCTTCTGCATTTACTGGCCTCTCTATCCGTACTCAAATTGCAAAGATGTCACAGGATAAGAACTTCTGCAACTTCTAATCTTCCAGGAAATTAATTTGTAGAGACAAATCTAGTTCTTCCAAATTTTCTTCCAAAATCTGTATTACTTAAGTTTGGTTTGTTTACAAATAGAGCTGAGCTTAGCGGCACGCATCTTTGATCCCAGCATTCAGAAGACAAAGGCCGGCAGATCTCAAGTGAGTTCGGGGCCAGCCTGGTCTATATAATGAGCTCCAGGTGAGCCAGGGCTACACTGTAAGAGCAAAACACTCATCCACATAAAATAAAAATAAATTAATTTTTTAAAAGTTGATCTGCTCTTTTGTTCCCTTAAAAGTAGCCAATTCCAAGGATCATCTTTTTATATACTTTGCAGATTAATTTATTCTTTATTAATTTACACTTAACAAATTAATCTCTTTTGTGAGGGAAGAGAGCCCAGGTACAATAAACTGATGTTCTACTACAGAGCCACACCCCACCTATATCACTGCCTAGTGTTGCCCTGATCTCGCCATCTTCCATCTTCAGACTAATTCTTGAAATTAATTCCCTCTTCCTTACAATAACACACTTGGAAGGAGCTTGGCTTCAGAACAAACTTAGGTTGTTTCCCACCTCCCACCCTGAATGGCCTCCTCCAGGGTCTTCCTCATGGAACTCACCAGTGGCTACATCACTAAGGACAATGATTTCCCTCCCCAGCTGTGCTGGTCTGCCATTAGCTCTCCTGGGTGGCACTGAGCCCCATGAACCCTCACCCATCAATGACTCAGTGTTTACTTCACTAGAAAGTTCTGGGACTTAGCTCAGACGCAAGCTCAGTCCTCTCACTCCTTGTCCTCTACTGACGCTAGAGCGGTCACCCAAGAACTTGCTTAACTTGTGCTCTGTGGAAGGAAGAGAGAACCATAGAATGGTCTGGAGCTGAGCCTGCCTCCTTATGCTCTCCGTGGTCTCCCGGTCTCCCACCCGCCATGGTCATGCGTGGGTTCTTTCTAGTAAGACAAGGTCAGAACTATCCAGTCCTCTCTGTTGTTCTATTTTTTCCTGGGCTTGGTTTGGTTTGATACAATCTCCTTTTGTCTAGGGAAGTTGGTGTCCTTTTGAAACATGGTTTCATGTCACCCAGATTGTCTTTAAATTCACTGTGTAGCTGAGGATAATGTTGGATTTCCTAGCCTCCGGGTGTGTGCTTTTCCCACGAGCTGAGAAAACAGGCGTGCACCTCCAGACGCTGTTTTATGTAGTGCTGGGGATTGGGAGCAGAGCTTAGTGCAGGCTGGGCAAGTGCTCTCCCAACGACTGCCCCAGCCTCTCCTGATGCTACTCCCTCTGTGTACCACCCACAAAAGATGAGACTGACTCCTTGGTGCCCACCCAAGACATCTACTAGGTCATATCACCAATAGACAGGCTCACTGTGCCAGGACAATGCAAGCAGGCCACCCTCCCTCCTGCCTGCTCCTATGGATTGGGCAGAAGCCATTCTCTCTCTCTCTCTCTCTCTCTCTCTCTCTCTCTCTCTCTCTCTCTCTCTCTCATTTACAAATTCAGACTTCTCTCAGGCTCTCTCCCTCTCTGCTATCCCCTTCCAACCCAGCTGAATGGGTTGGTACCGTACTTTAGATTTCAGGTGATAAGCAGGAAGTCTGTCTCTCTTAGACCAAGAACCTAAGACCCTTTGCTTCAACTCAGCTCTTACTGGGAAACCCGGCACCAGCTGCTGTTGAGTCTGCTCAGCAGATACAAAGTATTACAATTCAGGAATGTCTGTTCAGGAAGGACTACTTTTAAATGAAGCAAACACTCTTCCTCTCAAAACAACAACAACAACAACAACAACAACAACAAAAACATCTCAGCAACACTGTAGCAGTCAGTAAAGTTACCTACAGGGAAGCCTACTGTTGAAATAGCCTTTAGGAACTGAGACAGATGCGAGGTGGCACACATACCAAAACATTACGAAGTAAGGGTCTAGCACTTGACTGGTGAACTGAAGAGAAGAGCCACAGGTACACAGCACGAGGCATGCGCAATCAGGAAGCAGTTGCTGCACCTAAGCTGTATCTAAGGAGTCCCAAAGCACAGAGGAAAAGTTCATTAAAATCCTTAAATACTTCTTGTTTTAAAAAAAAGGGGTGGGGGTGGGGGTGGGGGTGAGGGGCAGGAGAGCTGGCTCAGTGACTGCTCTTTTAGAAGTCCTGAGTTCAATTCCCAGCAACCACATGGTGGCTCACAGCCATCTGTAATGGGATCTGATGCCCTCTTCTGGTGTGCCTGAATACAGCAAAAGTATGTCTGTGTATATACACAAAAATATGTAAAAAGAAGTATGTATGTGTATATATAAATATGTATATAAATATGTATATAAAATTGTATATAAATACATATACACACACATATATATACACACACACATACATACATATTTAAAAAAATTTTTTTTAAACAGCCCATCAGGCCGGAGAGATGGCCTAGCAGTTAAGAGCACTTGCTGCTCTTCCAGAGAACCTAGGTTCAATTCCCAGTGCCCACAGGATGGCTCACAACCATTTAGGGTATCTGATGCCCTCCTTTGGCCTCTGGTCACTGTATGGTAATGGTATCCATACATACATGCAGGCAAACACTCCTAATTAAATAAATATACATATAATAATTTATAAAAAGTTAGCCTAGGCCAGCAAGAAGGCTCAGCGAGTAAAGGTGCATGCTGGCAAACCTGACGACATACATTGGATCCGCATGGTATCAGGAAAGAACAAACTCCAGCAAGCTGTCCACAGTGCCCCACTTACACACACACACACACACACACACACACACACACGACAAACAAAGTGTCGTAAGATTTTTAAAATAGCATGTTGTGTCTATATTTGACCATCCAGATGCAACAGAAAACACCGTATCCTGATGGCACACCCGACCCACACATGTACATTCTTGCTTTCTCACACACATAAACAAACATGACCTTTTAAAAATATTTAAGAACATCCTGTTTAGGGGAGATGAAAATCAGGGTAAACACTCTTAATATTTTAAGTCTCCATTATCTCCTGACAGAGTTGACAGTGAAGCTGTATTTTGTGCCAACATCCTGATCTATCAGTTAATCAACTGACTAATCAATCTATCTACTGTCTGTGGTGCTGGGGCCAGAACACCAGGCCTTCTGAATGCTTGGCAAGCACTCTGTCATTGAGCTATACCCCCAGCCCGGCAGTGTTCTGACTCCATTTTCAAACCAGCCATTTCTCGTTGTTGTTGTTGTTGTTGTTGTTGTTGTTGTTTTGGATCCTTTTTTTTTTTTTTTTGGTTGGTTTTGGTGTTGTCTTTTTTTTTTTTAATTTTTGCTATTGTTTTTGTTGTTGTTGGGGGAGCATGTATTTTTATTTTATTTTTTATTTAATTTTTGAGAAAGGGTCCTATTGTGCAGCCCTAGCTGACCCGAGACTCTATATATTTGACCAGGTTGCCCTCCACATCATGGAGCTAAGCCTGACTCTGCTGGGATTAAAGAGCTTCCCACCACAATGACCTCAACGGCATTTCTCCTTTAGCAAACTTTTCTTGAAAGACTCGGCCCTTACGCTGCTTTTTGGTTCTAAGTTCTCTTTGAAATCTAAACAGTTCTCCATGGGCTTACTCGTTTCTTCTGTGTTTTCCCCAACCCTTTCCACATCCTGCTGGGAGATCTCCTGAGCTAGCACTCACATTCATCTGGCTTCCTGTTTCCCAGGTTAGCAAAAGGACGGCTGTGAAAACTGCGCTAATTATGTATTACACACGTAAAGGCTAATGCATGTCTTTGGCTCTTTCTCCAGCTGCCGGTGGGAATCTCCTCACTGCTCCCTGTAACAGCCCCTCTATGTCTCTAAGCCACGCAAAGACCACACTCTGTGGCAGGATGCTGTTCTTAGTTATGTTTCTAGTGTCCTTACCTATGGCTACATAAGCCCACTGCAAACTTTGATGGCTTACGACAATTAATTATCCCTCCCGTATCCCTGTGGGTTGGTTCATAGGTTATGGGCTCCCACGTATGAACATGGGGGTTTGCTGATGAAGGAGGCCTCTGTTCTCCAGGTAGGATGCTCCACACGCGTTCCTGAGCTTTCCCATGACATGGAAGATAGCTTCCCTAAAGAACCATTATGGGTCCAGCATGGGGGTGCATTTCTGTAATCGCAGCTTTGGATGCTGAGGATAAAGGCTCTTGGGATCAAGGCCAAGCTGGAATACACAGCAAGATGGAACTGAAAGAGAGAGGAAAGGAGGAGGAGGAGGAGGAGGAGGAGGAGGAGGAGGAGGAGGAAGGAAGGAAGGAAGGAAGGAAGGAAGGAAGGAAGGAAGGAAGGAAATAAAGGCAGAACTAGAAGACTGGGCTTGATAGCATGCTTCTTTAATCCCAGCACTCAGAAGACAGAGGCAGGAGGATCTCTAAGACTTCAAAGCTAGACTAATCTACATCAGTCATGAGTTCCAGGCCATCCAGGACCACATAGTGAGACCCCCCCCATCTCAAACAATCCCAACAACAACAAGGCAAATAGAAGGAGGGAAGAAGAGGAGAGAAAGGAGGAAGAGGAGGGGGAGGGAGGGAGAGGAGTGGGGAAGAAGGAGGAGAGGGAGGGGAGGGGAAGGGGGAAGAGAAAGAGGAGGGGGAGGAGGAAGAGGGAGAGGAGTGGGAAAGAAGGAGGAGAGGGAGGGGACAAGGAGGAGGAAAGGGAGGGGGAGGAGGTTGAGCATGAGAGGGAAGAGGGAGGAGGAGGAGGAGGAGGAGGAGGAGGAGGAGGAGGAGGAGGAAAAAAGCACTTCTGGAAGAGAAGCCTCGCTGTGCAAGAACTCACGAAGGCTGTGCATTCATCAGTCAAATGTGTGCTCTCCTGTCAAGGTCAGCCATTCCAGGGTCAACATGGAACAGGACCCACGAGTGCGAATCCCAAGGAACGAGGCTCACTTAGCAGACTCCCTAGAGACTTTCACGTCCTTCAATTAAAACCTGATGTTTTAATTGAATAAATGATCTATATTACACCTGTCATTTTAAAAACCTTTTTTGTTGGAGCTTGAGAGAGGTCTCAGCAGTTGAGAGTAGCGTGTTGCTCTTGTACGGAAGTTCAGTTCCTGGCATCTTAGAACCATCTCTTACTCAGGTCTAGAGGATCCAACACCCCCTTCTGGATTTTGTAGGCATCTATATGCCAGAGCAAATACACATGAACACACACGTACACATAGACAAAAACAAAAGGGTTTTGTTAGCAGTAAGACAAGTAATAAATGTATTAGATGTTTTTTCCATCTTGGCATCCAGAAGCTATACCTATCAAATATGTTTTATTTTGCTTACCATGACACATCACCAGCACCTTGGGTGACTGTGGCTGGTCTTTTCCTAACACCAATTATTCTCCGGCCTGAGGAGAGCCTGGGCTCTGTTTTTACACTCTGAGTCTTGCTGTCAGGTCAAGAGCCCTTTGCAGAGGAGGAATGAGTCATAAAACAGAATTTGGGCTCGGCTAGTTACTGGAAATAACACCATCATAATAACACCAAGCACCAACCCGTCCTGATGGATATTACATTTTATTTTATTCTCCTCTTAATCTTTAAGAAGAATTAAGGTCCCTCCCTAGCTCTGTAACTAGATGGTTTACAGTTAGGTGTGTCTTGAAATTATACACAAGAGCACTTTCCTGTCAAGCCTTAATAACCTACGGCTTTTACAGATTGCTCCCCCCACCTATAGTTTCTACAGAAATTAATTCTAGAGGACTGTAGTCTTTACCCGGAACATTCTGAACAAGAGCGTGGCTTTCAGGTGGAGTACACTTTTGTTCTCTGGCACATGGGCAAGCAACCATGAGTGTTCTGGAAGACAGGTGCTATGGGTGCTAGAACACTGTGCAGTTTGTGCTGTGGTTGGATGGATGGTTGGGCGGGGGTGGTGGGGGTGGTGGTGATTTTCAAGTGCAAGAGGGGGTAATAAACCTGAATTGACTTCAGTTCTCCAAAAATTTAGGAACCACTCTACATTCTGAGCTAATCCTTAATGAAACTACAGGTGATACATTTAAAGGGATTTAAAACGGAGCCAAAAAGCCTATACACTGTCCGTTCTGTACACCAACCCCCAGAAGGATCTGTTTAATCCCTTAATAGTCTCTGTAACCGGAGCCTTTTCTCCACTCTAGCAGGGATCTGACAGTCTTGTTCATTAAACTCTCTAATCAAAATGCCAGGGATTGCAGCAGTGCGGAATGGTCTGGGGTCACTCCCCACCCCCAGGGTGCCGTTCCCAACTCTTCTCTTTCCTCCTGGTGAACAGATTTCTCATTTCCCCAGACCTGAAATTTCCTTTCCTCTCACGTATCTTCATCAGCAATTAAACAAAGGATGCTGCCTCCTCCTCAGGCCTCCACCACTGCTCCCTTTGTTTCCATGGCAACCTGGGCACTTCATACAGAACTTTCAAAGGCTACTTTGGATGAGCTGTACTTCTGGTCACTTTGGAAGCAAAACTGCTGGGAGACAATGACTAGGGCAGCGGCTGGCTGAATAGCATTGATGGCGGTGGTGATGGGGACGGTGACAGAGGTGGGGGCGGGGCACCAGGGATGACCTTAGGAGAAGGCTCAGCGTCTAGGTTTATCAATTCCTCTTCCAGTAGACACTTCCCAAGAGCCCAACACCTCTGGAGGCGAGGTAATCCCTCCACAGCAAACTCTTCCAACAGACGCTGTCACGTTCTGAAGAGGCTGATTAGAACCAGACGCAACCATCAGGAATGGTCTTTATTTGTCATGTTTTATCAGGAATTTCTGTGCAACCTTTAAACACATGGCATCTTTCTCTCAGTCCCTTTCCCGATGTCTCCTCATCCATCCTAAGACACCGAGACACCAATCATTAATTCATTGATCGTTATTGTTCCCCCAGCATTCTCCAGTATCCGATAGGTCCTGATCTCACTGACTCACCCCAGTCCAACAATGGAGCTGTTCTATTGCCCCCATTTTATTGATAAGGAGCTGAGTGTCCCTATGTCAAAAGGTCAGAGATAACTCAGAACATAGTGTAGTGTGAGTGAATCAGGGCGCTTGGGGAGTTGAGTGACCTCCCTGCAGCACGCAGGTCCCTTACCCACTGCCCAGAGCTGTTTCTCCTCTGCTTCAGATATACAACACACCCACATGCATACAGCACACACATGCATACAGCACACACACACACACACACACACACACACACACACACACTGAATAACAAACAAGTAAATGTAATAAGAGGAAGGATGGTGCCTAAGGAATGACACCTGAGGCTTTCCTCTGGCCTGTATACACACATGTACAGAATGCATGCACATGTGCTCACACACACACACACACACACACAGAGCACAGAAACACACATGCATACATTACACAAACATTCATACAACACACACACATGCCTACAGTGCACACACACATGCATACAGCACACACACACACACACACACAGATTCACACACAGATGCACACATGCACGTACAAAAACAGTGTTGTCATTTCAGGCTGCCTGACTAGAGAGCGCTGTCATCTCTCGCGTCTGGGTGGCAGTCTTCCAGACTGAGGCTTTGTGGGGAAGTGACCTCTTCAGGGCCTTGCTGCAATTTTCTGCGGTCTTTGCTCTCACGTGTATTACATGTCTTACATTGCTTTTTTCTAACTCTGAAAGCAACACAAAAGACCTCTGCTTTTTGGTGTGATTATGATGGCATGTCTTATAGCTTACCAGTTATATAATAGGTATCAGATACGCAAACCCAAATAGAGACCTATGTCTCGACTTGATTCTGAATTCTATGACAAAATGCTAACACCATTCAGAATGCTCTATCATATCTCCCACCCTTTATGACCCTTTCAAGGCTTTCCATGGCCCCACCTGGGCTTTTTAGCTAAATCCATTAGCCAAGTCAAGTCAGCAACCTTATCATGCTAATACATGCCCCACTGAACCAAGCATGTTTGCTCTGCTAGGTTGATTTATGTTAGGGAAAACACCATATCACCTCAGGTTTTTATTATTATTATTCTAGTTTCAAGAAGCTGTAGGTTTCATGGGCACCATACACTCTTCATGAGTCCGCGACCTCGCGTGTCCTGGGGTTGGCGCCATTCAGAAGCACGTTGCAGCGAAGCAACCTGTTCCACCATTAAGAAGGAAAAAGAAGCATGCTGCTTGTGTTCAGGAAGGTGGGTGGGATGGAAGATCTTCACGCTAAGCAAAATAGGTCAGACTCAGGAAAACGTGCGTCACATGTTTTTGAAACATATAGAACCCAAAGATAAAAGTAACGGACATGAAGGTAGAAAATATCAGCAGGAGTGCCGGGGAGTAAGTGTATTGGTGGCAATTATGACCAATGCATCTAATATGCATGCACTAAGCATGCTATATTGTACTGTTTTACAACAGAGCCTAATAAATAAAGAAATGTAAATAAATACTGAGAGACAGAGAGTGAGCCAGGCATGGTAGTACATGCCTGTAATTCCAACATTCGAGAAGCTGGGGCAAAGAAATCATAAACTTGAGGCCAGTATGGATTACACAGGAAAACCATGACTAGGGGTAAGGGGGGAAAAAGGAGTGACTATTGGTGGACCATTTTCCTCTAAGATAAGAAGCAGGGAAGAACAGTCCAAACACTGGATGGTCACCACCAGTATGAGAAGAAAGGGGGAACATGTACAAAATAATTGCAAATCTATCTCTATGTCTCTCATATGTCTGTGTGTGTATGTGCACATCAATCACACATATGGACTCAGAAGACAAAGGAGGACATCAGGTGTCCTCTTCACAGGGAAAGAAGGTCTCTCTCTGATCTAGGAGCCCGTCAATTCCCCTAGGCTAGATGACCAGCAAGCTCCCAGGGCCCATCTGACTCCAGCCTCCAAGGCTGGGCTTACGCGAACAGCCAGGCACAGCTTTTTACACAGGTGCTGAGGACTCGACCTCAGGTCCTTGTGCTTGCAAAGCACATACTCTTATCCACAAGACCATCTCCCCAGCCCGAGCTGTTATAAATCTTGCCCATCTCTTTTAGCTTAGAGATATCACTGATAGTAGAAACATTTTCAAGACCTTTCAAAAGTCCCTAAAACATATACCTATTTTAAACTTCAGATAAAAGATGCTGAACTTTGCAAACCACTTTCCAAAGAGACTAAATCGTATAACTCCAAAAAAACCAACCAAACAAAGAAAACCAAAAACCAACCTGTTTTTGCTAGACTAGACAGAAAGCAAAGATCTTATGTGCTCTGAGCACATTTATCACAAACCACTTCCCATGCTTTAAAATTAAAATATATAGTTGTCTTCAATGTTAATTTTTTAAATAACATTTTCTGAATATAGAGTACAACAAACCTTAAGAGACCAATTATACAGGCTCAATAACCACCAACACTTTCTCCACACCTAGTTTATCCACATTCACATTTTCTGAACTGGAATATCTTAAAACAAAATGAGGTCTCAAGCCATTTTATCCCTAAATACTTCATCAGTCATGTCAAAATAAGGAGCTACCTTATTATTTTACCACAGTGACACCAAGAGCCTGACAGAATCAACCAGAGGATATCCAATGTTTCTGGAAAGTTCTCCAAATATCTAAAATAATATCTTGCCGTGGGTGTATTTGAAACATCATATGCCATTACTGTGTCTCTTACATCTTCCTTATTTCTCTTTCACTCTAGAAGTACTAGAACATTCCGTTCCCATCTCTTTTCCGCATTACCAAGCAGTTAAGATATTGAGTCTGCTTATTATTTGTTCTGTTGGGTGTTGTTGTTGTTGCTGTTGGAACAAGATTTCACCCTGTAGCCCAGGCTACCTTGGGGCTAACCATGCAGCTCAGGTTGTCCTCGAACTCACGATCCTCTTGCCTCCACCTTTGTCTTAGTTAGGATCTCATTGCTGTGCAGAGACACCATGATCAAGGTATTGTTATTATTATTAAAAAAACAAAAACTAAAAACATATAATGGGGACTGGCTCACAGTTTCAGAGGTTCAGTCCATTATCACAGTGGGGGGAGGGGAAGCATGGCAGCATCCAGGCAGACACAGTGCTGAAGAAGGAGGTAAGATTTCTACGTCTCGACCTGAAGGCAGCCAGGAAGAGACTCTCACGTCAACACTGGGCAGAGTTTGATTATAGGACCTCAAAGCCCATCCTCACAGTAATATACGTCCTCCAACAAGGTCACACCTACTCCAACAAGGATGCACCTCCTGATAGTGTCACTCCTTGTGGGCCAGGCATCCCAACATACCTAAGTCCATGAGGGCCAAACCTCTTCACACCCCTACAACCAGATGCACAGTACACCTAATTCTGAGTCTACTGATCTTGAAGAGCACCCTAGTTAGCTTGGGATTGTGTGTGTGTGTGTGTTGTTTGTTTTGAGTAGTAATATGGGCAATCCTCATTTTTTCAATGTATTAGTTGTGTAATTATATTATAATCTAGTTTGTTTTCTACTGTGGTGGTAAACACTTTGGGCAACCTTGGAAGGAAAAGTTTATTTGACAAGTTACAGCCAAAGCAGGAATCGGGGAGAGGGAGGCAGGAACTGGGGAGAGGGAGACAGGAACTGAAGCAGAGACTGGGTAGCAATACTGTTTAGTGGCTTGCCCAGGGACAGCACCACCCATAGTCGTCTGGGCCCTCTCACATGAATCTTCAGTCAAGAAAATGTCCCCACACATGCCCACAGGCCAGTCATTTCCTCGACAGAGGCTCCATCTTCCCAGTGGCTTCGGTTTGTATCAAATTTGAAAGAAAAAAAAAAAGGGAACACAGTCACACTGCATTTGGTGACAAGGCCCTTCCTTAAGCTGACACCCTCACCGACTGAGATGTTCAGAGCAGTGTCCTTTGACAGACTCAATTATGAAATCAGGGAGCAAACAGTCCGAGTGGGCCCTCTGCCCCGGTCTTCCTTTGGACCCTCCGTGGATGGATGAAGTAAGGTTTCAGCCTGAAGAGAGCTTCTCTGCAGGGGAGTTTTAGGCATCAGTCCAAGAAGAGCTGGGAAGCCCAGATAGTAGGCTCAGCAGAGGAGAAGGCCAGGGCTGTCACAGGGCTCTGCTGGGAAAGAACAAAGGGCTGTTTGTTTAAGGGAGGGAAAAATCAAAATAGCATTTACGGTTCCAGAAGAGGAAGCTCCTGTCACGGACACATCAGACTTGTCCAGGCTTAACTTCGGGGCTTAGACGTTCTCCTCGGAAAGGCATGTGGCAAGAAACAGCCTGGGGTGCTCCCAGCCCCTGGCTCCTGTCTCCTCAGCCCCATTCCTTTCTTCGTGTTTACAGACAGAGAGCCCAGGATCTGTAGATTAGAAGCGGTAATGAGGATGGTGTTTATGCAGAACCGTGTTCCAGGCAGCTCGGAGCCCTTGGCAGGATGCGTGGCTGGCACTGCCTGACTCTTAGAAGGGAGAGACTGTAGCTGGCAGGGGTCTCTGTCTACACCGAGCAGCCCAGTGGCACCTATCTACGCCTACACTGGCACACTGTGTGCACCTCGTCAGGGCCGTGACTTTAACTACTTTGCCCTCTAGATTTCTCCCCTTCCTTTCCCTTCATTTCTGTTACTAGGTCTCCTATGTGACCCAGGCTGGCCTCGTGATCTTCCTGCCTAGTCCCTCCTTCCTAAAATTCAGAGAGCAACAGGTATGACCCATCTCTTCTGGACTATTTTTTTTTTTTGGAAATCCAGCTTTTCTATCTCAATCCAGATGACCCCTGTCTAGTTTGCTTTCCAGTGCCGTGATACATACCATGAGCAGAACCTGTGGAGGAAGGGGTTTGTTTCATCTTATAACTTAAGAGTTTGACAAGAAGATAAGTCCTGGCAAGAATTCAAAGCAGGAACCCAGAGGCAAGAACTAAAACAGAGGCCACGGAGGGATGCTGCTTCCTGGCTTGCTCTCCATTTCTTGCTCACCCTGCTTTCTTATATACCCATGACCACCTGTCCAGGGGCGGTCTGGGCCCCTCACACCCTTCAGTATTCAAGAACATGCCCCTACAGACCTGCTTATAGGCAATCTGATGAAGGCATTTTCTCAGTTGGGGTTCTCTTTTCCCTGATGATTCTAGGTTGTGTCAAGATGACAAAAAAGCTAAATGGGACAAATCCAAACATAAAGAAGTCCCTGGAGTAGTTAAAATTAAATTCCAGGTCTCTGTCCTTACTGTCACTGACGGCCATGTCTGGGTCCGTAGTTCTATTACAGCGAGGGTCTGTGTTGATGCCCACGGCCCATGTTACCACTGAAGGCCATGTGGATGCCCATGGTCTGTGCTGCTGCCGGAACCCAGGTTGATGTCCTTGGCCTGTACTGCTGCAGGGAGCTGGGACAGTGTCCACGGTGTGTGCAGTGGCAGAGGGCCAGGCTGACATCCACGGTCTGTACTGCCATAGCAGACTACACTGAGGTCAGAAGCTAGGGACCATGTGGATGTCCGAGGTCTACACTGTCACCAGAAACCATATGTAACTCTGTGGCCCATGCCCCAGCTGACTGTGAAGGCAAGAAAAGCTACATTTCCCATGGTATTGATGACTGCAGACTCACAGTTGAGAAAGAGGAAGAGGCTTCTGGTACAACCCCTAACCTCCTGCCTCTACCTTCCCCCCAAAAACAACATAGACAGAAAGCCACTAAAGAGAACTCTTAAAAGTTGTGATAAGGATGCTAAAATGTAGCTCTCCATGACTGATGGCTTTTGGCAGGTGTGCAGGTGAGGAAGAACTCAGTTTTCAATGAGAGTCTGACCATGCTCCAGTGAGTATATGGGCAACACAAATCGGACCTCCTCCTCCTCCTCCTCTTCCTCCTCCTCCTCCTCCTCCTTCCTCTTCCTCCTCCTCCTCCTCCCTCCTCTTCCTTCTCCTTTTTCTCTTCCTTCCCCTCTTTCTCTCCTTCTCCCCTCCTCCCTTTCCCCCTCCTTTCTCTTCCTCCTTCCTCTTCTCCCTCCTCCTTTCTCTTCCTCCTTCCTCTTCTCCCTCCTCCTTTCTCTTCTTCCTTCTCTTTCTCTTCCTTCCCCTCTTTCCCTCTCTCTCCTCCTCTTTCTCTTTCTCCTCCTCCCCTTCTTCCTCTTCTTTTAGGGGGAGGTCCCAAGGATGGAGGACAGACCTGGGAGGACTGAGAAGTGAGGGTACTCAGGGTTCATGATGTGAAATTCCCAAATAATCAACAAAAATATGATTAAAGTCTGAAATTCAAAGGAAGGCTATTTGGAGACATATATGAGACTGCTGCTCAAATCTGTGTGTACCCACTGCAGGTCTGAAGCGCAAACATTAGCTGGGTCTACTTGGTGCACAAAAAAAGAGAGTACCCGTGCCTTCTGGTGCAACCTCTACACCCTACCTCCACCCTCCCAGAAAACAACACCATAGACAGAAAGCCACTAAAGGGAACTCTTAACAGTTGTGATAAGGAGGCTGAAGTGTAGCTCTCCATGACTGACGGTTCGCCAGTGTGCAGGTGGGTAGTACATCCATCCCTAATCACCTTAAGGAAAAAAATGGTATATCCAGGGCTGGTGATATAGCTCAGTGGCCGAATACTTGCCTAGCATGCAGGAACCATTTGGTTCCACTCCAGAATTGCATAGTAGGGCGTATGTGGCAGGGACACTGTAAACCCAGCACTCAGGAAGCAGAGCAGAAGGCTTAAACTTCAAGGACATCTCTGTCTACATCCATAGCAGGTTCAAAGTCAGCCTAGAATACACGAGGCCTGTGCAAAAGAAAAGAAAGATGGAAGGAAGAGAGGCAAGCAGAGAAAGAGGGAGGGAGAGAGGGAAGGAGAGGAGAGAGGGAGGGATAGATGGAAGGAGGGATAGAGAGAGGGAGGAAGGATAGAGGGAGGGAGGGAGGGATAGAGAGAGGGAGGGAGGGAGGGAAGGAGGGAGGGGCAGAAGAAGAAAAGAAGGCAGGACAGGACATCCCAAATCGGGCATGGTTAATCCTAACACTTGAGAAACTGAGGCAGGAGGTTTATCATGAATTCAAGGCCAGAAAGGTTATCATAAGTTCAAGACTAGCTTGAATTACGGAATGAGATCTTGTTGCCAAAAGTAAAAGAAAGAAGAAAAGAGAGCAAGATAAGAAAGAAAAAACTCACTTTCTCGGGTGAATTATACTTTAACAATTGATTGTCTACATTTAGATTGGTAGTCGTCCCTTGAGTTACCAACAAATGTAAATAATTTGGGGTATTATTTAGTGTCTTTTGTCTAGAACGTTAAAGCATCTCACAAGCTTTGACTACATACAATCAAGTTTCCTGCTTTCCAAAGGCGAAAAAGCAGTCAGACTTGGGGGTGCAATTCTGACTTCATCTACAATTTTCATAAGGGCTCTGGGCAAGTGACTCTTCCTCCCTGGCTCTGTGTCTGAATTGCCCATAACTGTCAACTGAACATTTTAGGACCCTCCCACCCTCTCCCTTGAGTATCTTCCAGACAGGTAGATTTCAGATGTCAAGGTAATCATAACATATGGGTTTCTGATAAGTGATAGCAAGGAGGATGCTGTTTGTCATGGACAGAAAAGCTTCTGGCCGAGGTAATGCCATGATCACCGGGGGATCTGTCCTACTTGACAGTCTAGGGATACCAATGTCTACAAGTCCAGGCAAAGCAAGATGAAGTTCAGTGTTCAGGTTGTCTATCCCATGAATGAGGGGTGAAGTGAGAGCATTTCAGAACTATGGGTGAACAGAGAGAAACAGGACGCAATGAACACTCGCCGCCTCTTTGGATGCTCAGATGCTGCTTGGTTTCCTCCCGCTCGCCACTCTTTCAACCTAGATTGGTTTTTAAATGCCATGTAGGATTTAGAGTGGTTCCATTCTCAGTTTACAATGCCTTAACTTTATGGGGGTGGAAAACTCCAAGATTTTGATCTGTTCCCAGGTTACAGTTTGAATTACTATACTCATTGGGCAGCCGTAGCAAGTAAGAGCCCAAGTTTCCATACAGCTATAACAAGACTCAGCTGATTCTGCACAGTGTGTTGTTATATTGCTGAGCCATGCTGTCTAGTAGGTTGTATTATGATTTGAACATTTGGTCCCTCGCTTGTGACATTGTTTTGGAATGTGATAGAACCTCCAGCTTGCTACAGGCAGTGATTCTCACAAGCATGGGCCTTAGGGTTTCATAGCCTGGCCCCATTGTCTGTACAGTATCTGTTCCTGGGTGTGGATACATTGTATCCAACTGAGCTCCCCCTGCTGCTGTTGCCATGCCTTCCCTTGCCTGCTGCCTACCTTCCCCACCACTGTGACTATGTCCCTCTAGAACTGTAAGCCAGAACAAAATCTGACTCCCTTAAGTCGCTTTTGTTGAGATATTTTAACACAGGAGCAGAAGAGAAACTAAGACACATCATGACATGTTCCACAGATGATAGGTTCCTTGGGACATTAGCCCATTATAACCCAAGGATTACATGTACTTATAGCCCTTTCTACTTGTGCTAATACGTTCACCACTCCAAGATAGACTCTGGTCTATGTAAGTGAGTGCCAGCTGACCTAGGTTCTTGTTATCTCCAAAGCATTAAGTGACCTCTAAGGGTGTGACACTGTGCTCTACACACTGCTGCTGATATTTCTACCATGTTGCTTCCAGTGTGCCAATTATATAGAACTTACTATAAACCTTGTCTGTCAGGTCCAGCATGGCTGTGAAAGGATTGGTGTGTGTGTGTGTGTGTGTGTGTGTGTGTGTGTGTGTGTCAAGGTTCCTACCCCTGGAACAGAGCCAGCAGGGGCATGGGCCTTCTCAAGGGCTGATAGTTGCTGTAGGCGGTAATGCTTGTTTGTATAATAATTTATGTATTTTACTTTATGTTCCTCCTTCAGGGAATGTTTTTCCTGTGAAGGTTAATAATTCCATGATAATCAGAAACAGCATGATTCCAGGAAGTAAGAATATGTCTGTGTTCCTCAGCAAAATGGCAATGCTGTAACCTTCAGGAGAGCCCTTAAGACTGTGGGAAAGAACTCTGAAAACATGAGTTCAAGAATATATAAATCAATGTAAGACCTGTTCTTCACAGGATTTCCTAACTATGCAAAATGCAATGATGCAATATGAATTGTATGAGAGCCTTCATGGGCCTGAAAGAACAGAGGCAGCCACACTAACCAGCCAACTTTGTCAGAAAGATATTAAGGAAAAAGATAAAGAGATTTTGGGAGTGGTGATCAAAGCACAAGATCCCACCCAGCTAAGCTTATTGTTTGTGTTTGCAATTGAACAAGGAATAGTTTGGATTTTAATCTGGAATTAACTACATTCCAGAAATGGGGGCACACTTGTGATTCAGATCTTGAGGCTGGAAGACACAGGCTTTTGATCCTGATCTTCAGGAATAGTGGTCATGAAAATCTTAGGGCCAGGCATGATGGTACACACCTTTCATCCCAAGAGACAAAGGAAAGTAGATTTCTGAGTTCAAAGACAGCCTGGTACAAAGTAAATTCCAGATAAAGAAAAGCTTAGGTCTCGGTGTGGTGGTACATGCCTTTAATCCCAGTATTCAGAAGACAAGAGCCAAGTAGATCTCTGAGCTCAAGGTCTGTCCACAGAGCAAGTTACAGGACAACCAAGCTTAGGCAGTGAAGGAGTTGGACAACAGGAGTTGGTGATAATGTAGTAGAGCAGTGGGGCTACGTTCAGGAAGCAGCAGAACTTGGCAGCTTTGGCCCTTTGGCTCTGTCTTTGGAGTCAAGGGGTTAAGGTCATAAAATGCTGATTTGTGTGTGGCACAATCAAAAAGGAACCTGGGGTAAATGATTAAACTGATATGCAATTCCTAAGGAAGCATCTTATGCAAAATAAAAGACTGGGTTTTGGTCTGCAAGAAAGAGCTGTCTCCAGCAGAGGACAGATGTGTCAGCTTGCATCCATCGCTAATTCTGTATCATTCTTCCACTGCTTCCAATCACCCCCTCCTCAGGACCTCTGACCAAACGAAGGCTGGTCCTTGGCACTTGTCTACATATTTATACTCCTAAAACTTAGAAAATCCATCTTTTTTTGGAAGTTCCAATTGATTTATAATGTTCTCAAGGACCCAATCTCAAATGATACACATATACCTCACACTCAGGAGCAAAACTCCAAGCCCCAAAGACTAGGGAATTATTTTTCCAATATATGTGTATAGTAACCTTTTAAAAAACTCATTTTCTTCTAAATAAAACACAAATCATAAAGTCAAGTGGCTTAGCCACAAATGCCTATTCATTTGAACTCTTTAAACTGAGTTGAACACAGTTTTCAAAAGTTGTTTTTAGGACCTGTTTGGGGGAAATATTAAAAAACAATTGGCAAGTTCCCACGCTACTACTGGCAATTCTCTGTCCTAGCATGGTCCCACCGGGCTACTCTCTGCCCAACTCTCTGGTGGTGCTGGAGCTCCCAAGTTCCCTTTGCTGCCACACGAGCCCCACACAATGACTTTCCACCCCGTGGTCAGCTCCCACAACACACAACCCAGTAGAAACAAAACTCCAGATTTATGTATCAATAAATTCTCAATTCACAAGATGCCAATACAATAATTTCAGAACCAACTGATAACGATAAAAGCTGCCCATCTAGATTAGACAAATTATCCTAATTATTCTAACCTTCATGATACCATAACTACCTTTGGCTATTTAAAGCTACACTGGTTCGGGTTCTTCTTCCTGTTCATCTGCCTCTGTCTTGGCTTCTCCTCTTTCCTGAGACACTGTCTGTCTCTGCAGTTCTTAGCTCCACCTCCCTTTGCCTGTCCAATCACAGGCCTCCTGCTGCACTAATATTTTAATGTAATTGGGCAGGGAAAATCCTGTCACAATGACCTACCTAAACCATTCCTGGGCATATACCTAAAGGATGCTACATCCTATCACAAGAAAACTTGCTCAATTATGTTCATAGCAGCTTTATTCATAATAGCCAGAAACTGGAAATAACCTAGCTAGTTCCTCAACTGAAGAATGGATAAAGAAAATGTGTTACATTTACATAATGGAATATAACTTGAATGTTAAAAACAGTGACATCATGAAATTTTCAGGCAAATGTGTGGAACTAGAAAAGATCATCCTGAGTGAGGTAACCCAGACCCAGGAAGACAAGCACAGTATGTACTCACTTATGAGTGGATATTAACTGTGAAGTCAAGGATAAGCATGGTAAAAACCACAGACCACAGACCACAAACAAGGAGGGCTCAAGGGGTGATGCTTCAATCTCCCTGAGAAGGGGAAACAGAATGACATCAAAGCCGGATGCAGGGAGAGGATTGTCACAGGGATAGAAACAGGAAGGACTAGGTGGAGAGAGGACGGAGGGAGAAAGTACTGGGAGAGACAACTGGAATGGGGAGGGACAAGCTAGAAGCCAAGGGCCATGGAAAATCCCCGGAACCTAAGAGGGTGACTCCCAGTAATGGGAGATATGAAGCTTGGTCAACAAGACTTCCAATGGAGGGCTGGGGACACCAACCCAGCCACAAAACCTTCAACCTACTCTTTGTCCTGCCTACAAGATGTGTAGGGGTAAAGATGGAGCAGAAATTGAGGGAATGGCCAACCGATGACTGGTCCACCTTGAAACCCATGTCATGAAAAGGAGCCCACCCCTGACACTTAATAATATTGTACTATACTTGCAGAAAGGAGCTTAGCATAATTACCATCATAGAAACATCACCCATCAACTGATGGAACCGGATGAAGAGGCCCACAGCCAAACATTAAGTGGAGCTTGGGGAAGTCAGTGGAAGAGAGGATGGAAATATTAAAGGAACCAGAGGGGTCAAGGAAACCACAAGGAAACCTACAGAATCAACTAACTTGGGCCCATAGGGCTCACAGAGGCTGAACCAGCAATCAGGGAGCCTGCATGGGGGTAGACCCAGGCCCTCTGCACATCTGTAACAGTGGTGTAGCTTGGTCTTCACTGGGACTATTGGCATCAGGAGCAAGGGCTGTCTCTGACTCTGTTGCCTGTCTTTGGGACCCTTTCCCCTACTGGGCTGCCCTTTCTGGCCTCAATAGGAGAGGATGCTCCTAGTCTTACTACAACGTGATATGCCTAGGCTGGTTGATATCCATGGGTGACCTCCCCTTTTCTGAAGAGAAAGGGAGGAGGAGTGGATGGAAAAGGGAGGACTAGGAGCAAGGACGGAGGGGAAACTGCAGTCAGGATGTGAATTTAATTAATTAATTAACAAATTAACTAATTTTTTAAAAATTATTTTAAAGTTGTTCTTAGGTTTGGGTGAAGTTGAATGATAGAGAGCTTACCCAGCATGCATAAGGCCCTGGGTTCCACATGCACATGCATACACTCACACACACACACACATACACACACACTCACACATACACATGCACACTCATACACACACACATGCACACACACATATACATACATACACATGCACACTCACACACACACTCACACATACACATGCACACTCACATACACATACACACACTCACACACACACATGCACACATATATACACACATACACACAAATATACACACATACACACATCTGTACATGCATACAATGTACACACATTCACACACACATACACACATACTCACACATACATATGCACACTCACACACACATACACACACACTCACATACACATGCACACAAATATACACACATACACACAAATATACACACATACACACATACAATGTACATACAAACACACAAATATACACATATACACATATATACACACATACAATGTACACACATACATACACATGCACACACATATATACATACATACACATACACACGCGCGCGCGCACACACACACACACACACACACACACACGTGCGTGCACATTCATACCAGAGGACATCAAGTGTCTTCTTCTATCACTTTTACCCCTGTGTCCTTTAGATCCTCTCTCTCTCTCTCTCTCTCTCTCTCTCTCTCTCTCTCTCTCTCTCTGAACATGAAGCTTCCTGGTCCCCCTGGGCTAGCAGGCTAATGAGTGTCAAAGATCAGCCTGTCTCCATCCCTCAGCAATGGGGTCATAAACACACATTGCCATATCTGCTGTTTTGTATGTAGTCAGGGTCTGAACTTAAGTCCTCCAGCTTGTGCGGCAAGTACCCCTACCCACTGAGCCCCCTCCCCAGCCTGGCACAAAGGCCTTGTCTAGTTAAAGACTAATACTGAAAGATTAAGACAAGACCAAAGGTATTTTGACATCTGATCAAGTCTTAATTCTAATAGAACTAACTACACAGACTGAGACACCACCCAGGGCAGAGCCTGCACATTTTTATGTGACTGTTTATTTATACTTCTCTTCTCTTGGCCCCACAGAATAAGATCTTGTTCCACATTAAGTATCCGTGTATGTTTACCCCCCCCCCTCACTGTCTGGGAGTCTAGTCCAAATGTCTGGCAGAGAGTCTCGGTAGGGGGTAGCAGAGAGTGGCCTGGCTATCAGACAAAGGGACAAAGAACACCGATTGCTGTCCCAGAGGCTGGGCTCACAAGGTGTTGAGTGGGCCACCCGGACTAGGAGATACCAGTTGGTTTCCCTTGGCTTTACACTACAGTAAATTCCTTGGAAGCAAGGCGATGTTGTGGTTAAAATGGAGTTTAAACACCAGCAACCTGGATCTGAACGTTTAACTCTGCCATTTCTTGCTGTGCAGTTAGAGGCAAACCACCTGCATCCCCTGAACTCCTTTTTCCCCCCCTCATCTATCACAGCAGTTTGAGGTAAAGAATGCACCCAATGATGTATAGAAAGAAGGACTTAGAAAACAACAGTTTACAAAGCATCGCGACAGGTGCTGCATGCATTGGTGCTTGGGAACCAGTACTAACTTGGAGCTTTCCACTAAAACTCTCCAAGTGTTGATGCAGGGATTGTGGAGTCCAGCTTCCTGAGGGTAGACTCCGCGATATGATCTGTTCAAATCTGTAACATGCTGCTATAGCAAGGTGCCTGAGGCTCAGTAACGTATACTGCATAGAAATGTGTTGATTTGTCTTTCTAGAGACTGGCAAGTCCCCGGGGGAAGGAGCCGTCACTCCAGTGATGGTTCAGGCACTTAACCTTATCCTATGGCAGAAAGGCAAAGAATGGATGCAAGTTAACCCTTTCGTGGGTGCATTTGTAGCTGGACACTTCTCATGAAGTCCCACCTCCGAGTATTGTTTGCGCTGGGCTGAAGTTTCTAATACATGTTTTTAGGGGACACATTCAAACCGGAAAATCATCTCAGGGTCTTGTTCCAAAGGTTGATTGTCAAATACAAAAGACACATAAGAGTGGCCCGTTAAGGTGGAACCTAGCAATATCTGGCAGACCTTTACTGTTCTGATTCTCCTTATGTGCTGTCAGAGGCAGAGACCATCAACCTCTCATTTGGTAAAGAAGTAAAATGCTTCTTCATAACTTTACATGGTTGCCAAGGAGATAACTTCTGGTGAACTGGAAACACAGAATATTTAAAAATAAAACTCTTTGGCCTAGGACAATGGTTCAGGAGGTAAAATTATTGCCATATAAGCACAAAGACTTGAGTTCATATCTCCCAAGACCATATAAAATGCCAAGAATGGCAGCATATTCCCATAATTCCACTGCTGGGCAGACAGAGACAAGACGGTCCCAGGAGCCTGCTCAGGAGCTCATCTTGCCCACTCGGCAAGCTCTGAGTTCAAAGAAAGATCGTCCTCAAAAGCTATGATGACAAGCAATAGATGAAGACACTTATCATGACCCCTCGCCACTACACGCACGCACACACCCATTCGCTGCATGCCCACAATCTTAAAAATAAATTAGACAAATAAAATTAGGCAAATATAATTCTTCAGGTGTGATGGTGCATGATTGTAATCTTGGGGGAGAGAGAGGCAAGACGCTCAGGAGCTCAAGGTGACCGACCCTCCATTATGTGGCTCATAATGAACCACTGTTTCAAACTAAGTAGGTAAACAAATACCTCCTGAAGGTGTTAAATGCCATAAAAAGTTGATGTTAATCATAAGTCACACATATATGTATACACACATACATATACAACCTCATCTTTAACAAAACAAAGATTATTCTGTTAACTTGATTTTTTCTTTTTTTTGTTTTTTGTTTTTGTTGTTTTGTTGTTTTGTTTCTTGAGACAGGGTTTCCTCTATGCAGCCATGGCTGTCCTGGAACTCACTCTGAAAACTAGGCTGGCCTCAAACTTATAGAACTCTGTCACCTCTGACTCCTGATTTCTAGGATTAAAAGATGCACAGCCTTGTAATTCTTTAATTGGTATGCCATAAGTAATAAAGAAAAATATGAATGTAAGCGGAATAGATTTTTTTTCATTTCCTGTGGCCTTTGGTGTTAAAGGTGGCAAAGAAATATTTCCAGGCTGAATTATCATGAATTACTCTTAATAAGCAATTCATCAAGGCAACATAAATGCGTAATTGTATAAGTAATCATTAAGCACAAAAATGTCACTTACATTGGAGAAAAACACTATCCTCGAGACCTGTTCCCAAAATAGGCAGGTGCTCAGGACCTTACTACCCTTCTTTGCAATCATTGTTGACATCACAGTTATGAGTCCTGTGAGGCCCTCTTCATGGAAAGAGGCAAATCAGAATGAGAAGGATTTCAGCATGGAAGCACTAATTACTCAAGCTGGTGCTGATGAGGTGATCTATCACCAAGATTATTTAATGATTGGATTCTCCAGCAACTCGATTAGGTCTTTTCTCAATTTTCCTGAAAGCGAAGAATCAGAAATCTCTTGGGGGTTTCAGAAAGATGTGTTACTCCATCAATAGATCATTCATTTTCTTTCTTTCTTTTTTTTAAATGGGTTTTGGTCTGGCTTCCCAGAGCACTCGTCCCTGGAGGCAATGGCTGGCTAGTGAGATCAGGGATGGAGAAGGATGCATCCTGTGTCTGTGATGTGGTTATTAGAATAGAAGGATCAGAAAGAAGAGCCCTCAACTCCTCTAACATCCCTGCCGCCCAGTGCTCAAAAGAACTACTTTAGTATTTAGTATTATATTTAGAATGAGTAAAATAAAAAACCAAAACAAAACAAAACCCTAACCTGTGTGACCTTAGAAGGCCATCATCTGTTCCTAAGGATCCGGGTACCCAAACTGGAAGGTCCTGGAATCTATGTTGGAGCTAAGTCCTAGCGGAGTGAATGGCTGGACAGCTGGAGCTCCTCTGACATCTTCGAAAGGCATTTTCCAGGCCAAGCTGTGCCCTCACAGCACCCTTCCAAACATCAGAGTCCCGGTACAAGGAACTCTCAAAGCAGGGGATTCGGAAGCCCACCCTATTATTATTGTCCTTTGTTTTAGAGATTCACAGGAAATCTGCTGTGACTCTCCAAGCTGAATCTCTTATGCCTGGCATATAGGGCCATCCGTGACAAGCACCGCCGCCGCTCAGTCTCCAGAGGGACGGTCCTGGTCTCCACCTCTCCACGGACAGCTCTCCTTTCTGCTCGTGCTTTCCTGCTCACGCTAGCCACGCCTTGTTAGAAGTGCTAACAGATCAGGAGGGTCTCTGAACAACCATGACCATAAAGATGTTTCCTGAGTGTTCCTGTTAATTCTCAAGTGCAAAAAGGTAAATGTGGTGTTTCCCTTGCTATCCTGGCAAGTCTCCTTGCCATTAGACAGTACGGAGCCAGTCGAGAGTATTATCATTAAATGCAAAATGAAATTTAAAATATAGGTGAGTAGAGTGTACATATGAGGAGGTTCAAGCGCGCGCGCGTGTGTGTGTGTGTGTGTGTGTGTGTGTGTGTCTGTGTCTGTGTGTGTGTCTGTGTCTGTGTGTGTCTGTGTGTGTGAGAGAGAGAGGGAGAAAGAGATTGCATCTAAGAGTACAAGCCTGTCTTTCATTATACCCAGAGCTGCATGATTCTTTTTTTTTTTTTTTTTAACCATCTGGTTTAAATTTGCCATTTCTCATTGCAAAACTCACAGAGTCGGGCTGCATCATAATGCAGATGAGTGTACGGATTTCACGTGCCACAGCTGGGGAGCGAGACCTCCTAAGTCGTTTCCTGCATGGGAACGAGGCTCAGGCCTCCATGCGTATAGTGTATGCTGTGGGACATCTTAGCATCCTGTGATTGCTCTAGGCCCCCGAAGATATACAAAGCCAAGCCCTTGCAGGCTAGAGAAATCAGAGTTCAGTGGGCAATGTGCTTGCCGTGCAAGTGCGGGGGGGGGGGGGCTGAACGGAATCATCCAATCCCACATTCAAGCTCGAGTACGGTGCTACACCTGAACTCCCAGGGTTGAGTCCCAGGGGCCTGGTGGCCAGCTGGAATAGCCTCCCCTCCGGGGGCAAGCTCCAGGTCAGTGATGGGGCTCTGTCTCAAAAAAGTAAATAATGAAATAATAAGGTGAATGAATCCGAAAAACAGCAGCCAGGGTTAACCTACAGCCTCCACGCATGCGCGCGCGCACGCGCGCACACACACGCACACACACGCACATACACATGTATGTGCATCCACGACACACATGTGCCACACGTCGATGAATGCATTTGCATGAGCACACACACACACACACACACACACACTCCTCCTTTTCCTTTATTCAGCAGCAAGATGGTAAGTTCGAAGTTAACCAATTGTCTATGCATTCTTCATGCACATTTTGGTTAGCTAAAAGATGACATCAGACTCTATCCACGACTGGTACTGAAAATCCACACAAATCAGTTGGTGTCTGTTGGGAAAGTCGAGGAAGAGAGCCTGCACTGACTTCCCCACCCCCACCCCCAACCCCCATGCAGGAAGTTATAGACTTGACAGAATCTCTGTGGAAGAAACTTCTCTCCTCACCTGTGAAGCTAGAAAATAACTAATGAATATTTATAAGCCTCCTCTAGCCAAGAAAGGCAGATGAAAACGGTTGGAAGAAATAAGATAAAGAAGATAAAGAATTAAATCTAGCTTTAAAAAAAACAGTTGCGGTGTCTTGTAGAATGTAAATCCTTTTGGGGGTGGGGAGAAGAGCGCGCGCGGTGGGGGGGGCGGTGGTGGTTGGGGGGCGCGTACAGGGGAGTGAGGGGGTAGGATTCGGTCCTTACAGTTGAAGAGGTAATTTTGCAGCTGAAATGTGACAGGGTCAAGCCCTTACTTAGCACCTGATATCACAGCGAAAGCGGCCTCGGAAGCCTGAAAGCTCTCCCACAGGCACGGCAGAGCATCTGTTGGGAGAGCAGATGCAGTCTAGTGAGTGGTGATTAAAAGCGATCCCAGGTGTGAGGAACAGCTAGCTGGAGCCGATTTCCCAGCATGCCTCTGCTGATTGAGTCCCTGAGAGAAAGAAGCCCTGCTTTCCTCTCCTTGGTCTCGAAGGAGGAAGGAGGGAATTGGGAAAGGCAGGCAAAGCAGGCATGACTCCGTGGTATTTCTGATCTAAACACATAGTGCTGCATAAATCTGTCCTGAGGATTTCCTGGGAAAGCAGCTTCGACCCTGAGCAATGGTTTACCTGCGGCGGAGGTGTTGGGCGCATCCTGTGTCGGGGCCACAGGTATGGATTTGCAGGTTTCTATTCTCTGTCCTGAGAGTGTCTGTACTGATGGAAGTCTTATGGATTCACAGCAGAGGGAAGGCATCCCTCTTCCTGTCAGTCTGTGAAGCTGGCATGTTGCAGGAAATCAACCTGAAGGGCGGTGGGTTCTAAACCTGCGGGTCAGGGCCACCAGCCTATTGGAAAAATATTTCTAATGGTCTTAGGAGCCTCCAACAATGAATTTATATCCGTTACTACTTCATAACTCTAATTTTGCTACTGAGTGGGGTCTCAGTCCCTAGGACCACTGGAAATGGGTGTTTACCCGTGGTCTCGAATCACAGGTTGAGAACTGCTGCTGTAAGTGAAGAGTACTGGTGCTTACATGTTTAAATGGGCTACATACGTGGAAGGACTGAGGTAGGGGTTGTGACTGGGTCTGAGAACAGTGACCACAATAGCCAGTGGATCTCACAACACACCAGAATCAAAGTCAGATATGTCCAACCTGTATTAGACATATTCAGTGGGTCACACGTGTCCCAAGAGAGCTATGACTCTGGTCCAGCACATTTGAAGATGATAATAGTATATTGCAATGTTAAACGGTTAGACAGTACTGTAAGATGGTTGGGGTTTCTTTGAGTTATCATTCTCATACTGCCCTAAATGACATCCAAATCTTTCTGACTCCTATTTTGCCCTTTTCCTGTTTATTTTGGTCACATCCTGTACCTTAGCTGGCTTTCTATAGAGAGGAAGGAGGGTCCCTTCTCACCCAGCAAGAGCTTTCAAGGGATGACTTGACATTGATGTTCCGTTGGGTCCTGTGTGGTGTTAAAAATGGCTGAAGGGGTAGTCAAGGATATAGCTCAGCTGACAGAATGCTTGCCAGGCACACATGAAGCCCTTTGATGTCCAGCACCACATACCAGCTGTGATGCCAACACTGGGGACATAAAGGTAGGAGGATCTGCAGTTTAATATCACGCTTTTCTGCTTAGCAGGTTCAAGGACAGCCTGGGTTACACCAAGCAGGTGGGGAACAGCAAGACCCCAGCACTTGATGCTGGTGGGCCATTGTATGCTGTTCCAGGTTAGATGCTGATCTTCAGCTCTCTGTCTCAGCTCTCTTGCCTCTACAATTGTACACTGACCACACATGGCCACTGAGCACCTCTACCATCACATTGTAAAGGACAGGACACTTAATATGGTCATAGCAGCTATAACCATGCTATTCTTCCTTCAAAATCAGGGTGGCAGTCAGTGGGGAAACAAGGGCACTGATCCACAAGATGAACTTTGGATATCCCGAAGCTCCTTGGAGGGGGGGGAGGCTGAGCCAATAAGGACTGGGAGGTTATTGGGAAGCATGTGCAGACAGGAGGTATGGGGGCAGTGTCCCAGTCCCTAGGTAAAGGGGTAAGGAGAGGAGGATTGCAGAAGATTGACCATGAATTGAGAGGGTCAATGCTCAATGGTCAGGGCTAGACAGTTCTACCTGGACAATTAAAGCACAATGTCCTGGCGCAATAACCAGTACTTTCTAGCAGACAGAGGGATGGGACTCACACCTCTGGATGCTTCCTGCAGAAGAGTTATGGAGCTATCTACCTAAGCACGAGGTCCCTCTTATGGGACCTCAGGGAGAGCCTGGAGATGCAAGTTACTAAATCAGTGTGGTCCCCAAAGTGTCTATTGCTTTCCTTGTATCCATCCTTTGTTCTGGTGGTAGTTCCAGGAAAGGATCCTGAGGTCTGGGGCATGTACTGTACCACCGAGGTACACCCTTGGCACTGTGACTGTTTATCTAAGACTCACTTATATATACTGATAATATGCTAAGTGCAGCTTAGATTTAAAAACTGGCACAAAGAGATCTGGTAAATGGCATTGTGCCTATAGTTAGTACTGCATTCTACACTTAGAGATGTCTCAGCACTTGGGACGCTGAAACAGGGAGATTACAAGTTCAAGGCCAGAGAGTCACTGTTGGGGGTGGGGTGTGTGGGAGGGGGAGAGAGAGAGAGAGAGAGAAGGAAGAGGAGGAGGGAACGAGGGAGGGAGGGAGGGAGGGAAAGAGAGAGACAGAGGGAAGGAGGAGGGGAAAGGAAGAAATAGTTACAGCTTCTTATTGAAACTAAATGACTCACACACAAATCAAAGTTGAATTTTTCCCTTCATCCTCAAGTCTAGCTATTCCTCTTAAATGGGAGATGGGTCTAGAGTAAAGGCTTTTTCCTCACATCGCAAAAGGATAATAAACCCAGGGCTGCAGATTCAGGCTGTAGGCAGAGCAGGTGTCCAGCAAACTGGAGGCCCAGAGTTCAGTTCCCATTGTGTGTGCTCAGGAGGAGGATTGAAAGGCAAATAAACTCCCTCTGAAACCAGTACCAATGGAGTCACAGTTTCCTTGTTGTTTTTAAACTGATATGAAACACTTATCCCAAGTTAGTGATTTTATTCAGTAGTTTTCCTCCTCAATAGAGTCGGGATAACCACATCTTTTAAATCAGTAAATAATGCTAGCAAAATAATCCGAATCTTTAAAACCTTACAGAAATTTCTATTTTACAATTTGCCCTGGATATCGAGATTGCATGAAAAACATTTCCTATATATTTAAATCACTTACAGCTATACAACCTCCCCGCCCCCACCAGAAAGAGAAAAAAAAAAAAAAAGCACAATCGCATATCCTTGCTTAAGGGCTAAGTTATCCCAGGAGCCAAAAATAAAATAGCCAAATTGTTAGCACGGATGTAATACAATTGTAACATCAGCATCACTCTGTCGTGAACGACAGTTATTTGAACACAGGGGTGGGTGCCCAGGGGCTGGTGGTAGCTGACCAGCAAACCAGTGTTTCCCTTCTCTATCTTCACTGCCAGCTTATGCTGTGCACCGCCCCACATGCATATTCTTAAAATCCCAGCAAACTCACCTCTGTGTTTAGAATATAAAAGTTGCTCTCTGTGGTGTTTTGAATGAGAATGGCTCCCATGGGCTCATGTATTTGAATGCTTGTTCCCAATTTATGGAACTATTTGGGAAGGATTAAGGGGTGTGGCTTTGTAGAAGGATGTGTGTGTGGGTGTGAGCTTTAAGGTTTCAAAAGACTCTTCCTGACTCTAGTGTTCTCTCTCTCTCTCCCCATATATATATGATATGTGTGTGTGTGTGTGTGTGTGTGTGTGTGTATCTTTCACCCCAACCCCCGCTCTCTCCCTCATACATTCTGATCACATTGTAAGCTCTCAGCTCTTCCTGCCATCATGCCTATGTTCTACTATGATGGATTTCTAATCCTCTGAAACTGTAAGCCCAAAATTAAACACCTTTTCTTATATAAGTAGCCTTATAGAGTTTTGTCAGTGCAGAAAAAAAAGAAACTAAGACTCTGTTGGTTTTTTGTGACATTGAATACTTCATGAACAAGGGGCTCACTCAAACTACCAAAACGAGACAATCATCTTGCTTAGCTATCATTGTTGGTTTTTCCCATTATCACCCCAATAGAAAAAAGCTGGTAGCTATATAGGTAGGAGGGTTAAAGTCTGGAAATGGAAGCTGTTGGTAACCATTGATTTATATAATAATTTATGAAGAACCCAAATTAAAGCTTTTTGTAAAAGTCAGAGGTAATGAAACCATGATGACTGCCACTTCTCCAAGAGAGAGAGGTTGATTAGCCTGAAGGACACTTTGGATTCATTTGTCACTTGCAAACCTAAAGCTGACAACTCCACTCACCCTAAAATGAGAGCTGCCTCTCTTGGTCCAGGCACAGCGTGGGCAGGCATGGAGTTCACAGAGTGCTCTTCTAAATCCTGTGTTTGTGGTACAGAAGGAGCTGTACTGGGGAGGGCTGCAGAGTTGTGCTCCTGAGCCCCGCTGTGGCAAGCTGCCTTGGCTGGTCCTCTCACCACTTCCTTCTCTCCTGCCTGCATGACAGCTCCCGGCTTCCTGGAAGGTGTTGGCTTCCTTCTCTGCAAACACTCAAGCTCCTCACCAAGTAACACTCATCTTGTGTGTGTCCTGCAAGCACACATATGATATGCTCACATGTGTGCACATGCTTGGAGGGGGCAGAGTTCAACATCTGGTATGTTTCTCAGTCACTAACCCCTTTCTGTTCTCTTTTTTCTTTTCTTTTCCTTTTTTTTTTTTGTGATTTGTTTTGTTTTGAAACAGTCTCTTTGACCTCGGGGATCCTCCCGTCTGTACCTCTTCTGAGCTAGAATTGAAGATGCTCACTTTATGCCCAGGTTTCCATTTGGATCTGCATTTTTGATCCCTGGGCTATCTCCCCAGCCCCCTTCTCATAAATTCTGTGTGTCTGCCACTCGGGGACAGTTCCAGTAACTAGCTATTTGGTCTCCTTTTTAAGATTTAATTTTTAAGTGTGTGTGTGTGTGTGTGTGTGTGTGTGTGCATCTGTGGGAGTAATATGTGTGAGTGAGTACAGGCATCTGCAGAGATCAGAGGCAGGTCTGGAGATCCCGGAGCTGGAGGGACAGGAGGCTGTGCATCACCTGCTGTGGATTCTGGTAACTCATTTCAGGTCTTCTGGAAAAGGAACCCTTTGCCTGTCCATCTCCCTCAGCCTCACCTTAACTTCCATGAGGGCAGGAATTTATCTGGATGATCTTTGAGTACTTCTGGCCTAACTGACTCAGTCATAAGGGAATTCAGGAATCTCCTCCTATTGGATGATTCTCTTCTCGGTCCTTCTGACTGTCTCACCCCTGCCTCACCCTTAAGACGTTCATATCGTGTTCAAAGCACTTATCAGTTCACATGTGTTTCAATCATCTAATACCAAAAGATAACCACACACACACACACACACACACACACACACACACATACACACATATATGCACATGCACACGAGCACTGGCACAAGCACACATACACACACACACACACACACACACACACACACACACACAAAATCAGAGGCTTTGTTGAGACAGTCTTAACCCAGACTGGCTGTGAGCTCTATCTACAGCTGAAAGATAGAGCCTCTGCCTCTGCCTCCCCATGCTGGGATCACAGGCATGTTCCCCCTGCTTTATCTACACAGTGCTGGGCCTCATGCACACAAGCCAAGCACTCTCCCAACTGAGCCTCCTCCGCAGCCCTGCTCCATCACTTCCCATGAGTCTGTGCGTTAATTGGCTTGGCTCACCATTCCCCTGGATCCTGGTCACACGTGCTGCCGAGTTCTCCTGGAGCTCAGCTGGGCAGAACACCCATGGAGAAGTCACTTAGAAGACAAGCAGCTGGTACCAGGCTTTGCTTGGGCCTCTAGACCATCCTTCACAAACTAAAGAGGGTTTCTCAGGAGGTGGCCGCTGGGCTCTGAGACAGCAGACCTTATGTAGACATGGGATTCTGGTAATGCTGCCTCTGCTCCATGCCGTTGACCAAAAGCCACGAGGACACCCCAGATCCCAGGGAGGGAAACAGAATCCACATGTCAGTGGAGAGACGTGTACAGCAAAGGGAGAAATAATTGAGCCACATGTGGTAGCTTATACCCATAATCCCAGCATTTGGGAGACTGGGGCACAAGGACTCACAGAGCTTGAGAGCAACTTGGGCTCTATAGTGAGTTTCAGGACAACATGGGCACCGACCCTATCTCAGACAAGCAAACATGGTAATCTCCCATTGTGTTCATTGTAGGATCTTTATTTATGTTGAAGGAGTCACACTATTACAAAACGCCAGGCAGCTTATTGTTCTTCCTAATAAACAAGCATGATATAGTCTCGCTGTCTCTATCTCTCCCTGTCTCTCCCTCTCCCTCTCCCTGCCCATCTCCCTCTCCCTCCCTCTCCCTCTCCCTCCCCCACTCTCTAGATCTGAGAGATAACACCATTAAAGCCTACAGTGACCAAGGGCTCTGGGTGCAGATAAGCAGGAGAACACTCTCCCAGCATGCACAAGGCCTTAGTTCCAGCACTGAAATCAGTTATTAATACATAAAAATGAAACTTCTGCTTAGAAGGAAATGGGTGGCAGTATGTTGCTCAATTAGTATGCCCTTTCTTGGCACACATGAAGCCCTAGGTAACAAGTTCAAAGCTATTCTGAGCTATATAAGACCCATTTCAAAAAACAACAATGTAGAGGCATGTACAGCCACAGCTTGGTGATGTAGCCTAATGCTAAAAAACCCTCAAATGTGCTCCAGTCATGGACACAGAAAAGAGAGAAAGTCATTTCCATGGCAGCCACCATAAAGAGCGCACTGTGCCTTATGCACAAGGCTCAGGATCTTCAGGAGTCCTGGGAAGGGCATGGTTTAAGTGTAGGGGGACTTAAGAGACTGTATAGACTTGTGCACAGCGCCATCTACTGGTCAGCACAGGAAACTGGCAGAGGATTGCACTGGACCTGGAAATCAGGTTAGTAGAATAAGAAACTGGTGCTACTATGCTCAAATCTTAACTGGTTTAATAACCACGTATATCCATACAGCTGCTTTTTAAAAAACATCCACTATCTGTGTTGGTTAGTCTTTGTCAGCTTGACACAAGCTAGAGTCATTTGGAAAGAGGAATCACAATTTGATAAAATGCCCCATCAGATTGCCTGTAGGCTAGTCTGTGGTATCAATTCTTTTTTTTTGGGGGGGGGGTGTTGTTTGGTGTGGACAGGCTCAGGCCACAGAAGTGGTCCCATCCATGGGCAGATGATCCTGCACATGGTCTCTGCCTCAGTTCCTGCCTGAAGGTCCTGCCCTGCTTGAGTTCCTGACGGAGTACTACCTAGTAGTATAAGGTAAAATCAATGCTTTCATCTCCAAGTTGCTTTGGGTCATGGTGTTTTATCACAGCAATAGAAACCCTAAATAAGACACCAACAAAACACCATGAGGATGGAGCACAGGAGTTGTTTGGGTTTTGTTTATCTTCCTTTGAATTTAAACAAGGAAGCAAACTTGGAAATGAGAATTGTGAAGACCACGTGAAGTTTCCAATGTAGAAGTGCAGCTATGTTACTCCGTTTGGCGATAGAATACTTAACTAGGACAGAAAGATCTAGATTGATCTACAGTTCATCTCAGTTTTAGGGTGAGGGAACTGGGTGACTTTTAAATCTTTCCATCAGAGTTGTAAACAAACCATAACACATTTCAAGACAGCAGTTGAAGCCAAATGAACATACTGATGTCCTCTGGGACTGTGTTTTGTTTGTTTTTTTAAATTTGGTTTGTTTCCTTTTTTTTAAAAAAAAATCCAAATCCTTATGTTATGATTTTCATATCTAAAACATCTGCCATTTAAGAGATTCTGAATATGCAAACACACATAAATTGGAGACAGGACTTGCCAACTAATTATAAGTGGGTGGTAAAGGGATCGATTCCTTAGTTTGGAATGGCTATAATCAATCACCATCAACAGTTAATCAACTACTGAGTATCAGCTGTATGCCAAGAACATGCTACTTGCTGTACATGTATTGTATTCATTTGTATGTTCTATAATTTATATGTTAGATCACATATAGAGCCCTCCTGAAGGGGCTGGTATCTCAATAAAAGATACTCACAGGAGCTCTTTGCCCTTTACCCTATGAACACGCAGTTAAGAAGGCACCATCAGCTCACCAAGCCTGACAGAGACTTGATCCTGGGCTCCTTGGCCTCCAGAGTTCTGAGGAATAAATCGCTGTTATTTATCAACCATCCAGCCTATGATAGTTTGCTATAGCTTCCCAAACAGACAAAGATGTCGATTTCATGCCCCCTGTGGAGAGTACTATTGTCAGGCCATGTTACAGGACAGAGAACAGAGACTTGGGAGGAACTGAAAGTGTGGAAGAAGAGAAACTCTGTCAGGCAAGCAACTGACCATCAAAGCTGGGTGCTATGTTCTTGTCCCAACATGCGGGCAAGCTGCTGGATCAGAACATTTCCCAGTGTGCGGTGCTGACCTTAGGTGAGCCCTCTCTATTCTCTCCTCTGCTCATTTCTCTCTCCTTCTGGGTGTTACCATCAAGATAGCTTTGGAAGCCAAATATTGAAGATGGTGAGGTCTTCTTCAGTGTTGATCTTTGACTTAAAAATTAAATACAAGTGTGTGTGTACATGTATGCACATGCATGTATGCAAGTGTGTGTGTATATGTGTGTTGTGTATGTGTGTTTACATATACATGAGTCAATTTGCAGAAGTCAGTTCTCTCCTTTCACCATGTGGATCCTGGGATCAAACTCAGGTTGCCTGGCTTGGGGGCAAGCTCCCTTATCCACTGAGCCATCTCACTAGCCGAACCTTTTACTTTTGAAATACATCTGCAGCCAAACTTACACCTTGTTTCCTGCCTTAGTACACCTCTCCTGTGCTCCTACACAGATGAGAAGTAAAAGTTTATTGGCTAAGTCCCTCAAATCTGAAAACCTCTGTCACACCAATCAAGAACTCTCTACATCTGCTTAAAACTCTGGGAGCCAGTGTGGTTTGTGTACTGATAATCCCAGCTGAGGCAGGAGGCTGAGACAGAAGGATCTCAGGTTCTAGGACAGCTTGGATTACAGAGAGAGACCCTGGCTTTTAAATAGACTGATAGTCTCATGTGTGTTTCTGAGGATGTGATGTGAAATGAAATGTTTCAGAAAGTCAATCAGAAATGAAGGGTGGTAAAAAAAGAATATAGAAAAAAATGAAGGGTCTTTCTGGTGCTTTTCGGGCTCTGGAAACCCTTCCTCTCAGTGAAGTAGAGAGCCAAGGTCCAGAGACACTCAGCCCCATCCCTCCATAGAATTGCCTTTGCTATACGGGCTTTGGTTGAGTGAGAAATATTACAGGCCATGCTTTTATGAAATCCATTATGTTCAATTCCTAAGAAGAGGTTAAAGATATTATTTAGTAATCATGCAATCTCATCTAAAAGATATTGTTCAAAAGGAATAATATGAGTCAATCTCAGGCTGGGCAGTGGTGGCGCACGCCTTTAA
Source organism: Apodemus agrarius (assembly GCA_964023405.1). NCBI lineage: Eukaryota > Metazoa > Chordata > Mammalia > Rodentia > Muridae > Apodemus > Apodemus agrarius. Next base: position 68,212,608 of record OZ030019.1, on the reverse strand, counting down.
TCACAGCACTTGGGAGGCAGAGGCTGTTGGATTTCTGAGATCAAGACTAGCCTGGTTTAACAGAGTGAGTTCCAGGATATCCACTGCTATACAGAGAATATTGAGAAACTCTGTCTTGAAAAACAAACAAACAAACAAACAAACAAAAAAGTACATGTCAATGTCTTAACATAAGGAATGTGTGATCTTAATATAAGGAATAATTCTTCTCTCGAGCACCTGGCCTCTTTTAATCTGATGAGTAACCAGTCAGGTTTTCGTTTTTTGCAATGGTTGCTAAGAAGCTTAAAGTCAAATGTGTGGCCTGCCCGTTGCATGTACAAAGGAAAACACAGTGTGCTTTGTGTCTCAGTTACTGTTACCATTGCTGTGATGAAACACCGAACCAAAACAAGTTACAGCGGAAAGGGTTTGTGTGACTTACACTTCCACAATGTAATCCATCAGTGGAGGAAGTCAGGACAGGACCTCACACAGGGCAGGAACCTGGAGGCAGGAGCTGATGCAGAGGCCATGGAGGGGTGCTGCCTGCTGGCTTGCTCTCCTTGGCTTGCTCAGCCTGATTTCTTATAGAACCCAGGACCACCAGCACAGGGATGGCCCCACCCACGATGAGCTGGGTCGTGTCCCCCACCAGCCGATAATTAAGAAAATGCCTTACAACCAGACCTGATGGAGGCCTTTTCTCAATTGAAGTTCCTTCCTTTCTTATAATTCTAGCTTGTATGAAAAAAGACTTGCCAGCGCACTTTGTATATATGTGTGCTATATGTACATGTACATATTGTACATGTACATGTGTGTACATACATGTGGAGATGAGATGCCAGCATTCTCGTCTTTCTCAATTGCTCTCCATCCTGGTTTGTTGAGACAGGGTCTCTCGTTGAACCTGGAACTCATGGATTCTGCTAACAGGTTGACCAGGCAGCTCCAAGGAGCCTCCTCTCTCTGCCCTCCCCCAACACCCACCTGATGCTGGATCTACAGAAGTGCTATCACACTTAGCTTTTCCTGCGGGTGCTAGGGAGCCAAACTCAGAGCCTTGTGCTTGCATGGTAAGCACTGTCCTGACAGCATCTCCCCAGACCCAGGATGAGTGCACTGTTACTAACTGCACCACATCCTATGTCCTGGCTCTTGCTAGTCTCGAGTTTTAACAAGCACAACTGGGTTTTCTGTTTGCTTGTTTGGTTGGTTGGTTGACTTTTGGTATTGGTTTTGTTTTTTGAGACAGGGTTTCTCTGTGTAGCCCTGGCTCTCCTGGAAGTCACACTGTAGACAAGGCTGGCCTTGAACTCAGAAATCCACCTGCCTCTGCCTCTCAAATGCTGGAATTAAAGGTGTGTGACACCTCCACCTGGCACAATGTGGTTTTATAGTACACATTCTTACAGACTCTTAAGTATTTTTGTCACAAAATTAGAAAAACAGATAATTCTTTTCAGCCCCATTTTATATTTGATTTTCAAGTGTAGTTCATCTCCAGTCTGCCTGTATTCTCCATGAAAACAAAACAGTCATGGCCCTGTGTGGCACTGACCGTAGTCTAGGCCAATCTGAACCACTTCCACAGATGAGTATGAATGTGCACAGAGGCATGTGGTCATCATAGCCCTTTCGTGGCTACAGGCAAGGAAACTGAACCACTCGAGTCGAAGTGGTTGCATCAATGACACACAAGCAGTAAAATGGACCTGGGATTGAAAACTCAATCACTGGGCTCCAGAGTCTGCTCTACCCACTGGACTATACTACCTCTGTGAAGCACCTCTAGAGCACACTTTGCTAGATATTCTGGTATGAGTGCTCTGAAAGATAGTGACAGAGCTAGAGAGATGGCTCAGCAGTTAAGAGCACTGACTGCCTTTCCAAAGGTTCTGAGTTCAAATCCCAGCAACCTCATGGGGACTCAAAATCACCTGTAATGAGATCTGACACCCTCTTCTGCTGTGTCTGAAGACAACTACAGTGTACTTACATGTAATAAACAAATCTTTGGGCTGGAGCAAGCGGGCCAGAGTGAGCAGAGGTCCTGAGTTCAATTCCCAACAACCACATGATGGTTCACAACCATCATTACAGCTACTGTGCACTCACATACATAGAATAAATAAATAAATAAATCTTTTAAAAAAAGATAGTGATAGAGAGTAGACTGAGACTGGGGAAGCAGGACAAGACTCAAATGTTTTTACACAATACAAGGCTGTCTTAGTTAGCGTTTCATTGCTGTGAAGAGACACCATGACCACGACAACTCTTGTAAACATCAGCATTTAACTGGAGCTGGCTTACAGGTTCAGAGGTTCAGTTCATTGTCATCATGGTGGGAAGCACGGCAGTGTCCAAGCAGGCGTGGTGCTCAAGCATCTGAGAGTCCTATCTCCTGTTCCAAAGGCAGCCTGGAGAAAACTGGCTTCCAAACAGTCAGGATGAAGGTCTCAAAGCCCACCCCGACAGTGGCACACTTCCTCCACACCTCCTAATAGTGCCACTCCCTGGGCCAAGCATAAACAAACCACCACAGATGCTAAATCCTAGTTGTCAGGTTGATTGATAATAAACAGGAGGTTGGTATAGTCTGCCTGTGGGTGTGTCTATGAGGGCCTCTTTATAGGCAGATTCTAAGGTGCTGACCTAATCATTGAAAGTGTTGAAATGGGAAGCAGGGCCTCACAGAGGAAATTGGTCCCTGCAGGAATGTCCTCGGGGACTGGTTTTACCCTAGTCACCCCTGCTTGTGCTCCCTTTCCTCTGCTTCCTGTTGTTGTCCTGTGAACTTCTCTGTTTGCCACAGGCCCTCTGTCCTGGTAGATGATAGCTCTGAAACTGAGAGCCAAGATCCATCCTCCCCCCCCCTTTTAAAAGGTTTATTTATGTATGTGCCCACACTGTTATTCTCTTCAGACACACCAGAAGAGGGCATGGGATCCCACTACAGATGGTAGTGAGCCACCATGTGGTTGTTGGGAATTGAACTCAGGACCTCTGGAAGAGCAGTCAGTGCTCTTAACTGCTGAGCCATCTCTTCAGCCTGATCCTCCTCTTTTTAAGTTGTGTCTTTCAGCTGTGTGGTCACTGAAACTAGAAAGCTAACTAACACATGTCTAAAAACGTCAGCCAAGTAGAGGCAAGAAAGGTAGCACGTTTAAGCAGAAGAATGTAAATATATCTATACATATAAGCATCTGCTAAAACAGGAAGTAACTTTTAATCACATAATGTTCCTCCCTTGACCTCAGGCAGGCCTAACTGCCATCTGTTGTTATATCTAGTTAGTTTCTTTGTGTGCCTTACTGTCAAAATTTTAACTTTTTGAAAGTCCCAGGACAAAGCAGACATTATCCTATGATACAGTAAAGCCTGTGACTTCACCACAGTGATGTTCCCTTGTAATCACAAGCAGTAAGCTTTATTCTGTATACATGGGTGTATATGCATGTATGTCAGTGCACATGTAGTATACACATATGTTGGTACCTGGTATTCATAGAGAACAGAGATGACAGATTCTCTGGAACTATAATAGAGATGGTTGTGGGCCACCATGTGGGTGCTAGAAATCAGCCACGGAACCGTCAATTGAGCCTCCCAAATTTGCCTTTTGGTAAGGACACTAAATGGACTCTTAAATTAAAAGAAAGCCTAGGGGTTTATGGGATTGCTTGGCAGTTACTGCTCTTGCAGGGGACTCAGGTTCAGTTTCCAGATCCCAGAGGTTCTGGTCCCAGGGGATCCCATGCTGCCTTTTGACCTCCATGGGCAGCAGGCACAGCTATGGTGCATATGTCAGGGAAATCACTCAGACACATAAAAAGAAATACTTCTTAGAGCAAATCGATTCTGCTGAGTCAGGCTTCTCCTCCTTCATCTCTTCTCTGGAAGTGCTTAATGAGATTAGAGCTGTAATCCCCAGCCTGGCTTTGCTGTCTGGCCATCTTTACTGTAGGCTAAAGAATATTAACCATGTTTGTGCTTTACACAAATTTAAAGTAAAATGTAAAGCTAATTCTTCTCAGTGGTTTCCACTAATTTACTGCTAACTACTTGTTAGCCCAAACAACATCCCACTGTGGCCACAGACCAGCTGCTCCTCCCTCAGCCCCTCTAGTCTGTGTTCACAGGACATCCTTCAGAGGTCCCAGAGCATCTGGGCATGGTGACAAATTCTGAAACCGATGCTTGAGACGTGAAGGCAGGAGGAATTGAGAGTTCAAAATCATCCTCCTTTACAGAGTGAACCTTGAGGCCTGCCTACACGGCATGAGACCGATCTGAAAGAAAAAATAAGGAAAATGTACCAATAAGCAAACATGTCCCTGCAGCCTCATGAGTGCCTGTGTGTATGTGTGTATGTGATATAATTATGTGTATATATATGTATGGATATATATATATATATATGTATATATATATATTTATAGTATTTGCTATCTAACCTTATAATTATTCACATATGTGACAATAAATACTCTGTGTTCATATATATGTCACAATGTGTGTGTGTGTGTGTGTGTGTGTGTGTGTGTATGTGTATACATATTGTGTGTATCCTGCCAGGCAAGAATTACAAGAATTGATTCTTCCTTATATGTACTATGTCTTGCATCACAATAATAGGGCACAGAAATGGGTGTTGAACTAATAAGTTCAGGAAATAAATAAATAAATAAATAAATAAATGAAGGAAGGAAGGAAGGAAGGAAAGGAAGGAAGGAAGGAAGAAAGAAGGAAGAAAGAAGGAAGGAAGGAAGGAAGGAAGGAAGGAAGGAAGGAAGGAAAGAAAGAACACTGAGTTTGAAGGCCTCTCCAAAAGGTCAACCTTTGCTTAGAATAATATTTCTCTGTGAAGTCTCTAGCATAGGACGTATATGATCCTGGTTCTGGGGAGGCCGAGACAGGAAAATCAAGACTTCCAGGCCAGGCTGGACAAAGGAGAAATAGGTCTTGCTCTCCTCATCTTAGGCCCCTGAAATTATTGCTTAAAATGTCAGCTCTTTAATCACAATGTCTAGAGTTATACCGTTTTATTTCTTTTTTAAGATAGAGGTCCAGTAACATTACCTAGGCTGGTCCTGAATTGTTAAACTCAAGCTATCCTCCTGTCTCAGATCAAGTGCCAGGATCCCAGGCATATGCCTTGTTCTCAGGTGGGAAACTGTATCTTTAAAAGCAGCTGGTGAGTCTTTAGAACATACAATTGAGTAGCTGATTTACTAGCAAATCTTTCATGGCTTGGTGATTTCTAAAATTACTAATTAGAAGAAACCATAAAGACTGTTCCTGTCTTGCAGATTTTGTAGCTATGCCCAATCTAGTAACCATATGGTGCTCTTTGTGTAAGACATCAGCTTTCCTTGCATGACTGGACCTTCAGTTTTGAGGCAACTGAAATGGTGGGATGATGGGAACTTTGGTAGAGTGTTATAGCTGATGCTGATGCTGGTGCTGATGCTGGTGCTGATGCTGATGCTGATGCTGGTGCTGATGCTGATGCTGGTGCTGGTGCTGATGCTGGTGCTGATGCTGGTGCTGGTGCTGATGCTGATGCTGGTGCTGGTGCTGGTGCTGATGCTGATGCTGATGCTGATGCTGGTACTGATGCTGATGCTGATGCTGGTGCTGATGCTGATGCTGGTGCTGGTGCTGGTGCTGATGCTGATGCTGATGCTGATGCTGGTGCTGATGCTGGTGCTGGTGCTGATGCTGATGCTGGTGCTGGTGCTGGTGCTGATGCTGGTGCTGGTGCTGATGCTGATGCTGATGCTGATGCTTGTGCTGATGCTGATGCTGATGCTGATGCGCCAAGGACACTGCCTCCTGATGCTCTTTTTTGTCTTCTTTCTGAAATGTCTCAGATTAGGTGATGGGACACTGAAGTGTGTGTGTGTGTGTGTGTGTGTGTGTGTGTGTGTGTGATCCCCAGGGCTTCTTGCAGGGTAAGTACTCACTCTATCACTGAGCTGTATCACACCCCCAGTCCCCAGATGTGGCTTCTTAACTGAGCCTTGGGTTCCCCAGCCAGATGGCACTGCCTGGCATTGTATTCTCCACTTTATCAGATGAAAACAACCTTTTTCCATTTGAAACAAGGTCTCCTTTGGCAGCCTGTCTTGACTCTTGTCCTCCTCCTGCCTCTCCTCTGAGTGCTCTACCTTTCCTGACCCACAGACTTTATTTTTATGAGGGCTTATAGAAGCCTCCCAAAGAGAATGTGTGCTCCAGTTGGCTGGTTTGAACTCACCAGTGAGTTTCCTGCCCAGCCCACCTTCTTTATCAGGTCCCTGTCAGTGGGGCCAGTCCCCAACTCTATGAGCACTGGGTTGAGTCTTTTGAGATGAATAACTCCACAGGATGGTCCCTGAATGAGCTGGGGCCCCAACCACCCCTAATCTTCCATTTATTCAAGATCCATCCAAGATCACTGAAAAAAAACAGGTTTGAGTAATTTATTTGGAACTTCTAATGGATGTCTTCATATCAAGGCCTGGCTCTCATTCATATTCACTTGATCTCTCTCTCTCTCTCTCTCTCTCTCTCTCTCTCTCTCTCTCTCTGTCTCTGTCTCTCTCTCTCTCTCCCAATATCTCTTCAGAAGTTTTTCTAAGTACTTTTATGTCAGAACACAGTCCATAGAGTCTGGTGAGGAGAATTCTGAGTGCTTGTGAGATAGACTTCAAAAAGACAAGACATGAGTCCTGTGACCTGTTTCTTCCAAACACAGACTTGTTCCTGAAATGTGTTTTCATGACCCTCCCAAGTACGGTGGATAGAAGGGAGTTTACATCAGATTATTCATTTTAACTGGCTATTCTTGTTTGTTTATATGCCTGTGTAGACAAACATGTCTCTGTCATGAGTGACTTGTCTTTGTGACTGTAAACTGTACTCATGTGATTCTTCTTAACTCTCAGAGTATAGATTGTCTGATGCTCTGAGTGAAGCTGGCTACAGCCTGAGGCTTTAGTCCATCTCGGTTCTTAGGCTCCATTCTCCCAGGCTTCACTGACTCAAGAATGGTAAACAGTCGTACCCTTGCCCTTTAAAAAGATGTCAAACCTTCTATTCCTCATCTATTTTATTTTTTAATTTTTCTCAAAAGTAAACATATACATGCATACAGTCATATGTGGATATACACATACACTTATGCACACATATACTCACATTCCTCATAATCATACACATGCACTCACATGTAACATACACCATGAGTACGCTCATATGTGACCACATGCACCTATGTATGCACAAACCCTCAAACACATACAGACACTAACATAATCTCACACACACGTCTACCCACATATTCATACATGCACACATATGTACATAGTACACATATACACATGTGCACACTCACACGTGTACACTCAAAATGCATGAGTACACATATGCATAGAGTACACATTTCAGGGTAGTTCTCTATGCTAGTCTGTATTGGGATGCTGCTTCACTGAAGTACTTCCTGACCTCTATTCCCATGATTCCACAATTTTAACAAGGGAGGCCATTTCCTTGTCTGATTTTTTATTTTGATACATATGTACTATTAAAATGGGGCAAATCAAAATGTCTTAGTCTGACAGTTGCTTTCCTTAAAAATGCTGACCTTGCTTAGACTCAACTTGGATTTTCCCTGAGAGGCGCTACCAATTGACTTCAGTCAGTCATTTGGCGCCATCTGCTGGTCATGGACAGTCTGAGCAAATCAGAGCTGAAGAGCCCAGAATCCTCACTGAGTGCCTGTAACTAATAATCCTGCTGAAAGGGAGCTGTGTGTGGCTGCATTGCAAATCTGCACTTTCCTGTGCGTACCTCCGAGTTACCTCATCCTATCCTCTCTGAAGTTCACAAAGCACCTTTGCTTTATTGCCTCGGCCATGTCTGCTCTCAATGGAGACCAGAAGCCAAGTCTTGCTGCTATCACATCCCCAGGGTCGAGGATACAGTAGGAGCAGTGAAACATGTTTCTTTTGCTCTGTGGCTTTTGAATGGCACAATGACCAATGTGGGCCATAAGAGATGATGAACCACAGACAACACAAAGCTAGGGGTGAACGTGAACTCCTGATCCTTCTGCCTCTGCCTCCCCATGCTGGGATCACAGGCATGTTCCCCCTGCTTTATCTACACAGTGCTGGCCCTCATGCACACAAGCCAAGCACTCTCCCTCTGAGCCTCCTCCGCAGCCCTGCTCCATCACTTCCCATGAGTCTGTGCGTTAATTGGCTTGGCTCACCATTCCCCTGGATCCTGGTCACACATGCTGCTGAGTTCTGGAGCTCAGCTGGGCAGAACACCCATGGAGACTTCGCTCAGAAGACAAGCAGCTGGTGCCAGCCTTTGCTTGGGCCTCTGGTTCTCCCCATCATGACCTTCCTCCTCCACAAACTAAAGAGGGTTTCTCAGGATGTGGCCGCTGGGCTCTGAGACAGCAGAAGTTCTGAAGATATTGACATTGATATCTGATATTGATCAGAGAATTTTATTGTACTCAGACATGCTGTGGGTAAAGTTAAGGCCTCACTGGAAAGAGAGATTCCTTGTGTATTCCCAGTCCTCTAATAGATGAGGCAGGAGAGTTGAGGGTTTATAGCTAGACTCAAAACAAATACAGAGCATTCTTTTGTTTTGATTTTCAAGACAGGGTTTCTCTGTGTAGCCCTAGCTGTCCTGGAACTCACTCTGTAGACCAGGGTGGCCTCGAACTCAGAAACCTGCCTGGCTCTTCCTCCCGAGTTCTGAGTTTAATGGTGTGTGCCACCACAGCCCGGCAATACAGAACATTCTAAAAGGGAACTTCTGCCTGCCTCTGTGGAGTCTGATGAACCCAAGAGGAGTCCCCACCAAGAAGACAGAAGCATACATTAGCACGCACTGTGAAGGGAGGCAGGCAGGAACATGGTCATGCTGACACATCCTCAGAAACAGGCTGAGGCTGGAGAGACGTCAGCTTCTCCATTTGCCTTTTCAATTTTTTAAAATTTTCTTCAGATTTAAAAAAAATAATGTCTTGCCAGGTAACCCAAGTTGACCTCAGACTTGATCCTGCTGCCTCAGCCACTCAAGCCCTCAATAACCTATAAAAACTGATACATTTTTCCTGGTCTGACAGCTAACTGTGTGCATTGACTTGGCCAGGCTAGGATGCCCAGCATTTGGGCAAATATGCTTTCAGGGAGACCCATTCTAGATGTGACTGGTGTTCTGTGTCAAGTGCGTGACTCTCTATATTGTGGGTGGGTCCTTTCATTTGCAGTTTCCCAGGGTAGAAGGAATTTCTTTTTCAACCAGGTTGTATTAGAGAAACTCTGCCTCAGTTTCTTACCTGTGGGATTTGGAGTCTAGATATCAATAGTAATTCTTACCTGAAATTCCAATCTGATGACCTTATATAATAAACCATAGACATTCCTGCATTGTCCTCTCTCTCTCTCTCTCTCTCTCTCTCTCTCTCTCTCTCTTTCTCTCTCTCTCTCCTCCGTCCCTTTCTCCCTCTGTCCCTCCTTGCCCCCTCTCTCCTATTGGCCCCATTTTGCTGTAGAATTCTAACACATGTGTCCTGTACATTACATTAGTAAAGCACCGTATGTTTTTTAAGTTCACTAAGAAGCTGGATCTGGAAGTAGGATTCCCCCCAACTTCAATCCCAAGCATATTTTAGAGCATCCTCCAAGATCTTGGTCCAGGAATGGGCTATCTGCACCCCCGGTTTTGTGAGAAGTGAACGTGAGAACAGCAAAGCAGCCCACAAATAGAAACATCACATCCCTGAGAACAGTCCAGTATATTCTTACAGAATAAACACTATGTCCCTGAACACACTGAGGAGGCAAGTCAGTCCTAGACACGTTCCTGAAGACCTGGATGTCTGTGGTGGGAATGGCTAACTGGGAGTCTAACCCAGGAGATGCTCTGCCTGGGTCCTTCCTTATGGATCAGGCATTCCAGCAGTCTGATTCCATCCAGTGGGTTCTGGATGGTGTGTCTGACCTGCTGCTTGCTGCTCTATCCTGCTTACTGGGACCTTCCTCATCTCACTGGAAACTGGAAGCGTGGATGTCCTGGCTTATTCTCCACTTAGAACAACGCCTGACTCACACTTTTCTGTATATTCTACCTCGCTGGTTCACAGACCTTACTATGCTGCATCAGATCAAGACAGTGTGATATATAGTGGGAGAACATTCCAGAGCATCTGTCTGTCAAGAAGTTCCACAGTCAGTACTTGTAATGGCGATTCTTGGTTGTCAACTTGACTACATCTGGAATTAACTAAAATCCAAAACTGGAGGGGACACCTGAGAGGGACTTCTGCTTAATGTGAAGCAGATAGATCCATTTTTAGTCTGGATCTGTGAGATAGGAAGAGGAAAGCCTTTAATCTGGACCTTGAGGCCGGAAGACCCACCTTTAATCTGGGCAGCACTTTCTGCTGGAAGTCTGTATTCAGATATGGAGAAAGGAAGCAGAGACACCCAGCCTTGTGGACTGAGCAACTACCAGGTACTTGAACCTTCCATTCACAGATAGCCCCTGCTGGATTAGCTATTTGCTAAAAGGTTTTTTGATCATTGAGAATTTATCAGACACAATATGTATTTTTGCATATGGCCCCAAATATGGAATAGACGTAAAATTTCTAACAGACCCTTTGTGCCACATACTGGACTAAACTCTTTCTAGAATGCAAAAAGCACTGGGATTGATTCCCAGCACCTCATGAACAGTTTTTGATGGTATGGATTTATAATTGCAGCCCTTGGGAAGCAGAGGAGGAGGGTTATAAATTCAAGGTCATCTTAGGCTACACAGCAAGTTTAAGGTCAGCCTGGGCTACATGAGGCCATGGCAGAGAAAAAGACAAAGAAAGAGACACACAGAGACAGGAAGGACAGCAGGATATAACCAGAGCCCTTTTGTACAGCAACATTTGAGCAATCTGTGATTGTTAAACCTTTCATTAGGTCAGAGCCTGAGGTCCTAACTGTCTCTGGGAGCATCTTCACGTTACAGATACACCCTGGGTTGTCTCTTGACCAAGCAAAGCTGTCAGTCATCCTCAGTCACCAGAACTGTTAGACAATACATTTTTGTAGTTTAAACCACATAATCTGTGGTGATTTGCTTTGGCAATTCCCAAGAAAATATCACTGTTAGGAGCAGCAGGGCTAAAGAGTCCAGAAAAGACAAGGTATGAAAGGGGTAGGCTTGATGACTAATGCATTTAGAGTCAAGATGCCTCTAGACCTATAAGAAGCTGGAGCCCTTCATGAGCAGAACAGTGCTTCCAGTGGATACACCACATCTTCAATGGTCTCTATAGGTTGTACAGAGAAGGCAGTTTCATTTTCCATTTGACTTTCTTTTACTTCTTGTGCCCTTTTCCTTATTTTTATTTTTTGTTTGTTTGTTGGGTTTTGTTTTGTTTTGTTTTGAGACAGGGTTTCTCTGTGTAGCACTGGCTGTCCTGGAACTCACTCTGTAGTCCAGGCTGGTCTTGAACTCAGAAATCTGACTGCCTCTGCCTCCCAAGTCTCTAAGGAGAGAGGAAAGGACTGTTCTCTCTGCTTCCTCAAGAACTCTGATTAAGCAACCAAGAGGCTCTGTTGGGCATCTCTGTCTAAGGTGATCTGAGTAAGAGTGGCCCCCATAGACTCATGTATTCGGGTGCTTAGAGAGTGGAAATAGGAGGTGTGGCCTTGTTGGAATAGTGTGTGGCCTGGTTTCAGGAACACAAGCCATGCTGGGCAGCTCACTTACTTTTCCTTCTGCCTGCCAGTCCACATGTAGACCTCCCAGGTCTCTCTCCAGCACCATGTCTACCTTTGCAATGCCATGCTTCCCGCCATGACAATGATGGCCTAAACCTCTGAACCTGTAAGCCAGCCATAATTACTGTTTTCCTTTATAAGAGTAGCTGTGGTCATGGCATCTCTTCACAGCCATAGAAAACATAGGACGGAAGTTGGTTCTTCTTGGCAGAATGTAGACTTTAGGACTTTGGATTAAGAAAACAGTTGAATCCTTTGAGAAAGGCTTAATGGGTCATACTAGTAGGAGCATGAAAGACAGTGGTGCTGAAAGTGATTTGAACTGTAGGGGCCCAGTTCAAGAGACTTCAGAGGAGAAGAATATTATCATATGGCCTAAAGACCTTTCTGATGAAATTTTGGTGAAGAATGTGGCTACATTTTGCTCTTGTCCAAAAAGTCTGACTGAGACTAAATTGAAGAATGTTGGATGGTGTTGGCAGAGAATATTTCAAAATGTCTTAGTGTTGACAGTGTAGTATGGTGATTAGTGGCTAGTCTTATACAGATCTACAGTGAAAAGAAGCAAGCTGAGCAAGGGAAAATACAAAATGTACAGTTTGAGGAGAAAGGGGTGCCAGGGAGTATAAGCAGATTAAAGAAAAGCCTGAGGCCAAGCGATAAAGGGAGTGGTGACCTCAGAGCAAGTCCCCACCCAGATGAATTTCCAACTTGTTCAGAGGAAGTTTAACAAAGTAAAAGGAAGTTTTAAAAAGCTTAAGGCCAGGTGCAAGGTGCACACTTTTAATCCCAGTACTCAGAAGGCTGACGCTGGGGATCTCTGAGCTTGAGACCAGCCTGGACAGGACAGCCAAGCTTAGGCAGTGAGGGAACCATTGGAAACAGAAAGCTGGTGGCAATGTATTTGAATGAGGGGCCATCATCAGCCCCAGCAAGGAACAACACTTGGCAGCTTTAAGCCTCGTGATTCTAGCTTTAGAGTCAAAGATACAAGAAAGGCTTTATGGAGTCTCCTTCTGAGACTAAGAAAGCCGCTGAGGCTAGTCAGGAGTCCCAAGAGTGTCCCCACATGGAGGCCCAGGGAGACCTTTTCGTGAGGCTGTGAAGGTGAAGCCTGGGTTGCCTTAGAGGACCCAAAAAGTTGGAGATGCCACAGCCACGGGACACCTACCAAGGAGAACTGCTAAGAGGGAACAGAAGCATCCCAACAGAGAGACATGTGTCACCGTCAACATGGCTGAAGGGAGTTGGGGATCTGAAGGGCACACTGACATTACACAGGAAGATGCAGAGTTTGGAGTTTGCCCAGCTCGTTTCAGTCTGGTTTTGGTCCAGTACTTCTTCACTGTGCTTCCTTCCCTCCCATTCAGAATGGTCATGTATATCCTGTGTCATCATATGTTAGAAGCATGTAATAGGCAGAGTACAGTTAAGATACTGGCATGTGTCTCAGGAAAGATTTTGGACCTTGGACTTTTACACAGGGTTGAAACTGATAGAGTTGGACTGAATGCATTTCTGCCTTATGACATGACTACAAGCCTATGTGGGGGAGGGGGTATGTCATGGAGTGGAATGTGATGGTTTGAATAAGTATGGCCCCTTAAACTAATAATATTTGAAATCTTAGAAAGTGGCATTAGGAGGTGTGGCCTTGTTGGGGGATGTGTGTCACTGGGGGTGAGCTTTGAGGTTTCAGAAACTCAAGGCAGGCTCAGTGACAGTGTTGGTTTGTATATGCTCAGCCCAGGGAGTGGCACTATTAGAAGGTGTGGCCCTGCTGGAGTAGGTGTGTTACTGTGGGTGTGGGCTATAAGACCCTCCTCCTAGCTTCCTGGAAGTCAGTCTTCCACTAGCAGCCCTCAGATGAAGATGTAGAACTATTAGTTCCTCCTGTACCATGCCTGCCTGGATGCTGCCATGTTCCTGCCTGGATGATAATGAACTGAACCTCTGAACCTGTAAGCTAGCCCCAATTAAATGTTGTCTTTTATAAGACTTGTCTTGGTCATGGTGTCTGTTCACAGCAGTAAAACCTTAGCTAAGACAGTGGCTCACTAGCTCTTCATGCTGTCTGCCAGTCTATGAAGAACTCTCAGGTCCTTCTCCAGTGCCAGGTCTACCTGCAGGCTGCCATGCTTCCCACTATGATGGTAATGAACTAAACCTCTGACCCTGTAAGCCCCAATCGAATGTTTTCCTCTATATAAGAGTTGCCCTTGTCATGGTGTTTCTTCAAGCAATAAAAACCCTAAGTGGCTATCCTTCTTCCCAGAATGATTGGTGGGCTCCATGCAGAGCCACAGCTGCCTCAGCAACTGAGGTTCAAGTGGGGGTCTATGGCAGCCAAGTGGCGAACAGGGGCATCAAAATTAGCATATAAGGATCAGGGAGATGGCTCAGCAGGTAAAGGCGCTTGAGTTCTATCCCAGGTACCTATGTAATGGAAGAAGAGAACTTACTCCTTCAAGATGTTCCTCTCTCTCTCTCTGTATATGTGTGTGTGTGTGTGTGTGTGTGTGTGTGTGTGTGTGTAAAAAGCGCCGAGACTAGCATAGGAAAGAAACCAGTGACCCTCCTTGCCAAGGTTAACTGTAACTGAGCACAATACTGAGCATTTCCTGTTCTAAGAATGACCCCAAAGCCCTGCTAGTGGGGTATAAGCATCCAACCATTTGCCAAGCACCATCCATTAAGCCGGCTCTAGCCCCCTTCTACCTCAGAACTGCCTTTTCCTTTTAATAAACCAACGTGGTATCTACCACTTTTGAGGAGTTCCTGATGCAATTCCTTGTTCCAGGATACAAGAACCTGGACTTCCCACCAGGTGCCCTGCAGACTCCGGCATCCAGCTACAACTGGCTGCTTGGCAAGCCTCATCCCTGACCAAAGGGAAATGAGTAACTGCCCTACGACGTTCTTACCACAGACAGGTCACAGTTGGGACCCAGCAGGATTGGTCAAGTGGTTCTTCCTTAGTAAGAAAAGTCTGCTTCAGGATGACTCCATTCCTCATGCTCTGCGTGTGAAACACAGATGCCTGGAGACTTCTACTAACAGCCTCGTCATGTTCTGTTACACTGCCACTGAGTTTAGCAATAGGAGGTCCAGTGACCTCAGAGAGAGTGCATGGTTCTTAACCCAAAGCATCTGGCAAGCTCTGGGTTCTGTGCCTCCCTTTCAGAACCTCATACTGCACACTAGCATATTAAAGGCTTATAAAGGAAAGAAGTCCTAACTTTGCCAAACAAGATTTTTAAAAAAAAATTTATTTAATACTATATGTAAGTACACTGTAGCTGTCTTTAGCCACACCAGAAGAGGGCATCATATCTCCTTACAGATGGTTGTGAGCCACCATGTGATTGCTGGGATTTGAACTCAGGACCTTTGGGAGAGCAATCAGTGCCCTTAACCGCTGAGCCATCTCACCAACCCAAGATTTCTTTTTGAGCCTTCATGTAGAAAACCTACAGCTATTTGCTAGTCCACAAAACATTTGAAGTTCAGAGGGTCGAATATTTATTTAAGAAGCCTGGATGAGAGGAAAATAAGTTAGAGGCTGGAGAGATTGCTCAGGCATAAGTTTGGCCCTCTCCCATTCATGTAAAATGTTGGGCTCAGCTGGGCAGTGGTGGTGCACACCTTTAGCCCCAGAATTCAGGAGGCAAGGCAGGGGGATATTTGAGTTAGAGACCAGTCTGTCTACAGAGTGAATTTCAGGACAGTCAGGGTTACACAGGAAAACCCTCTCAGAAAAAAAAAAAAAGCTGGGCTCTCTGGTGTGTGCTTATAATCTCAGTGATGGTGAGACAGAGACCAGGGGGCCCCTGGAGCTCACTAGGCATCAATTTAGTGAACTCCAAATCCCAATGAGAGTCTGTGTTTCCAAAAACAATATGTACAGCTCCTGAGGAATGACACCTAAGGTTGACTACTGCTTGTCACACATATGGACCTGTACACAAACAAATACCAAACATATACACACATACATACACAGGCACATACACACACACACACACACACACACACACACACACACACGCACACCTTTGCATACACAAACAAGCTTTTTAAATGAAGAAAGAACATTTTTACCAGGTAGAAAAATACATTAAGGAATATGGTTGCATGGGCTGTGAGATGATTCAACAGATGATGGCCACTTTGTCACCAAGCATGTAACTAGCATGCATGAGGCCTTGGATTTGATCTCTAACACACACACACACACACACACACACACACACCACATGCATGCATGCACACATGCATTTTGCCCCCTCTGGCAGATCCCCTGAAAGTCTTTTGAGAGGCAAGTGAGTTGTCGCTCTAGTTTTTTTTTTAATTATTAATTTTTTGTCAGCATACAGGGTGATAGGCGTTGTCATGGTATCTTCATACTCATAGAGCAGTAGACTTTCTCCTCTCATTTACTCTCCCAGAGTGTTTGGTTTTGATAAAAATCCATCCTAGATGGCGTAAATACTAGAGAGGTGGCCTCCTAGACTGAGCTCACTCCCAGGAAATCAATGCTGCACCCTACAGCCTTCTAGTGAGGAACTGGGAGATGAGGAGGGGGGGTGTGGAGAATGGGGAAAGGCAGGAGCAGGGAGGAAAGAACAAAGAGCAAGGGTGGGGTGGTCTATGGACAGAGAGAAGATGCTTTTCCTTAGAACCCTTAACTCCTGCCTCGAGCCAACAAGATAACTAAACACAGGTAGGAAGTCTGCCCCCTCAGGTTATGCTTCCTTTCAAGGTAAAAGGCCTACTGTCATAAAATTCATCCAACACAGAAACATGTGCTAATTACACTTGATCCAGCCTCTACTGGACTTTTAGTAGTGTTGGTTTCTAATACCCCTTTCTTATTTATAATACTTGTCTTAGTTAGGGTTTTACTGCTGTGAACAGACACCATGACCGAGGCAATGCCTATAAGGACAACATTTCATTGGGGCTGGCATACGGGTTCAGAGCTTCAGTCCATTATCCTCAAGGCTGGAACATGGCAGCATCCAGGCAGGCATGGTACAGGAGGAGCTGAGAGTTCTACATCTTCATCTGAAGACAGCTAGGATGAGGGTCTTAAAGCCCCCTCCCACAGTGACACACCTACTCCAACAAGGCCATACTATCAAATAGTGCCACTCCCTGGGCCAAGCAAATACAAACCATCACAACACTAGTCCACTCATTCCAAGTGGAGTCATCCTGTCTCTGATGTAGTGTGCAAATGCTTGCTTTCTTTTTTAACACAGCTTCTAAAATGTTTTTTTTTTATTATATGGCAAATAAGCTGCCCAAACTTCCTGGGCATTAATTTGCTACTGGGAATTTAAGTGTGTCGTCTCCTCTGCATTGTTTCAGACTCTTGGCTCTCCACAGGCATGGTCATCACTCAAGAAGTCTCTGCCGGTGGTTGGGGGTGGGGGGTAGAGGGGTAGAGAGATGGTTCCATGGTTAGAAGGACTTGTTGCTTTTGGGAAGGGCCCAGCCTCAATTCTTAGCACCCACGTGGTGGTTCACAACCATCTGAGACTCCTGTTCCAGGGAATCCCATGTCCTCTTCTGACCTCCTTAGGCACCAAACATTTATGTGGGGCATTTATACAAACAAAACACTCGTACACAAAATAAAGAAGTATCTGCTTGGTCTATCTCATCTTCCTGTCAAGCTGAAGACACAAAGATAAATTGCTGCCTAAACCTGCAGCCACCTTGGATTTCTGGAACAGCAATGCCTCATAGGGTGGGGCACCCCGAGATCAGGATAATCATCCATTCTGCTGCCCCTTGGGGCATGAGCACTCACCTCCAGAAAAATACCCTTGTTCCTTCAAGCAATTAGAACATCTTCTTACATGGTGGGGGTGGAGGTGCACACCTTCAACCCCAGCATTCTGGAGGCAGAGGCAGTTGGATCTCTGTGAGTTCTAGGCCAGCCTGCTCTACAGAGCGAATTCCATGAGGGCAAGGGCTACATGGAGAAACCCTCTCTTGAAAACAAAAGAAAACAGCAACAAAGAACATTATCTGACCACCTTGCAGACCCAGAATGGAGACAATGATCGCCAGAGCACACCTGGTCAGGTCTGCTTAGTTACACCCACCTAGTCTGCTGCCCCAGCCCCTCCTCTGTTTAAACCTCACATTCATGTCAGAACCGCAAAGGTGATGCTGAGGTCACTGGATGCTGTG
The DNA here is from genome assembly GCA_964023405.1 of Apodemus agrarius. Classification (NCBI taxonomy): domain Eukaryota; kingdom Metazoa; phylum Chordata; class Mammalia; order Rodentia; family Muridae; genus Apodemus; species Apodemus agrarius. Next base: position 68,194,624 of record OZ030019.1, on the reverse strand, counting down.
CTGCTGTGTTCTTTGTTCCTCTTGCCATCGCGTTCACTGAATGTCCTCTCTGCTCTTCACAGCTAACCATCTAGGGTATGTGTGTTTATCTAGTGTAGGTATGTGGTGTGTATATGTGTGTGTGTGTGTGTGTGTGTGTGTGTGTGTGTGAGAGAGAGAGAGAGAGAGAGAGAGAGAGAGAGAGAGAGAGAGAGAAGGAGGAAAAGAGAAAGGAGGAAAGGAGGAAGAAAAGCTGGAGAGAGGAAAAAGGGAACGTGGGAGGAAGGGAGGGAGGGAGGAAGATCAGAAGTATGTGTGCCACAAACACATGTAAAAGTTAGAGGACAGCCTCAGGTGTCGGTCCTTGCCTAGAACCTTGTTTGAGACAGGGTCTCTGTCCTTCACCCTGCATGTGTATGAGATTAGCTGGACAGCGAGATTCCAGGGATCCTCCTATCTCTACCTCCCATCTCAACATGGGAGCACCAGAGTCCCAGATGTGAGCTTTACATGGGGTCTAGAGACTCAGCCTCAGGTTCCCTTGTTTGCATAGCAAGCCCTTTACCCACTGAGCCATCTCTCTAGCTCCAGTCATCTCCATGAATTGGCATTGTGGCATGGTAGCCAAACCTAGCTGGAGGGTTTTGCCCTAAAACTCCATAGAATTTAATTGCAAATTTCAATAAGACAGAGGTGGGATATGTACAGTGTAACAATAGGACTTAGAAGAAAGAAACATCCCCCTGTCCTGTAGTCAAAGGAGGAGAGAAAGAGCATCACCGATGAAGGAGCCAAGGCCCAAGGTCATCTCTTCTTCCTGGGTTCACAAGAGCTTAGGTAGGCTGACACCTAAGCCATCCATAGTACTGCCCTTCCCTCCTTCATTCCTTTCTCTTTTGAAGCAGAGTCACACTAAGTATTCTTGGCTAACCTTGAACCCCAAGTGTTCCTGCCCTGGCCTCTCCCAAGTTCTAGAACAAAAGATGTGGACCACCAGAACTGGCACACTGTTATGTAACTAAATAGATATCTGTGAACTTGGAAGACTTTGAGCCTGGGCTCCTCCCTCGGAGCACTGGGGCAGTGAGTGGTCTTCTCTAATTGCTGATCAGAAGAATGGAACCTGAGTCAGCTTTCTGGTCCTGGTAGGAGACATAACACCCTAAGTGTCCTAGAAGGTAATGAATGCATAATCGCCCCAACATGGCTTGAGAACACCTAAACCTTATATAATCACTATATCCTGGAGGCTTTCTCAAAAAAATACAAAGACCAATTCTCCTTCAAGTAAGAATCAAACCAAACAGGGTAATCAACTACTTGGATAGGACAAAATATTCCAGGAAAGCTGAGTGATCTAAAGCTTCAATTATAGTATAAAGCCTGACTCCAGCATGGAGAAGCACAGTGATCTCTCTCACAGCTTCAGAAGTCATGACACACACACACACACACACACACACACACACCACATACACACAAACACACCACATACACACATATACCACATATACATACATACACATATACACATACATATACACACATATTCATACATACACACATGTACACATCTATATACATATACACACATACACACATATATACACATACACTCATATATACACACATGCACATATAAACATATATACACATATGCATACATAAGCACATACAAATATACACACATATACACACATACACATATACACACACATACACACACATACACACATATGCATACACAGACACACACAGACAGACAGAGATACACACCTACACTCACATATATACACACTCCCTCTCAGGTTACACTCATTGCAGCCTCTTTTTTTTTTTTTTTTTTTTTTTACAAATGAAAACAGTAAATCCTACTACTATTAGCCCCGCAGAAAATCTCTAACCCCTTAAACAGACTCCCTGGGTGCCTGGATTCCAGGAGAATATGGGGGCTACTCTCACTTCCCCCAGGAAAATTTACATACCTCAGGATGTTCAGTACCTGGATTTCAAAGGGCCACCTGGAGCAACTTAATTCCCACCCATATGAGTGCACCCAAAGGAGACGTTCCTGGCGTCAAACTAACCCACAATCTTCAGGCCCAGAGTAGTCCATAGCCACACCAACCCCCACTCAGAGTATTAGCCATCTGTTTGTCTTTAATGTCAGTGACTCTTCTAATAAATCTCTTACACAAAAGGACAAACCCGAAACTCTCTTCTGCAACCTTCTCTTTCCTCTCTCCCATCTTCCCTTTCCCCTCTCCTCTCTCCTCTCTCCTTTTCCCTCTCTCCTCTCTAGCTGCAAACCCCAACCAGGTAACTAACAACCCACCTATCACTATTGCATCCAATAATTGGTTGGAGCCATTTTTTATTCTTGTGTAAATAAGATAATAATTCATTTTTATTCTTATTTACACAAGAAAAGCTGGTTCTCCTAAAGATCTGCTTGTCTTGGTGTAACCACGTCTTGGGGTACTGTATTCAGCATTTGAGTACAAGCAACATCAGAACAACCCACTACATCCCAAAGGTCCTGGAACCTCTCAACACCAGCAGCAGCTGGAGACAAAGTGTTCAAGCACTCAAGGCTATGGGGGACCACCCACCACATAACACCCTGATACTAATATTTACAGAGTGCTGACCTAACATCTAAAAATCCAACTCCTGTTGGGAGCTGGCTTTTCAGGAATCCAGTCTTGGTATGTTTGCCTGAGCTAACCCTTACACAGGGCCTTTTACTAGTTGTGATGGTTTGTATATGCTCATCCTAGGGCATGGCACTATTAGAAGGTGGGGCTTTGTTGGAGTAGGTGTGTCACTGTGGGTGTGGGTTTTAAAACCTCATCCTAGCTGCCTGGGAGCCAGTATGCCAGTAACAGCCTTCAGATGAAGATGTTGAACTCTCAGCTCCTCCTGTACTATGCCTGAATGTACATGGCCCAGGGAGTGGCACTATTAGGAGGTGTGGCCTTCTTGAAGGTTGGAGACCATCCTTCTAGCTGCCTGGAAGCTGGTCTTCTCCTTTTTGCCTTCAGAACAAGATGTAGAACTCCCAGCTCCTCCTGCATCGTGCCCACCTGGACACTGCCATGCTCCTGCCTTGATGCTAATGGACTGAACCTCTGAACCTGTAAGCCAGCCCCAATTAAATGTTGTCCTTATAAGAGTTGCCTTGGTCATGGTGTTTGTTCACAGCAGTAAAACCCTAACTGAGACACTCCCCTACACAGCTTTTTGCATCAGATGTGCAGGAAGTATGTATGCAGGAAGTATGTTAGGATATATGCTTTCCCCTGATTTGACCAGGTAGAAAATATGTTGGTTCTGTGGGTTTGCCTTTTATAGTCTCTGCAAAATGTAGCTTAAGGCCATTTCCTGGGAACCTGGGAGTGGAGCTGGCCAGAGTCCATCTTCCTGATGAGTATTTAATTAAAGCTTGATTTAAATTTGGCAATGTGGTAGTGATCTTATGCTAGGCTGTTGGAATTAGCACCTCCCCCCCACCCACCCCCACCCCCACCCCCCCACCCCCCACCCCCCCATCCCCCAGCCCCAGCACCCGTGTCTGATGACAACAAGTTGGAATACTATGTGACAAGGGTGACCTTGGGTCACGAGACTGTTGACATTTGCATTAAGTCTTTTATCTGGCCTAATATTCTATTATAGGAATTTTTTAACTACAAGGCATGCTTCTAGGCTCCACCAATCAGAAAACTCAGAATTATGTGATATCTGAAATCCATCAAAGAGATTTCCTCCCACATTGCTGTATGTAGCTCACCTCTCCAATGTCCCCACTAACAGAATCAGTAAATTAATTTATTTGTGACTTTCTTTTGTTCTGTGATTATAATGTTATTGGACATTTGTGGGAGTCCCACCTTGTATGCTATAGGTTACTGTGTAAACTGGGATTCCCCTTGTGGTTTTCTTAGTCTTGCTAATAAAAGAATTTAAGAATGGACTCAGAAGAAAGCTTGAGAAGAATTTTATTAGAGTTTAAAAGAAGAACTCCAGCACTCCCTGCATCCGCGGCCATCTCGGTAGCAGCTGCTTAGACTGAGCTTGCAGAATCAGATACCGGAGATCTCCCAAGCATAAGATCTCTGGGGATTCAGGCCGCCAGGCAGTCATCTAATAATGGGAGCTTGGCAGAGCAGCGGTTCCTGTGTTCCAGCAGCGCATGGGTTCTCTGCCCTGTAGGAGACCCTGCACTCCCCACTCCCCGTGGCTGCAGCCTACAACCTTGCAGCTGACTGGACTAAGCAAGCAGATCCAGGTACCCGTGATTTCCAGAATTTAGGATCAACTAAGAAACCACAAAGGGAGACAACTTTGGAGATAGAAAACCTTGGGAAGAAATCAGGGGCCATGGATGCAAATATCAACAATAGAATACAAGAGATAGAAGAAAGAATCTCAGATGCCGAAGATACCATAGAAACCATTGATTCAACAGTCCAATAAAATGCAAAAAGCAAAAATCTTTTAACCTAAAACATCCAGGAAATCCAGGACACAATGAGAAGACCAAACCTAACTGTTATAGATATAGATGAGAGGGAAGATATGCAACTTAAAGGGCCAGCAAATATCTTCTACAAAATTATGGAAGAAAACTTCCCCAACCTAAAGAGAGAGATACTCATGAATATACAAGAAGCCTACAGAACTCCAAACAGACTGGACCAGAACAGAAATACCTCCTGCCACATAATAATCAAAACCCCAAATGTACTAAACAAAGAAAGAATATTAAAGGCAGTAAGAGAAAAAGGTCAAGTAACATATAAAGGAAGACCTATCAGGATTACACCAGATTTCTCACCTGAGACCACAAAAGCTAGAAGATCCTAGGCAGATATCATGCAGACTCTAAAAGAAAACAAATTTCAGCCAAAACTACTACTTTACCCAGCAAAACTCTCAATTGCCATAGATGGAGAATCTGAGGTATTCCATGACAAAACCAAATTTGCACAATATCTTTCCACAAACCCAGCCCTACAAAGGATAATAGGGGAAAAACACCAACACAAGGAGGGAAACTACACCCCAGAAGAAGCAAGATAGAAACCCCCTCTCATCGAACCCAAAAGAAGATAACCACTTAAATATAAAAAAGAGCGTCAAAAATGTCAGGAAGTAATAATTACTTTTACTTATCTCTTAACATCAATGGACTCAATTCCCCAATAAAAAGACATAGACTAACAGACTGAATACGGAAACAGGACCCTACATTTTGCTGCATACAGGAAACATATCTCAGTGTCAAAGAAAAACACTACCTCAGAGTAAAAGGCTGGAAGACAATTTTACAAGCAAATGGTCTCAGGAAACAAGCCAGAATATCCATTCTAATATCAGATAAAATTGACTTTCAACCTAAAGTCATCCAAAGAGACACAGAAGGTCACTTCTTGCTGGTCAAAGGAAAAATCCACCAAGAAGAACTCTCAGTACTAAACATCTATGCTCCAAATGCAAGAGCACCCTCATTTGTAAAAGAAACTCTACTAGAGTTTAAAGCACACATTACACCTAACACAATAATTGTGGGTGACTTCAACACTCCACTATCCTCAATGGACCGACCAGGAAACCAGAAACTAAACAGGGACACAGTGAAACTAATTGAAGCATCGGACCAATTGTATTTAACAGTTTTATATATATATATATATATATATATATATATACACACACACACACATATATATGTATATATATAGAGAGATACATATATACATATATGTATATGTATCTCTCTCTATATATATACATATATATAGAACATTTCATCCCAAAGCAAAAGAATATACCTTTTTCTCAGCACCACATGGTACCTTCTCCAAAATCGATCACATAATTGTTCACAATAGAGATGTCAACAAATATAAGAAAATCAAACTAATCCCATGCCTCCTATCAGATCACTGTGGAGTAAAAGTGATCTTCAATAGCAAAAAACAACAGAAAGCCCATATACATATGGAACCTGAACAATACTCTACTCAATGACACCTTGGTCAAGGAAGAAATAAAGAAAGAAATCAAAGACTTTTTAGAATTCAATGAAAATGAAGGTACAACCTATCCAAATCTATGGGACACAATGAAACCAGTGCTAAGAGGAAAACTCATAGCCCTGAGTGCCTCCAAAAAGAAATAGGAGAGAGCATACACTAGCAGCTTAACAGCATACCTGAAAGCCCTGGAACAAAAAGAAGATAATTCACCCAGGAGGAGTAGAAGACAGAAAATCATCAAACTAAGGGCTGAAATCAATCAAGTAGAAACAAAGTGAACCATGCAAAGAATCAACAAAATCAGGAGCTGGTTCTTTGAGAAAATCAACAAGATATATAAACCCTTAGCCAGATTAACCAATGGGCACAGAGACACTATCCAAATAACAAAATTATAAATGAAAAGGGGGATATAACAACAGAAACTGAGGAAATTCAAAAAAATCATCAGATCCTACTACAAAAGCCTATACTCAACACAACTGGAGAATCTGAAGGAAATGGACAATTTCCTAGACAGATACCAAATTCCAAAATTAAATCAGGATCAATTAGATCAGCTCAACAGTCCCATAACCCCTAGAGAAATAGAAGGGGTTATAGAAAGTCTCCCAACCAAAAAAAAGTACGGGACCAGATATGGTTTTAGTGCAGAATTCTATCATAAATTCAAAGAAGACCTAACACCAATACTCTTCAAACTATTGCAGAAAATAGAAACAGAAGGAACACTGCCCAACTCATTCTATGAAGCCACAATTACGCTGGTACCAAAACCACACAAAGATCCTACAAAGAAAGATAACTACAGGCCAATTTCCCTTATGAATATTGATACAAAAATACTAAATGAAATTCTTGCCAACCTAATCCAAGAGCACATCAAAATGATCATTCACCATGATCAAGTAGGCTTCATCCCAGGGTTGCAGGGATGGTTCAATATATGGAAATCCATCAATGTAATCCACTACATAAACTAAAAGAAAAAAACCCACATGGTCATCTCATTAGATGCAGAAAAAGCATTTGACAAAATTCAGCATCCTTTCATGCTAAAAGTTCTGGAAAGAACAAGAATTCAAGGCCCATACCTAAACATAATAAAAGCAATATACAGCAAACCAACAGCAGATACCAAATTAAATGGAGAGATACTTGAAGACATCCCGCTAAAATCAGGGACAGGACAAGGCTGACCACTCTCCCAGTATCTATTCAATATAGTTCCCAAAGTTGCAGCCAGAGTAATAAGACAACAAAAGGAGATTAAGGGGATACAAAGCAGCAAATAAGAAATCAAGGCATCACTATTTGTAGATGATATGATAGTATCCATAAGCAGCCCCAGAAATTCTACCAGAGAACTTCTACAGCAAAGTGACCACATATAAAATTAACCCAAATGCATCAGCAGCCTTCCTTTATACAAATGATAAATGGACTGGGAAAGACATTAGGGAAACAACATACTTTACATAGACACATACTTTACATATATACGTTTACTTTATACAAATAATACAAAATATCTTGGAGTAATTCTAACAGGTGAAAGATCTGTATGACAAGAACTTCAAGTCTCTCAAGAAAGAAATCAAAGAAGACATCAGAAAATTAATTGATATCCCATGCTCATGGATTGGTAGTATTAACATAGTCCCAGGCTTACCTTAAACAATTCTGAACAATAAAAGAACCCCTAAGGGAATCACTATTCCCGTCCTCAAGCTACACCACAGGGCAATAGTGAGAAAAACAGTATTGTATAGATACAGAGACAGTCAGGTGGATCAATGTAACAGAAGTGGAGATTGAGAAATAAATTCACACACTTATGGACATATGATCTTTGACAAAGAAGTCAAAAATATACAATGGAAAAAAGAAAGTACCTTCAATAAATGGTGGTGGTCTAACTGGTGGTCAGTATGTAGAAAAATCAAAATAGATCCATATTTATCATCTTGCACAAAGCTGAAGTCTAAGTGGATCGAGGACCTCAACATAAAACAAGATACATTGAATCTAATAGAAGAGAAAGTGGAAAAGAGTCTTGGACTCATTAGCATGGGGTGAGATTTCCTAGACAAAACTCAGACTATAAGATCAAGAATTGATAAATGGGACCTCATGAAACTGAAAAGCTTGTGTAAGGCAAAGAACATAGTCAATAGGACAAATTGGGAACCTACAGATTGGGAAAAAAATTTCACTAACCCCACATCTGATAGATGACTAATATCTAAAATATATAAAGAACTCAAGAAGCTAACCTCCAAAAACCCAAACAACCCAATCAAAAAATTGGGTATAGAGCTAAACAGAGAATTCACAATACAGGAATCTAGAATAGCCGAGAAGCACTACTTTTTTTAATTAGATATTTTCTTTATTTACATTTCAAATGTTTTCCCCTTTCTATATTTCCCCTTTGAAAACCCCCTATCCAATCCCTCCTGCCCCTGCTCCCTAACCCACCCACTCCCACTTCCCTGACATGGCATTCCCCGACTCTGAAGCAATGAGTGTATACAGGTCCCATAGATTTGGTTAAGTTGTACCTTCATTTTCATTGAATTCTAAAAAGTCTTTGATTTCTTTATTTCTTCCTTGACCAAGGTATCATCTGGTGGATGGTGGGCTAGAGGGGAATTTATCCCCCCACCCCGTTTTTTTGAGACAGGGTTTCTCTGTATATCCCTGACTGTCCTGGAACTCACTCTGTAGACCAGGCTGGCCTTGAACTCAGAAATCCGCCTGCCTCTGCCTCCCAAGTCCTGGGATTAAAGGCGTGCGCCACCACCGCCTGGCTATCCCTGGTTAAAGTAGGTTGAACACAATGTATGCCTACACAGAGGAGTACTGAGGCTCAGAGATAAGGAACTATCTTATTTCTGACACATGGACAGAGGTGTATTTGTGATTGGTTTCAGCAGCAGGATTTGGCAGGAGGGAGCAGGGAAAGGACACAGGAGGGACTGCTTAGGTGGAGGCTGGGGACAGGCTGTGGCTCTCTCTACTGCCAGTAGCCCTTTGTGATGAAGAAGTCATAGCTGTGTGATGTGGCCTGAGCCCTCCTGCTACATCTCACGCTGCAGCCCAGAATTCAGTGGCCTGAGAGCCGCACTGAGATTCAGAAGATGGAGAATTTTGTCATTCTGATGAATAGTGTTATTGATTCGTGGATGAGTTCCAGCACCATGGCCATAGCAATGGACATGAGCATTGGCCTTATGTGTGGAGCTGGGCTCTTTCTGCTACTAATCCCATTCCTGAAGGAGTACCCCGTCTTACCAGCATCTTGAAGCAAAAGTGACATCCCAAAGGTGAGGAGAGCAATGGGGCAGCAGTCTGTTGTTCATGACTGCTTCTCTCACATTTCCTAAGAAATTGGGTTTAGTGACCATTTTAGTATTTAAAAAAACATTAACATGAGAATATATTTTGTTATACTCTCAGATATGAAATATGGAGCTGCCTCAAATTGTTCACAATTGGGGCATGATTTTTGCACGTAGCTGATATTTTCCCTGTTCTAGTACCTTTTGGAATTCTGGGGAAATTTTAGAGAATATACAAATGCTAGGTTCTTGGGAGACATGGTGGGTTATCCTTTACTGTTGGTTGTTATCACTTGCTGGTCTTTGTGGATTTTTTCAGTAGTTGTGTTCACACAAGAAAGAAGAAAAAGGAATTTGATAGGTTGACAGTGAAGATGAAATTTCCCCAAGCAACTCACCCCCCTCCCCAATCAGGAGAAAGTACTCTAACAATACCATCTCCCTTTTCCCCCTCTATCCTTCTCTGTCATATCAAGTGTTAGGGGATAGAATGGGTGAAAGAAGGATGGGAGAAAGATGAACTGACAAGTTATTTAAGTCAAGCTACAGATAAGTGAGGGGCATCTGTCCAAGAAGACAGAGAGGCCACTAAGGATGAGTGAGGTTCCATTGAAAGACTGCATTTCTGAGTAGGTGGGGACACAGGACAAGTTTAGAAAAAGATGATCTGTCCTCTGTTCATAATCATATGAACAATCATGTTTTTGTTGGGGTTGAGCTGATATGAAGCAGGTGATGAGACCAAGGTCCTAAGATCAGGGCTTGAATCTCCTATGGTCTGAGGAAGCAGATATCACCGGACTGCCCAGAGGCAGCTGCAGAGCTCAGCCTTGGGTAGGATCCTGTCTGAGGAAAACTGACTGAGGACATATGTGGGAACTGTGGCGTAGACAGTGCCTTCTCCTCTTTTCCAGCAAGGTCACAAGAACTGTGCTTATGCACAGTGTGGCTGAGTCAAGGATGATGAGAGAACACTTCCTGGAAAATGCAGGTTCCATGTTACCCATGACCACAGAGAGCAGGAAGCTTCTTTAACAGAGAGAGGAAGAAGGGTCGCCATCTCATTTGTGTTGTTTTTAAATGGCAGGATGTAAAAAGGTGGCAGAAGATGACCAGGAAGAAACGTGCCACTGGAAAAGGTAGGCTTCTGTATTCCTGTGGAGAAATTCCCTGTGGCCTGCAATTCAGTGAAGAGGACATGGTATGCAGGAAAGAAGAGGGGGCTTCTTGGAAGGAAATTAGCATTATGGAATCCCCAGGTTTGGGGATTGAAAGGAGCTATGGTTGGCCTGGGCTGGGTGCTACACACGGGAGTGTTGCTCAAGGCAGTGGAACCCATGTATGGGGGAACCCAGGTCCACCCAAGAGCAGGTAGCTTCAATTTCTCAGCTGCAATTCTCTTTCCATAACTGATCCCATGGCCATTACAATGTTGTAAATGGAATTACACAGGCTGAGGGAAGAGCAAGGAAAGTGTAAATGTGGTGATGAGGTCCTTCCATCCTCTTTGGTCACATTCAGTGTCCTTGGAATATGGTGGTTGGGAAGCCTTGTTTATAATAGCCAGAAATTGGAAGGAGCCCAGATATCCCTCAAAAGAGGAATGGATACAGAAAATGTGGTATATTTATACAATGGAGTACTACTCAGCAATTAAAAATAATGAATTCATGCAATTTGTAGGTAAATGGTTAGATCTGGAAACTATCATCCTAAGTGAGCTAACCCAATCACAAAAGAATACACACAAAATGCAATCACTGATAAGTGGATATTAATGAGCCCAGAAGCCCTAAATACTCAAGGCACAACTAGCAAGTCAAATGACTCTCAAGAAGAAAAAAAGGAGAGGACCCTGGGCCTGTAAAGATTGGATCCAGCATTGTAGACCCAGAACAGAGAAATCGTGGGGGGGGGGAAAGAGTGGGGAATAGCATGGGGGAGAGGAATTATGGGACATATGGTGGGGGGTAACTGGGAAAGGGGAAAGCCTTTGGAATGTAAACAAAGAATATAGAAAATAAAAAAAAGAACCATATTTACAAAGACTTAGGGGCCGCATGATCCTCTGCTTGGGGATGATGCTTTTGTCTCCTGTCTTTTGCAGTGTCACCAAGCAACCTGGCAAGGACTCCACACCAAAACTCTTTTGGAACCCTAATCAGAAAAGGGAATGCCTTCAACTCCCTCATCTGTTGTCTTACCTCAAGGTCCTGGAGGACAGTATACAGCACAATTTCAGAAGACTTTTCTGGGGCATATCCTCTCTTTTCTCTGAATCAGTTGTTGCTACTGTCCAGGTACTCAAAAGTCCTCACTTGGCAAAACATAAATCTGTGAGGTTTATTGATACCAGTGACCCTGCCCAAGCTCCATCACAGGCTAAAGAAACTCCACAGAGTTCCAGATACCAGCCATTACCTCACCAACTTCTGTCACCAAACTTGATAGGTAAGAAATGGGTACAAGAAAAGAAAATCCTCCCAAGCTCCACCTCAAAACAAACAATTCCTTGCTTCAAGAGTAGGGACAGTGTGACATGTCCTATCCTACTGAGAGAACGATACAGTCATCCCTACCAATTGAAAGCCTATCCCAAAAACATGGACTGTATTCATAATACACTAAAGGTTATGATGACCAAAAACCCATTAGCACACCCACTGGGAACTTTCCCAGGGGCATCCTGCCCACCAAACCTATCAAGACAGCTATCATCCATTCTGAGCATTGCCAGATGCTCCAGCACCCTAAGGAGCCCCAGAATACACACAAGACAACTCATGTGGGAGAACAGCAAGGCGCCCCCATCAGATTCCTCCCATCCAGGAAACTGACCCAGCTTCATGGACATTTCCCTGTAAATAGAGATCATTATTCCAAGAGCAGGCCTCAAGTATCCCAGCCTGCCCAGCCCTCCATCCTCAATGCCAAAAACTACATTTCTAGCAGAATGATGGGGTCTGTGCCCACGGTGCTGCCCTTAAAAAAGGACACAGCAAAGTATAATGTGTATAACACCATCAAGAAATTCCTTGGTTTTGGGGCAAAAAAGGTACCTTACATTTCAAGCAGCATCCCTGGGGAGGGGCTGAAACCCAGGAACCCTGCCCTGAGGCCAGACAAGCTGTCCTGCATGAACCCTGGTGAACTTCGTTCCATGCTTGACACCAAGACTGAAAAAAGGCTGGCACCAAATATCACAGCATTTCTGGTGAAACCCAGAATGGATCCATATCTGCAGGTGATTGAGGCAAGGGATCTATCCCCACCAGAGGTTTCAGCCTCACAACTTCCCCAGGTTGTGTATCCCTCCTCACCCATCTTTGATCCCAAGGCTGCCATGGTCCTGGATAATTTGCATCATCAAGATCCAGGAGGGACATTGGTAGATTGTGCATCAGCTGCCAGGCTACAGAGAGCTGGGTCTATACCTGCAGAAGTTCAGGAGACCCAAAGAGCCCGTCCACCTGCTGCCAGCCATGGGGCCGCAAAGGCCCATCCAGACCCACAGCAGAGATACCTGAGTGTTCAGCGACCTGCTTCCTACTTCCAGGCAGCAAATCCCCACCAGAAGAGGACTCTCCGAGGCATTGGAAAAGGCAGCCCACAACCAAATACCAATCCCAAAATGGCCAAGCATGTACCACAGAAAAGTTTTCAGGAGGTGGACTCAGGACATCACCCCCAGATTGTGACAATGGTAAGGCCTGGAGAAAGGGCTCCATCTTCAGGAGCCAAACAAACTAACAATGTTGAAGGGAAAGAAGAGCCACCTTGGACATGGAGAGTGAGTCTGGGATCCAGTGAGATTCACAGTGGTCAGGACATCAATATGAGTCCCAGGGTCTTTGGGTCTTTACGGTCTAACAGAAGCCCAGTTCATCTCCAAACACCTACCCCACAATACTCACAGGACACAACTCAAAAAACACAGGGGTACAGTAAGATTATTTTGTGTTCAGACAAGCAGCCAGAGGCCTGGCCCGTGAGACACCATCCGGACGGCCCCAGTACAGTACACCCTGCTAAGGTCAGCTTGCCTTCCCAGCACTCTCTGCCCATCTTCCAGAATACATGCCAAAACCCCAAGACTTCCCAGGGCTTATGTGATGTCTTCATGAGGAGACCTGAGAAGGTGGATACTCAAGAGAACAGAGTCCTGAAAGATAAGATCAAAGGGAAGGGTCTCAAGGGGGTTCATCCCCATGAAGAGAGTCAGAGTACTATAGGATCTAGAGCCATAAGCCAGGGAGAAAGTCTTGGGAGAGTAAGGCCTTCTCTCCTGAGCTCCACACAGCTCAGGGATACAACCAAGACTCAGATACCAGAAAAAGGAGAGGCTACTTGTAAAAGCTCTTGGAAGAACACCATGAGAAGTGCTATACAAGAAAACCTCAGCACAAACTATACCAGGCAAGGGAGTTCTTTAGAGAATGATCGGCACCCAGCAGTTGCTGAGCAGACAGAGAAAGTCTTAACAAGGAAAATGGTCATCTGCAGTATGATATATAAACTGCAGTCCCTTGTGAATATACTGTTCCAAGTCGTTGAGAACACTGAAGTGGACACATCAAATGCATGTGAAGGGGAATCACTGACATCCCAGCTCGATGGTTCATCCCACGCGTCTGAGGGTCTCTATGACACAAACCGTAGCAGAGCAGCAAGCAGAAGAAGCTGTGACCAACCAGCCCTGAGATGCATAACTATCCCTTCACATATAGAGGAATTGGAGATGAACTGCTGACAAGGACCGAAGTCCAGAGAGTCTGTGACCAACATTTGAACCAAGAGAAGAGATATGGGCTTTGACCAGGTTTATTTGTCCAAGGGAAAAGAACTTCCATGTGGGTACAGGGAAATTGGAGACAAGCAGGCATCACATCTTGCAGACAAGAGAGACCTTGACCCAGGTAAAATTATAACAAATATTGTAATGGACCACAGTCCACATAGACGCCCCAAGGGGCACAAGCATTCATTCACATGCAGAGAAATTGGAGATGAACAGCAGTCAGGTGTTGAACATAAAGCCTTTGACCCACACCAAAGTACAAAGAAAGCAATGGGCAGTGTCTACTTTCAGAGGCTCAAAGAGAACCATCCAGTCAAGCATAGGGGAATTGACTGTTCCTGGCCTTCAACTGCTGCCCAGCGAGCCTTTGTCCCCAGGTAGACCTTACCAGAATAGGTCAAGGAGCAGGTGGCTCAGGCCATCCTTGCCTTCTTACAGCAGGATTTTCTAGTAGATGTTCCATCTGCCCAGCCCTTGTTTCCCCCATGCCTCCCGGTAATAAATTTGCTTTTGTCCATGCAAGGAAACTCTTCTTCTTTCTGGAGATCTTCCCTCCCTGCTCACGGCTCCTTCCCAGATGGGAGCTGCTTCCTGGTTCATGCTCCTGCCTTTGAGCACAGTGGTTTCTGTCCTACAGTGATGGAGCAGGGGAAGGTCAGCATTGCTTCGGTCTCAGTGTGGTTGATGGAGAGGCAGGGCATGTGGGAAGGCACAGTCACTTTGAGGTGTCAGCCCCACACACTCCCGTCACTCTCCAGTTAGTATTGATCCCTCTGTTATGACAGAGACAACAAAAGGCTACACTTTACTCAGGATGAGCTAAGCATGTGAAGACCACACCCAGGTCTGTGGCACAATATGCCCCCTTCACTGTCCCACCTTGATGTTTGTATCACTGTACAGAATGATGTGCAGAGATAACAATCACAAACTTTCATCACCAGTTCCCAGGTAGAAGAACCTCTACCTGCATCTCCAGGACAGGCATAGAGAACACCTATCCCAGGAGCCCCTACTCACTTTGATGCAGGCTGAGCCCCCATCAATACTTACCTCAAACTGGGTGATAGTGACTATCCACAGTCTGCCTTCCTCTGACTGCAGCAGGATCCACTAGAACATGCAGTGTGTGACCATGGATCGTTACTGGGGGCCGTCATACACAGGCATGCCCAGAAACACCGCAGAGCCTGCAGAGAAACCACAGACTTGCCATTGAGTCACTCAGTGCCCTCCCTGGAGACCTGGACCATCCTGTCCAGGCCATCACCTTGCTGACATGTGGACATGCAGCTCATGTGATGCTGCGCCAGTGGCCCTCTGGTGTAGGGAATGTCCGTCAGCTTGTAGATTGTTTCCTGCTGGAAGGTTTCTTTGTAGATAATTTGGAAACCTACATTCCTACATTACAATCCTGTGGGCTCTGAGGAGACCACAGACCCTATATCCATCCATTGTCCGTCAAAATTCAGCCTCCCTTCCCTCCTACAATATTTTTTCAATTCTGCATCCCTCCTGCAAAGCCCCAAATGAAACAATCCATTTCTCATCCCCCACTGCTTCACCAGATCTCATCTCCACTACTTCTTTTACATTATCTTCATATATTTGTTTTTAGTGTAAAATAAAGAAAATATAGCAAAATATATATGGGATGTCAATTGGTTACTATAATACAATCAAGTACACACACACCCAGGGTAAAGGTGCAGGATGCTGTCAGCCCCTCACAGCCCATGTGCTCCTCCATCATCACGGCTACCAACCACAAGGGATGCCACTTTGATTTAGGAATCTCCTCTCTTAAGTGGAATGTTGATTCACTGAGCTTGTACTGCTCAACAGAGCAGCCTGGCCGGCTCATACTGTGTCTCCTCTCTGTCTGGCATCTGCCATTTCCCACTGCATCACAGGATGATGCATCCTTGCTCAGTAGAGCCACATCTGAATCTTTTGGATTAAGTAGTTTCACACTATTTTAATGTGCCCAGATTTCCCTGTTCATTCCAAAGGGGACAGATGTTCACAATCCCTTGTTTAATTGCTGTGACTGCCCTCAAACCTGCTTCCTCCCTCAAACCATGCTGTGATTAATAGCTTGTGTGCTTTGTGGGCCCTTGAGGACTCTTTTCCAAAGTTCACTCACTTCAATAACTGTAGTATTTGCTGATGGGGTTAGGGACTTTTATTATGTCTGGTGTCTGTTTGATTACACACAGCCAAACCATTCTCCTGCACTTTTAACAGCATTTATCTTTATTGATTTACAGGAATGTATATTCTGTATGTGAGCACTTTATTGTTTGTATCTCTTGGCAAAAAATAATCTATCCTTGCACTTTCTCCCTGGAAATTGAGCTACACATGGCTGTAAGTCACCATGTGAGTGCTGGGAATTGAACTCTGGTCCTGTCCATGGCAGCTGGTGCTTTTAACTACTGAGCCACCTCTCCAGTCCCATAGGTCTTAATATTGTATGGAAGGACATCGACTATTTCATCCCTCAAAATAATTTTATTTTTCCCATTAATTTTGTACAGCTATCAAAACTAGGAAGAAAGCTCTAAAATTCTATAATATTGATCCTTAAAGTAGTATATTGAATTCTCATTTTCTTTATACTTAATATATATCAATTATAATAGCTATTACCATTCTTAAACTGATTCTTTTCAGTTATGTAGATGATTTTACTATTTTAAATTTAGGACTATAAATATATCTTTTCATAATATTGTAAAACTTTACCTTCAAAGCTTTCCTACTTGTATTAGATATTTTTCTAAATGCAAGTCAGGTTTTAAAATTATAACTATTAGACCACTCCAATTGTGTGGGTTCTATTTGTTTTTGTTTTCCTTAAGTTAATAATGTGAAATTGGTTGGGTAGTGAGGGAGAATTTGGGATAAGTTGGAGGAAGGAACGAATATGACCAAAATATATTGTAAGAAATACTTACAAACAAAACAAAACACACAATGCTTGGGAAAATGAAGCCAGACGTGCCAGCACACCCTGTTAACATAAAGGTAAGTGAGACTCTTAAATATGGAAGCACATTTGGCTGCTGCTCACTGCACTGCACACCAGCTGCTCTGCTCACTTCTCAGCCTTTGCTCTCTGTTCACTTCCCTGTAGAGTCTTCTGTTAGGAACAACATGTGCTGTCCCTGCTCCACCGCGCTTCACACTGAGACTCGGTCCCTGGTGTGATGTAGGCTTTGGGACATAATTAGGTTATGAGCATGGATACCCTTGTACATAGAAACAGGGAGGAAATTCTATGTGCTCTATTATCTATATGTAGTGTGTTGTGTGTTTGTGTATGTGTTGTGCGTGCGAGTGTGGGAGTGTGCACCTTTCTCTTTGTTCCCTTGGTGGGCAGTGTACCAATACGAGAGGCCCATCTGCAAACCAGGAAGAGAGTCCTCACTACAAGCAAATCATATGTGCAACACCTTCCTGATTGATCTTGACTTTGGGGAGGGGCTAGAGTATATAGACCAGGAAAAACCAGGGGAGGGGACCTCCATCTCTGTAACCATGTGGAAGATGTCAGCCTCACTACATAATAACTTTCCTGGTATAACTTGGTAGAGAGAAACACAGCACCTCCGCAGGTAACCCATAACCTATGCTCTGTAGGTAAGGACTATACACTCACTGATGCCTAGAGTGCATCCTTTCAGAGTTTGCCACTGGGAATGTAGGAAGACGGGTAAATGTTAAGTCTCCCCTTGGGAAGAATTCTATTGATACCTAAACTGATAAGCTTTTACTTGCTTTCTTATGTCAGGGCAGAAGTTGTCCAGCAAGATGTGAATCTACCAGAATATATGGGTCAATGACAGGAGGTGAGATGTCTAGCAGGACATGATACCTATCCCTGTATTAGGTGGCACTGGGGTCAGGGGGTCTAGCAGGTCCTGGTACCTGGGATTGTACATACCACCATAGAAGAGATGCTGTGTAGGCAGGACTGATATCTAGAAATGTTTTGTGAGTGTCCGAAATGTTTTTAAGCTAACAATGTCTGTATGTTGTTAACAGCATGCTCTGTACATATCTAAGATTGTAGGGTATCAGGCCCTGTTGCATACCACAGCCAACTGCAGGTGACAATACAGTACTTTGATCAGATCCAGCTGGAGAGCTCCTCCCTGACACACATAATATGTTGGGAATCTGTCCTCACCACACCACACACTATAACACCATCACCCTTGCACTTCTCTCCAGAGGTGACTTGATGGTCAGGCCAACTTCACAGTTTGATGTTGCTGTGTGCAATGCTGTTCTCATTAGTGAACAGAACACACCATGTGTGAAGATATACTGGGACTTCTCCACCTGTAGACATCTGGCCTTTGCAATGTGGCTCTCCAGATCTCTGTCAGCAGCACATTCCAGCACCATAAAGATCTTTTTCTGGTTCTGATGATGTGAAACAGCTTCATGACGTTTGGATGTTCCAGAAGTTTAATGATGTCAATTTCAGTCTGGTTTATGGAGTCATTTTCCTCACCCCTTTCCTAGATCCTGAAAGCGGCCTACACCTCCTTCTTGAGGTGGCACAGATCTGGAAATCTGCCTTTGCCAAGGGTCCTGAAGATGATGAGATATCTGAAAGGGTGGCACTTTTGGAGGACCTGGCCTCTGGGTTAGCTATTTTATTGCCTGCTTTCTTCACTTGCTTGGAAGTTGCTTGACAATTTCCATCCTAACACCAGAAGACAAAATACTGGGGTCAAAAAAGCACGATATTACACACAGATAAGCAGGTCTGGGAGGAAGATTCACCACTCTCAGTTCCCAAATGGAAAAGTGAGAGAGAGGTAAGAGGGTCCCACAGAGCACTTCAGGTTCATAGAAAAATATCTACATACAAACCCCCTAAGCAGTAGCTGACAAACACACTGAAGGTCCGGCTGAACCTAACCAAGGGACCATAACATACAATGAGTAAAACCAAAATCCAAAACATAATAAAACAAATAAAATGAACACAATGCATGGCCCTTGGAAAGGACAGAGGAAACTGAGGAAACATTTCCAAAACTAACCAAATGAGAAGATACAGAGTAAAACCAGAGATACTTGGACATACTTTTGTAGATACAGGAAGGCTCTAAAAACCATTAGAACAGATCTAAGAATCTATGGAATATATATAGGAAATTTATACAGAAATCCATCTTGAACCAGAGTAAAATGGGAAATTTTTTCAGATACATGTAAAATGTTCAGGGAATGGGCAGGGGAAAAGGACTTATGGAACATATGGTGAGGGGGGACCTGGGAATGGGGAAAGCCTTTGGAATGTAAATAAAGAATATAGAAAAAAAAGAAAAACAAAGAAAAACTCCAAGGCAGACAAGCTGTAAATCTCTACCCCTGTGATTCAGTTAAGATTTCTTTGCTGTGAAGGAAGAAATAAATCCACAGTTTGAGTTAAACCAGCACGTTCAGCAATGAACGTCAGGCATGTGGTAGGCAAGATGTGGATGGGTGCTTCAGAGAAAGAGTAAGAATGCCCAAGGCGTCAGGCAAAGCATGTTTAGGAAAGAAATAGGAAGAAAAAATCCTCAGAAAAGTAGGCATTCTAACACAGCTGCACAGGTGTGGCCAAAAATTGTCAGATTCAGATCATAGGTTGTTATGGAGTAAGGACTTTATTTAGAAAAGTTACTAGTACATGGACAGACAGACAGATCCCATCCAACAAGCATGACAGGATTCTGAGAAGTGTCAAGCCAAAGATAGACAGCATGGCAAGGCTCATGGAGAAGTGGAGTCTTTGTGGATACCTTCCTGAAGATGAAGGTTCTTTCATAACCCAAGTCTGATTCTAGGAAGAAGACAGGAAGCAGGGGTGTGTGGAGGGAGGATGTATAACCACCAACATCACTGTTGAAGTAAACTTACTTCCCCAGGTGAGAGATCCTGACATCTAAGAGCTTGTTGTAGAGTAACAGTGTCTCAGTAGGATGCCTGTTGGTATCTGCAAGAGAAGGACCCAGTGCAGACACTGTGGCCTGAGCAACCACTGGATTCTAACTTTACACTCCACAAATAACTGCACAGAGAACAGGGATTCTCGAAAGGAAACGTAGATTATCTCTTTCATGGGATAATTATTCCTCCCATCTATATAGCATGGCTCAAGGGGAAATCGATCTTTTTTTGGGGGGGGGGTATTTGAGACAGGGTTTCTCTGTGTAGTCCTGGCTGTCCTGGAACTCACTCTATAGACGAGGCTGGCCTCAAACTCAGAAATCTGCCTGCCTCTGCCTCCCAAGTGTTGGGATTAAAGGCATGTGCTACCACCGCCCAGTGGAAATCGACCTTCTTGAAGGCTTGTCCCTTGGTGTCTTCCTTATGCTGCAATTCTACTGCTTCAATGACAAAGAGAAAGCTGGAGAGGAAAGATTTATTTGGCTCACACTTCTGTGTTATAGTCCATCACTCAAGAAGTCAGGATAGGAACTCAAGCAGGGCAGGAACTTGGAGGCAGGAGCTGACACAGAGGATGCCATGGAGGAGTGCTTCTTACTGACTTGCCTGCCGCTTATGACTTGCTCAACCTGCTTTCCTATAGAATCCAGGACCACCAGCCCAGGGATGGTGCCACTCACCATGGACTGGTCCCACTCACCATGGGCTGGTCCATCCCCATCAATCACTATGAAAATGCCTAACAGCCAGATCTTAGGGAGGCATGTTCTCAGTTGAGTGCTTTGCCATGATGATGGGCTCTCAAGCTTTTCTTCTGTATATTACCTTAGTCCTGACATTTTGGAATGATTTATAAGAGGCAGTTATTGAAAACCATGCTGATTAAGCTAACTAAACTGTTTAATCTTTTTATTAATGGCCCAGACCAAGAGCAGGCTCCTGCCTCTGTAAAGTGTCTTAGGTCCCAAGCTGAAAGGCACAGTGTTTTTAAAGGCAAAAACCCACAGAGACCATGATTTACATCAAAGTTGCATGAGGACTAGAATAACCTTGAAATGTTCATTGGTGGTAGAGCAGGGTAATTATCTCAGACATAACACAACAATTGTATTTGACTTAGATCTTCTTTAACTTATTTTTGTTTGCTTTAATTATTTCGCTTAATACATCCAGACCATGGTCAAGGGCATGGGAAATCTCACCTGTGTTACCCAGGCAGATGTGACCATTCAGAACATTAGGGCTGAGGGCTGAAGATTGTCCAGGCAAACACAAAATGGAGTCATTTCACGTTATCACAGTGATAGGAAAGTTACTGAGACACTGAGCAGCTCCACTTTATCTTCAGCTTGACATGTTAGGATCTACTTCAGGAGTTCAGTCCAGAACAATGGTGACATGTAATTTTGAACTTGTACAGCGAGTCTCATTCCAGGAACTCTTAAGCATCCTCAGGTGGTTTCAAAACCATGAATTTCAGGGATTTTAAGAGTCATATATATGTGGTTTATAGAATACTTTACCTCCAGGGGTTCTGAAGTAGCTCTCAAATGAATGAAGTAATATAAAGCAGAGCATGGTGTCAAAGTCCTTTAACCCCAGGACTGGGGATAGGAGGGTAACAGAGGCAGGCAGAGCTCTGTGAGTTCTAGGCTACCCCAGTCTACATAGCAAGTTTCAAGACAGCCAAGGCTCTACCACGAGACCTTGTCGAAGAAGAAAATGGAGGAGGAGGAGGAGGAGGAAGAGGAGGAGGAAGAAGAGGAGGAGGAGGAGGAAGAGGGGGAGGAGGAGAAGGAGGAGGAGGAGGAAGAGGAGGGAAGGAGGAAGAAAGATGAAGATGAAGAACAGAAAAAAGCAGAAGTAGCAGCCACCACCCCCCAAAGCTGGAGCAGCTCCAACAGTCTTGGCTGGGAATATGTGAAGTAATCATCTGGAAGGCTAAGACAGGAGGATTGCTGCAAGTTCCAGTTCAGCAAACTTCCTAGTGAGTTCCAAACCATCCTAGACTATGAAGTGAGACACTGGGGCGAAAAGTATATGTAACTATAGCTGTATGTAATTGTTTCATATATCTGTAAGTGTATATATATATATATATATATATATATATATATATATATATGTCATCACTTTCAGTTTTGGTTCTTCAAGGTGATCCAGAGAAGTCCTTATAATCACTTGCAGAATCATGCCAGGTCTGAGGAGATGATGACTTCTGGCCCAGGGTGTGGCATTGTGGTCATCTTGACCAAGAATGATGCACAGAAAGATAATGAAGATCATGTAGCTAAGTACAGTTTGTGTGTGTGTGTGTATGTGTGTGTGTGTGTGTGTGTGTGTGTGTGTGTGTGTGTCAGGGGCCTTGTGGAATATGCTCCAGGAAGAACAAATTGTCAGAGGGATCCCTGAGTACATTATTTACCCAAAACTGCCTCTCCTGCCCTCCCTCTCAAGGCCCTGTAAGCCGGTGCTGGTGTGTGGCCTCTTCCCTGCATTCTCACAGGCCCTGTAAGCCAGTGTGTGGCCTCTTCCCTGCATTCTTGGTGTCCCCGACTGTCACTGTACTTCACCTTACCATGGCTTCAGATAGAGTCAAAAGAGAAAGTCCTAACAACTCAGTGGAAGTGGCTGTGAGGCTGGAGGGGAGAAGAGAAGAGGGGGAGAGAGGAGAGGAGAGGGGAGGGAGGGGAAGAAAGGGGAATGAGAGGAGAGAGACTTGTTACCCAGGCAGGCCTTGAACTCACTTTAGTATTAGTGATAGTCAAAGGCAATTTGAATCTCTGGTTCTCCTGAGCCTAACATTCCATCAGTACAGGATTCCAGTAAGTGCTACTGTGTGGTTCTTAAGATGCTGGGAACCAATTCCAGAGCTTTATAAATGATGGGAAAGCATCCTTCCAACTACATCATCAACCCAAGTGTTTCTAGATGTCTAAACACCTGGGGAAAGGAGGCATCTAGGAAGGAGTGAGGAGGACACACCCCAGCTCTACAGCTGACAGAATCTTCTGTCTTAGGAGCACTTCCAGACCTTACCGTGCATAATTCCCCACCTAGCTATTTATATATGCCTGTTAAAATACATTTTTGTAATAGCCAGTAAACATAAGTGTTTCCTTGAGTTCTGTGAGCTGCATGACAAATTAGTAAACGCCAATAAAGACAGACATTCTACAAACCCCAAAGTACAGCAGGCTAGTGGGACAGATACTCAGGTAAAACAGCCTGGGGCTTCCTGCTGGCACTGGAAGGCTCCTGAAGATCTGTGGGGTGGCATTCTTACCTCTGGGGCCTGTCACCACACTCAGGGACCTGGTGTCAGAACTCAGGAGAACAAAAGGATATTAGGTCCTGATATCCCTTGCAAAGATGGCTGGTTTGTAGTAGAGAGACATGATAAAAGTTCACAGAGGCCTTCTGTTTTGATTGTGGAGAATATCATAAAAATGACAAGTCCCCATCCCCCATCCCCCATCCCCCACCACAGCTTTTCAGGCCTTCTCTGCTCATCTGTAGGGTTAAGATTTGAGGCCAGGTCTTGGAACAGACAGCAGGTGCTCAGTCTATCCTATTAGATGGGTAGGTTGGGCTGTCTCTTGCTGTGTTGCTGAGGATCCTGACCTTTCCTTCCAACCTGTGTGCAGGTACACATGCAGTCACAACCATGTGTTCCTTATCTCTCCTGCAGCCCTTTCATCAGGAATCAAAATTCTCCCCTGGTTATGACATCCCTTCGACCTTGAGCACAGAACCTGAGCTCATGCTGTCTTCTGAGCCCCCCAGAAGCTGGCCCCAGTTTCTACTTTCTTACCTTTCACTGGGGTCTGGTTGTCAAGGCAACGCTTTGCCTGGAGCTCACCCTTCTGATCAAATGCCTTCTGTGTCCTGTGATGCCACCTTCCTGAAGCCCAGGGGCTGGGAATGCAAAGCAGGAGGGGTTCTCTATTATTTTCTACCTTTGCTTTCCACAGTCTCAGCAGAGGCATCTTCCAGTATGGGATAGCACCATCACAGTTGAGATTGCTTCCTGAGTGTAATCGGAATCAATCCATCAATCTCACCTGCCTGGGTCATCTGATGCAACCATATGTTAATGGAGATGGGGAACAAGAGCACAAGCATGTTTTGCGGGCTTGTCTTTCTTTTCTTTTTTTCGTTTCTTCTTTTATTTATTTATTTTTTTAATTAAAGCCTCAGGAAGAAGACAAGATCAGTGGGAGGGTATGCCTAGCTGTAAGGTTTAAACACACTCAGGTGGGAGTGGGCAGAGAAGCAGAGAGACAGAAAGATAAAGGCCTTGCTTTGAGGATGCCTGGGATCCCCTTGAAGGACTGAGACCCATGTCTATCTATAGACCAGAGATAGACCAGGGCTCGGCCCATTTGGTCTGATAAATATTTTACTGTAGTTACCTCCTCCTCTCTGACACTCGGGCTCCCTCTCAATTCCCATGCGCCAGATTTCCATCCCTAAGGAACCGCGGAGGTGGACCTGGACCGAGAGGCTTAGGGAGAGCTACCGAGGGGCGGGGAGTTGGCCGTGGCTTCGGAAGGCGAGTTCGAGTGGGCGTGGTCTGGGAAATTCCCGGGCTAGGGCGGGAGCAGGCACTGATGTCAGCTGAGCGGCGCCCTGCGGGTCTCCAGGTGGCGTGTCACCCTCCTGCTGCCCGGTCGCTGCCCCCTGGCAGGTCCCTGGCGGGCGTCGGCACCCAGAGCTTTGGGACAAAATGCCAACGAAGCAGTGCCCCCAAGAGGAGCCGATCCCTGTAGCTGGTGAGCCGGGCTGGGTGGAGGGCACTGGATGTGCATGGCTACTCTCCCCAGGGGACTCCACTCCATCCCTGCAGCAGTTCTAGCTGTCCCAATCTCCAGGAGCTGCTGGGGGAAGGGCGAAGAAGCTGGGTAGGCCTTACTGTAGGAATGGCTGTCCTGGGAAGGCTTCTGAGGCCCAGGCAGACCCTGACGTGGGGTCACAGGGTGCCAGGGATGGAGGTGGGGTTGGGGAGTGATGGCCACCCCAGAGAACACCTCTTTTACCAGGATAGTAAAACATAGGCTCCGCTGGTCTCAGGTGACTTCCAGTTCAAGCCACCTAGGTGGTTTGAAGGTGATGTCCCAGGTTGTGATTAAGCAAGCCATCAGTTCATTTTAAGTAGGACTTGGTTAAGATACTGTCACAAGGAATGAAGGTACTCTGAACAAGGTCGCCCCGGAACAGTGAAGAATAGAGAGACCCCTTGCCAAAGTGACAGGCTTACAGAAGGGTACTTAAACTGTTGTGTGTATCTGGGAGAGTGTGCTATATCCATGCATGGATATACACTTGTGTGTGTGTGTTGGGGTCACAGAGAGACGTGGGGGTTTCGGGGGCAGGAATGTGAGAGAATGAGAATGAATTTAATAAAGCTGTGAAGTTTAAAGGAGTTGTTTTTGCCACAGGCAATGTGTAAATTGGAGGCATTGAACTAGCCTCAGAGGAAACTGAAACCCAGCCCCTGCTCTGCACTGTCCGAACTCCTGTGTAGGAAAGTATGCCAGAAGTATTAAAGGTTGAAATGGCAAATCTTATGGAGAACATCTAGAAAATCACACAAGGCAGTACTGGGTCACTTTCAGAACTGAATCCAAAGCTGCCCTTTAGTCCAAAGCAGCCACTTTGCTCTTTTGACCTAGGGAGGGAAGTTAGGAGCCCATCGCCCCAGGGCTGATGATAATGGGGTAGATCCAGACAGAGCAGAGGCCACTGCCAGAGACTGCCTTGGGTTTAATTGCACAGAGGAAGTTTCCCTGTGGATTGTGTGCATAGTTAATCTGTTTACATTGAGCCCCTTTGAGCAGTACTTTATGTACAACACCTTGAAAGTAGCTACAGTTTTTACAACTGGCCTATGGGGGAGGGAGGGAGGGAGTGTCTCAGTCTTGAAAGGAGTTGGTTATTATCCTCCAGGTTACTACTGAACTCCCTCATTTTAGGAGCTCAGAGTCATTCTCACCATGAATTATGCCTACTAATCCCCGGGTCTGCTTTCCTGAAGTTTTGTTATAGAGACTTAGCATGTTCATGAATTCTTTGGATTTTCTGGAAAAAAATCAAAATCCAAAAGACAAGAAATTAAGCCCTTTAGATGTTATTATATGTATCTGTTCTGTGTGAGTGAGTGTGCTTGTGTGAGTGTTCGTGCACGTGTGCATGTGCCTGTCATGGCCTTCCTGTGGACTGCAAGGGACAGTGTCTGGGAGATGCGTGGGTCTAACTCAGGTCATCAGGTTTGGCAGGAAGAGCCTTTTCCCACAGAGCCACCTCTCTGACCTGTGAAATCTTTTTTTGTTTTGATTTGGTTTTGAGAAGGGGGTCTCACTATGTCTACCTGGCTGGTCTGAAACTCATTTCATAGACCAAGCTGGCCTTGAACTCACAGAGATCTACTTTGCTTCTGCCCCTCGAGAACTGATATCAAAGGTCTGTACTACCACCAAGGCTCCCAAAATATTTATTTCTTAAATAAATTTATTATAGCTTTTCTTGCTTCTGATTTGGAATGGGTTTGATTAAAAAGATAATAGAATATAGATATAATCCAGATCCTTTGAAGTGATAGAGAAAAACATTGACATTGATGTCTTTATGGCTAACTAAGCCCCCAGAACCTGATTTTAAAAAAGAGTATTAACAGAAGACTTCAAGAATCTGGATGTGAACGTCATAGAACTGCAGGAAACTCATAACAGCCCTAATGTGTACATTTTGTGCTTACACAGCAGAGAGCATTTTACAGGTGTTAGACTTAAGTAGACATTGGTAAGCTGTGTTTGTCATTTCAACACTTAACCCAGAGGCTGCTGTGTGCCAGTCTCTTGTAAGAAAAGGGCTGAGAGATAGTAGATGGTAGAAGATAGGCAGTAATTGCTAGGAGGGCTGAGGCGCTGGAAATACAAATGGTTCTTAGGTGCTTTAAGGTGTTGCTTCTCCAAAAAATGTCATCTTTGAGCTGGATTTTGAAATCGCCCCAGGGACTTGTGGCAGAGCAAGTGAGAGTCCGGCCTTGCCCAGACAGAGGGCACCGAAGAGGCAAGGACACAGAGGTGAAGAATGCATGGAACCGTGAGCCCTTTGATGTGGTATATTTGTGGCTTCGTGACAGGAGGTGACATTGATGTGTATGGATAAGTAAGCCCAGAACCTGAAAATAAATACAAACAACTTACTCTCCTAAACCTCAACAGCAGTGGGGTTGAAATGGGAAGCAGGTAATGCTATTAAAATTCGCTCAACAAGGACCTGGTGATTTTTTTTTTTCTGGTATGTATCGCAGTACTGGGAACAGAGCAGTAGACAAGATAGGAGAGAGTTGAACATTTCCAATCATAGGCCAAATAAAAGACTTCGAGGACAGAGAGGACATGGAAATACTTGGAAGGAAGAAGTGACTGGACTTGATTCCTTTAGATTTGGGAGAAGGAATGGAAAGAAGGGAGCCGTACTCCCGTGTTCCTGCCTTCAGAACTGGGTTAAGTCTGTATGTTCCACGAACGGCATGGAGTAGCCTCACTAATAGCATTCCTAGTAAGCAGCAGTGACACTCTTTTCCTCCAGCAGTGAGATGTGTAAGTTTCCCTCCTTTCTTTTCCAAGTGGATAATGCGGTTTAGTCATCTGGTCACAGAATCTACTCAACCTCCTGTTAATTACATTTATGTATTTATTCTCTCAGTATGGGCGTGAATGCACACATGCCGTGGCACCTATGAGAAAGACTCAGGGCAGCTTGTAAGAGTCAGCTCTGTCCTTCTGACATGTGGATCCTGGGGATCAAACTGAGGTGATCAGGTTTGATGTCAAGTGCTTTACCCGTGAGCCATCGTCCCAGCCCCCTTTAGCCCTTTTGTGAATGGAAACTACAATCTACCCTAGCCAGCTCTTGTTTCTCTTTAGGAAACAGGTTTTCATTGTTTGAAACTTATGTACCAGGGCTGGCAAGATGGCTCAGCAGTAACAGAGCACTTTCTGCTTTTCCAGAGGAACCTGGGTTCTGTTGGTCCCAGTACCTACTTCAGACAGCCCCAGCTCCAGGGAATCCAGGGCCTCTGGCACCTGAGGGTACCTGCATTTACATTCTCATACCCACAAGGGAACACACATGCCTTCACATAATTAAAGAATAAAAATAAATAGTAAAAAAAGAAAAAAATTGTCCATGCAGGTATTAAACCTCTTAATACTTAATCCATAAATCTGCAAACTCATTTACACCAGGGGAAGGAAAAGGACTGAGTTCATTTTTGCATTCAGCGTCCAGTGGAGGGAAGTTGGCATAAGCAGATAATGCTAGGCAGACAGCCTTCTGGCTGTCAGAGCCACCCTGTAGTGGAAGAGACAGTGCCTGCTGGGGCGGGACGTGGCTCATGTGTCCTATCACTCAAGGGTCTGTGCAACCATGTGTCATGGGAACCACACAGACATTCTTATAGTGAATAAGCAGTCAGAGTGGATTAAGGCCAACTCAAGAATGAAATTATGTCCATGTCTGTAAGGTCGGGTCATTAATTACTTGACCTCCATGTAAATACTGGTGTACATGGTCAGGGACTTGGGGACCAGATCTAGAGAAGAAAACCTGGAGATTTCGCACTTCTGACTTTCTACCTTGCTAGTTCCCGGTCTTTCTTTTTAATGAAATCTTGACAAATCCTGTACTCCAGTGTGAAGTGTCTTCTGTCTGTTTACTCTGAATCTGGGTTAGCTATGTCCCCCAGGTTGGCCTACAACTTCTGGCAAGCCAGCTTTCCTACCTAGAGTTGGATTATAGGCTTGCACCATCACGCATGCCTGAAATTTTTTGTCTTGCTAGTCTCATGCTAGCTTCTCTCTCTCTCTCTCTCTCTCTCTCTCTCTCTCTCTCTCTCTCTCTCCTCTCCTCTCCTCTTATACTGTAGACTTCAATGGTCTGGAACTCACCATGTATCCCAAGTCATCCTGAAACTCAAGGTCTTCCTCCTGCCTCAGCTTGCCAAGTGCTGGGTTATGGCATGAACTACTTCCCCCTTCTTACTAAATATGTTTGCCTGGAAATGGTACTCCATACCCAGATCAGTTGGATTTTTATGAGGAATTGATGTTGTTGGGGGTATTGGGGGGAGGGTCCTTGTAATAAATCTTCCTTTCCAGCTATAATCTCTGGAGATGAATCAAAAGATAGATCCCTGTCTCTGGGTTTGCTCCACTTAATGTCATTCAAGAGGAACTTACTGACTCAGACATTCGGGCACCAGTGAGTTGGTTTAACAAGTTAAGGCTTTTGCTGCTAAGCTTGATGATCTAATGTCCATCCTTGGAACCCAGATGGGGGAAGGAGAGAGAAAGGCTCCCTTGTCTGAACTCCACATAGACTGTAGGCATGGTGCTTGTGATCGCTCATGTGCTGTGTGTGTGTGTGTGTGTGTGTGTGTGTGTGTGTGTGTATACACAGAAGATAGTGTATAGATAGATGGATGGATGATGGATGGATGGATGGATGATAGATACATAGAGAGGGAGACAGACTGGATAAAACTGTTTAAAGACGTCAAGATTTATGCATTCTGCTACTACAGTCTGCCAGCACATATTTCATATGTGCACCATATAGTGATAATTCATATTGTTACCTTTCAAACATTCAAAAATCCCGAAACGTCCTTTGAGACTTCCACAGAAACTGCTTTTAGTAAAACGGTGGTAGTATTTGATTGCTCACATTTGCTGTAGATGCTGGCTTCTTATTCACCATGACCTTTGAATTGTCAATTAATTTTCCTAGCACCATTTGACAGCAGTGTGACTAGGTGAGTCTGTATTTGTGAGAATGATTAGGTGTAATGGCAGGGCTGCTGGGGTGAGGTGGGTGGCGAGGAACACTGAGCACACCTGTGGGGCTGTGATCTTTCTAGAGAACTGAGCATATATTTTAGAGCCGGGAACCATGAGGAGTATTATGTACCGACCAGTCAGCAAATAGCCTGTAGAGGTCAGGTGTCTCCCAAGGCCACACACTTGGCTACTGGTACAAGTGATTCTTCCACTGTCTCCCCTAGCACAGCCCTGGTTTTGTTTTGTTTTGTTTTCACTGTCCTTGTAGAATCTGAGCAACCTGCACCAGGTAGAGAAAGATTGCTGGAGCCCTCAGGAGCAGAGCCAGCATTACTGCGTCTGTGCCTGGAGGCTGAGGGAAGGTGCAGATGGGAGGTCAAGGAGCAGAGACAGCTGAGCAGTCTTCAGAAAGGCCTCTCCCTCCCCAATCCCGGATCCTCCCTTCACCCCTTCCTCCTCCTCAGCTCTGGTCCCCCCTCCCTTCTTTCCTATTCTTTTGATAAAACCATAAAGAAATAATTGGTTGCTGGACCTAAGTGTGGTGGCATGCCTATTATCACAGCACGTGGGAGGCTAAGGCAGAAAGTTTACCAGTCTGAGACTAGCCTGGGCTACATAGCTAGCCTCCATCTCAAAAAAAAAAAAAAAAAAAGAGATAGAGAGAGAGAGAGGTTAATTTATACATATAATGAGATGGAATTAAATGCATCCTCTAGATGTCTGTGTATTACATGTTTAAAATCTGTTGAGATGGGTATAGTGGCTTGTCTCTGTAATCTTAGTCAGCACTCCACATATGGAGGCTGGAGGATCACCTTGAGTTCAGGGGCAATTGGCTCTACATAATGAGTCCTAGGCCAACCTGGGCTATAGAATGAGAACTTGTCTCTAAAAACAAAGATAAAAACAAAAAGAAAATAAAATGACAATGTTGAGTATAGGTATAGCTCACTAGAGCGCTTGCTAGTATTCAGAAGTCCCTGGGTTCTGTCCCTGGCATCAGCTTCACAACTCACACAAATCTCTCAAATGTTTCTATGTCTTTTTCAGGTTAAAAATTAAAGACAATTTTATTATTGCTCAAAATTAAACACTTTTATGAAATGTTGTTACCAACATCATTATGTACAAAAATAAAAATTTTAATGTTTTTTCATATGTATGTATATGCATGTGCACATATATGTAGACACACATGTCTAGGTGCATGTCTGAAGCTGACATCAAGCATTGTCCTTGACTGCTGTCTACTCTATTTATTGAGGTAGGAGCTCTTCACTGAACCTGGAACTCATAAATTCCAACTAGTCTAGCTGGGGAGCTTGCCCTCAGGCCCCCATCTCTGCCTCCCAAATGCCGGGATTATGAGAGGCCAGTGTGCCTTCCTCACTTTATATGGGTTCTGGGGATCCAACCCCCAGTCCTTGTGCTTGCACAGTGGGCACTAGAGCCCCTGAACCATCTCCTCAGGTCCCTTCACTGATTTTGCAAGGGCAGGTTTTCACCATGTACGCCACAGTGGTCTGAGACCTGTGATCCTCTTGCCTCAGCCTCCTAAGGCAATGAATAAGTGTGCACCCTCGCACTGTAAAAATTAATTTTATGGAAAGTCAGATACAAGGGCTTTTCCCAGAAAGGGTGTAGAGATGGCATCTTAAATCGGTTCAGTTAGGTAAAACCTACATCCACATAAGAGGCTCACAAATGAGCCATGCCTGGTTGGTGTTTCCTGAAGTCACCGTCCTCCTATGTACTTCTTGGGATGCTTTTCTTCTAGCCAGGTGCTTAAGTAACACTTGATTCACCTACAAGTTCTTCAGCCTAGAAGCAGTGCACCAGATCCTGCTTAGAGAACCTGCAGAGAGCCCAGGATGGCACCTCCTGTGGGCATAGAAAGCAGCTCTAGTTCTGTGCATCGGGTGTTATTTCCCTATGTGGGCACAAAGCATGAGCACTTCTGTTATGATTTGGCAGGAGGGTGGTTCTCCTCTGTCAGAACAGGGACTGGCTTCATGATAGACTACAACTCAGTGGAGTCACAAAGCACCTTAGTTGTGAGCATTGGCAGTCTGAGAGCAACAGTGATTCCTTCTCCCCCAGTCAGAAATAAGACTGTGTGCTGGGGCTGTAGCTCTCTGCTACATCACAGTTGTGTGGCAAGCACAATCTGTTGCATAGATTTGTTTTAAATTATCTTATAATTCATCATAGAGATAAAAAATTTTAAAAGGATTTATGTGTCTGTGTGAGTTTATGCCATGTATATATGTGTGTCTATGGAGGCCAGAAGAGGACATCAAATACCCTAGAGCTGGAGTAACAGGCAGTTTTGAGACATCTGACATGGGCGGTGTAGAAGGAGTCAAAAAGGAGTGAGTGCTTTTAAATACTGAGTCTTCTCACTGGGCCCAAGAAATAATGCTTTTTAAGTCATCTCTCTGGACTTCAGTAATTTACCTTTGTAGAACAGGGCCATTTCTGATAGAAATATCTATCATTTTTATGAAGTCTGAGATTAAAAATTGTTTGCCTAGAAGATGTGTGTAGCCAGTCATTGGCAAGATGCCTATGTTTGCCTGAGTGGTAATTTATAAAGACGTGGAATTGGCATTTATTCTTATTTATGTGTTCTGATTGACATGTCTGTGAAATAAAGCCATATCACTAGAGGTGTTTTCAGGATATGCAGTAGGTAAAAAGGTGCTTCAGTGTCTTATGTGGATGCACTGATGAATACCATATCAAAGCTTCAATAACAAAAACTTCATTTGCACTTTTTGTGTATTATAAGATGGTGTCTGCACATCAGCCTTGCTGTGTGCTGCTTCTGACCTTGGGCAGGATGCTGCACCTGCTTCCTCATGAATGATGCAGAGTCTGCAAGACACGTGTTTCAGCATCCTGTGCCTAAGAATGGCCACATATAAACATTACTGTCCTTTCCTTTTTAAAAAAGATAAAATATGGAGATTGTAATAGCGTTTAATAAACACAAACTATGCAGGGTTTAATAGCTTTCAGTAAGTATAAACTATGGATCTTTTAATTGCTTTAGTGAGTTCCAATTTCAAAATAATATAATTCAGCATGGAGCTGCTGTCCTGCATATCAGTCAGTTCCAGATGTAGAAGCTGTCAGAGGGGTATGTGTGAGAGAGTGCAAGAAGAGGGGTTTGGGGTTTGGGGAATGATACTCCAGAGGAATGAGAGGCCTCAGCAGGCACAGGAAGATCCCAAATTCTCAGGAGGCTCTCCAGAAACCCATGTTCTAGGATGCAGGGCCAGTTCTTTTTAGACAGAGGTCCAGAGTTAGAAACCAGCTTAACTAGTCTGGTTAGGTCCCTGCCAGCCAGGTGACCCTGGAAAATCACCTGTTGTTCTCACTCTGTGTGTGTGTGTGTGTGTGTGTGTGTGTGTGTGTGTGTATGTGTGTGTACATTGTCAGGCCTCAGCAAACTGATCTTCTTTTTGAACTTTTAATACTTTCTATAACTGTGTATGAATTGTTGGGGTGGGGTGTGTATCTGGGTGTCAGAGGACAATGGTGAGGAGTCAGGTCTCTCCTTCTACGTTCAAGAGTTCTGAGGATAGATCTTAGGTGACCAGGATTATAAAGTCAGTTCCTTTACCCACACGCCAAATTTGGGCTTGTCTTCAGTCACCTCCCAGGAGACCCTTTCTGTGTCCATCTGTGATTTGTGGGATGTGCCAGGCCCATCTAGGACACCAGAATACTGTCCACAATCATCTTGGCTGTTTTTCTTGTGGGACCTGAGGATGATCTTGGCCCTTGAATTGGGATTTCCTGAAATCTGGGAACCTCAGACTGTAAGCCTCCAGATTTTAATGGCTGCTTCTATTTCTTTAGGGGTTGCAGACTATTTAATGTTTCCCTGATTTAACTTTGGTAAGTATCTATCTAGAAAATCATCCATTTCTTTAAGATTTTCCAGAGTGTTGGAGAAGATGCTTTTCTTGTAAGATCTAATGACTTTCCAGTTTCCTCGGGGTCTGTTCTTAGCTTTCCCTTTTCATTTGTGATTTTGTTAGTATGGATATTATCTCTCTGATGTTTATTCAGTTTGGATAAGGGTTTGTCTATCTTGTTGATTTTCTCAAAGAACCAACTATTGGCTTGCTTGATTCATTGTCCTGTTGTCTTTGTTTTTAATGAATTGATTTCAGTCCCGAGTTTGATTATTTTCTGTGTCTAATTTTGAGTGTGTTTGCTTCTTTTTCTAGAACTTTAAATATAGGTTATATTTAAATTTTTATTATGAGAAATCTGCATTTTTTAAATGAATGCTGTCAGTGCTGTGATCTTTCCTCTTAGCACTGATTTCATCGCGTCCCAAAGAATTTGGTATGTTGTCCCTTCACTTTTATTTAATTTACAAAGACTTTGATGTCTTTCTTTATTTCTTCTTTGACCTACTGGCCATGAAGTAGAGAGGAAGAAAAAGAAATATGTTGCTCTTGTCACTGCTTCTGATGTCACCAAAGTCATCTTCCTTGCCTGGTGACTCTAGCCAAATCCCCATAGACCATAGTGGGGAATCAATGGCCTTTTCCCTTAGAGATGAAGGCAAACAGAGGTCAGGGTGACTGACATGTTTTAGGAAAATGTCCTTGGAAACTAAATCAGTGCAGGGTTGAGGAGGCTCCAATGAAGTCTTGGCCTATCTGAGCAAAGGCCATGATAAGTTGAGCTAGTAAGCTAATTTCCCAGATCAGGTCTTGTGCATGCATAGCAAGCATGCTGAGAACCTCTATGACAGCTGTTAGACCGAGGCTTTCCCATTGGTCAGAGTGCGCATGCCTGTGTTTAGATGCGTTGCTTGGCAACAGCCTGATAGCGGTCCGTTGACAGGAGTACCTGTTCTGCCTGGACTCTATCCTACTGAGCTTGCTTGTGGGTGCTTTGTCCTGGTGTTGCTGGCAGTGGTGACAAGACTCACTTGCAGATCTATATCAGTGTGTTGGTTCTGAGGGTGGCCAAGAGCCAAGGGGGAGGGGAGGGGTCGGGGTGACTTGGGGTGACTCGGGGTGCCTCGGGGTGGGTGGGTGGGCAGCTCCACCATGAGCTGCTTGTGTTGCTGGAATCGAAGGCCATCTTCCCCTGGATCCTCCAGCAGCCAGAGGGAGTCCTTCACAGGCCCTGGGAGGCCGTGCCAGACTGCTACTAGCCTCTCTTCCCTCAGAGAGATCAAAAGCTACAAAGCCTTCAGCAAGATCCACAAGGCTGCTTCCCGGGGTGATGTTGCCACTGTAGAGCGGAGACTCATACTTAGGAAAAATGACAGCAATGAACGAGACCGCAATGACAGGTGTCTGGGGCTGGGAGTCAGGGGGAAGGGGCAGGCTGGGAGGCAGGAGGAGAAAGAAACATGTCAGCTTCCCTAAGGAGCCCCAATGTCTAGGAGTAGGAGGGAACTGCCAATGTTGGCAGTGCTGGTGACTAGTATGTTGACCTTTGTCGCTAAGATTTCATGGTAATCTCAGTGCTTGGCAGTTATTCCACTGTTCTGTGAAGTGTGGGGGTGGGGGAAGGGCGGAAGGCACTGCTGACCTAGAGCTGTTCGCCACAGAAAGCCCCTGGTTCTTGAATTTTTTAATGTTTTGGTATCCAGCCCTTCTCTTTTCTATGACTGATGTAGTTGTTTCCCTCCCAGGCACTATAGTAGGTTGGCCTCATTTTCATCCACATGTCATTCAGTTTATTATATACACAAAATAACTAGACATAATCATTTTAGTTGCAGTTTGCTGAAAATAAGATACAGACTATTTATATTTCAAATATAGGTTTTCTTTCCATTTATGCAAGTTTTCCTTGGAGAGGTTTAATGACTGTAGTCATAATAGTGAGCAGGAAAATATCAGTTTAAAAGTGAAAAGCTGTCTAGTTAATTTGATATTGGCAGTTGGTTTGCTGCATATTGCTTTTATTATGTTTAGGTATGGGCCTTGAATTCCTGATCACTCTATTTTTAAAATGTAGGGGTGTTATTTTTTTATCAAGTGCTTTTTCAGCATCTAATGAGATGACCATTAATTTTTTCTTTGAGTTTATTTATATAGTTAGTGAATTTTCATATTTTGAACCAACCCTGGGATCAAGCCTACTTGGTCATGCTGAATGATGGCTTTGATGTATTCCTAGATTCAGTTTGCTAGTATTTTATTGAGTATTTTTTTATTGATGACCGTCAATTTGATCTGAAGTCCTCTTTTTTATTGGGTCCTTGTTTGGTAAATGTATCAGAATAATCGTGGCTCTATAGAATTATTTAGGTAGTGTTCCTTCTGCTTTAATTTTGTGGAATAGTTTGAGGAGTGTTGGCATTAGCTTTTCTTTGAAGGTCTGATAGAATTCTGCCCAGAAGTCATGTGGTCCTAGGCTGCTTTTGTTTGCCCATTTTTAATGACATCTTTGATTTCCTGTTTGATGGGCCTGTTTAGATAGTTTACATGCTCTTAATTTGATTTTAGTATGTAGTATCTGTTTAGAAAAATCATCCATATAATTTAGATTTTCCAGTTTTGTTGAGTGTAGGCTTTTGTAGTATGATCTGATGAGTTTTTATGTTGTTTTATTAGATATTTTCTTTATTTACATTTCAAATGTTATCCCCTTTTTTGGTTCCCCTCTGATAACACCCCATCGCATTCCCCTGCCCGCCAACACACTCACTCCTGCTTCCCTGTCCTGAAATCTCCCTATTCTTGGGCATCTACCCTTCTAAGGACCAAGGGCCTCTCCTCCCTTTGATGCCCAACAAGGCCATCCTCTGCTACATATACAGCTAGCACCAAGGGTCCCTCCATGTGTACTCCTTGGTTAGTAGTTTAGGCCCTGGAAGGTCTGGGGGATAGTGATTGGTTAATTGCTGTTCCTGCTATGGAACAGCATACTAGCTACTATCTCTAGCTCCTCCATTGGGGAATTTGTGTTTAGTCCAGTGGTTTGCTAAGAGCACCAACCTCTGTATTTGTCAAGTACTGGCAGCAACTCTCAGGACACAGCTAGATAAGGCTCCTGTCAGCAAGTGCTTGTTGGCATGCACAATTGGGTCTGGGTTTGGTGACTGTATGTGGGATGGATCCTCAGGTGGGACTGTCTCTGAATGACCTTTCCTTCAGTCACTGCTTCACAATTTGTCTCTCTGTATCTCTTACCATGGGTATTTTGTTCTCCTTTAAGAAGTACCAAAGTATCCACACTTTTATCTTCCTTCTTCTTGGGCTTTCATTTGGTCTGTGAATTGTACATTGGGTATTCTAAGCTTCAGGGCTAATATCCACTTATCAGTGAGTGCATACCATGTGTGTTCTTTTATGATTGGGTTACCCCACTCAGACTGATATTTTCTAGTTCCATCCATCTGCCTAAGATTTTCATGAATTCATTGTTTTTAATAGCTGAATAGTACTCCATTGTATAAATGTACCACATTTTCTGTATCTATTCCTCTGTTGAGGGACATCTGGCTTCTTTCCAGCTTCTGGCTATTATAAATAAGGCTTCTATGAACATAGTGGAGCTTGTATCCTTATTACATGGTGGAACATCTTCTGGGTATATGCCCAGGAGTGAAATAACTGGGTCCTCTCTAGGACTATGTCCAATTTTCAGAGGAATTGCCAGGCTGATTTCCAGAGTGGTTGTACCAGCTTGTAATCCCACTACCAGTGGAGGAGTGTTCCTCTTTCTCCACATCCTTGCCAGCAACTGCAGTCACCTGAGTGTTTGATCTTAGCCATTCTGAATGGTGTGAGATAGAATTTCTGGGTTGTTTGGATTTTCAATTCCCTGATGGTTAAGGATGTTGAACATTTCTTTAATTGCTTCTCAGCCATCCGGTATTCCTCAGTTGAGAATTCTTTGTTTACTTCTATATCCCATTTTTATAGGGTTATTTGGTTCTCTGGAGTCTAATTTCTTGAGTTCTTTGTATATATTGGATATTAGCCCTCCATTGAATTTAGGGTTGGTAAAAACCTTTTCCTAATTTTTCATTGCCATTTTGTCCTATTAACAGTGTCCTTTACCTTACAGAAGCTTTGTAATTTTATGAGGTCCCATTTGTCTATTCTTTTTTTCTTTTTTCTTTCTTTTTTTTTAAATTGAATAACACCTTCATTAATATTGCCAATGGTAAAACCTTTCCTGATATCCCCCTCCCCAAATACCCCCACCCTCTCCTCCCTCCCCCTGCTTTACCTATATGCCCCTCCACTTGACACTCCCACCTCCCCACTTGGTTTCCCTCTGTTGGGCCCTCTATTGTGTCTTTACCTGACCAAGGACCACTCTTCCCACTGATGCCCAACAAGGCCTTCCTCTGCCACATTTTTGGCTGGAACCATGTGTACCTCTTGGTTGATTGTTCAGTCCCTGGGAGTCTTGGGGCATCTGGGTGGCCGAAATCAGTGTTCTTCCCATGGGGCTGTAAACCCATTCAGTTCCTCTGGAACACCCTCCAGCACCTCCATTGGGGACCCCCATGCCCAGTCCAATAGTTGGTTGCTAGCTTCTGCCTCTGTATTTGTAAGGCTTTGGCAAAGCCCCTCCAGAGACAGCCATGACATGCTCCTTTTGGTATTGACTTCTTGTCCTAGTGTCATGGTTTGGTGACTGTTTATAGGATGAATCCCCAGGTAGTTCAGTCTCTGTTTTCCTGTACTTTCCCGCAATTCTTTTAGGAAATTTTGTGTTTCTTCTTTAAGGTGTTCTACCTGTTTACCTGTGTTTTCCTGTATTTCTTAAGGGAGTTATTTGTATCCTTCTTGAAGTTCTCTATTAGCATCATGAAGTGTAATTTTAAATTCAAATCTTGCTTTTCTTTTGTGTTTGGGTATCCAGTACTTGCTGTTGTGGGAGAACTGGGTTCAGATGGTGCCATGTCACCTTAGTTTCTGTTGGTAATGTTCTTGTGTTTGCCTTTCACCATCTGGTTTTCTCTGGTGTTAGTTGGTCCTGCTGTCTCTGGCTAGAACTTGTCCCTTCTATGGGCCTGGAAGCCCATCTTAGAACTCCTGAGAGACCAGCTCTATCTTAGGGCAGAGGGACTCCTTCTAGATGGAGCCCCAAAGAACCCAGTCCCAGCTACTCTGCCACTCCTCTGCTCCCTGTGCTCCTGGCCTTACCTGCCTCGGACAGTCACCAGAGAGAAAATGGGGATCTCACCTCTAAACCCAGGAGTCAAAGCACTTCATGAAGGTCAATTCTTCCTTGGCAGGACCTGTGCTTACCATGCAGTTTTTATAACTCTTGCTCTGTAGTTCAGCTTGAGGTCTGAGATGCTGATTCCAACAAGAGTTCTCTTACTGTTGAGAATAGTTTTAGCTATCCTGGGTTTTTTTGTTATTCCAGAAGAATTTGAGAATAGCTCTTTATAACTCTATGAAGAATTGAATTGGAATTTTGATTGGGATTGCATTGAATCTGAAGATTGCTTTTGGCAAGATGGCCATTTTTACTATATTAATCCTGCCAATCCACGAGCATGGTAGATCTTTTCATCTTCTGAAGTCTTCTTCAATTTCTCTCTTCAGTGACATGAAGTTCTTGTCATACAGATCTTTCAGTTGTCTGGTTAGAGTCACATCAAGATATTTTATATTCTTTGTGACAATTGTGAATGATGTTGTTTCCCTAATTTCTTTCTCAGATTGTTTGTCCTTTGAGTAAAGGGAGGGTACTGATTTCTTTGAGTTAATTGTATATCCGGCAATTGTATATCAGCTGTAGGAGTTCTCTGGTAGAGGTTATAGGTTCACTTAAGTATACTATCATATCATCCACAAATAGTGATAGTTTGGTTTTCCTCCTTTCCAATTTGTATGCCTTTGACTTCCTTTTGTTGTCTAATTGTTCTAGCTAGAACTTCAAGTATTATATTGAGTAGATATGGAGAGAGATGGCAGCCTTGTTTAGTCCCTGATTTCTTTTTTGGTTTTTTTTTTTTGTTTTTTGTTTTTGTTTTTGTTTTTGTTTTTGTTTTTCGAGACAGGGTTTCTCTGTGTAGCCCTGGCTGTCCTGGAACTCACTTTGTAGACCAGGCTGGCCTCAAACTCAGAAATCCGCCTACCTCTGCCTCCCAAGTGCTGGGATTAAAGGCGTGCGCCACCACCACCCGGCTTTTTTGTTGTGGTTGTTTTTTTTTTTTTTGAGACAGGGTTTCTCTGTATAGCCCTGGCTGTCCTGGAACTCACTCTGTAGACCAGGCTAGCCTTGAACTCAGAAATCTGCCTGCCTCTGCCTCCCAAGTGCTGGGATTAAAGGCGTGCGCCACGACTGCCTGTAGTCCCTGATTTCTGTGGGATTGCTTTAAGTTTCTTTCCATTTAGTTTGATGTTGGCCTCTGGCTAGCTGTATATTGCTTTTACTATGCTTAGGTATGGACCTTGAATTCCATATCTTTCCAAGTCTTTCAACAAGAAGAGATTTGAATTTTGTCAAATGCTCTTTCAGCATCTAATGAAATGATCATATCCTTTTTTTCTTTGAATTTGTTTATGTAGTGTATTATGCTGATGGACTTCAGTATATTGAACCATCCCTCCATCCCTGGGATAAAGCCTACTTGAACATGGTTAATGATCATTTTGATGGATTCTTGTATTTGGTTTGCAAGAATTTTATTGAGTAGTTTTGCATCGATATACATAAGAGAAATTGATCTTAAGTTCTCTTTTGTTGTTTGTTCTTTGTGTGGTTTAAGTTTAAGCATAATTGTGGCTTCAAATAATGAATTGGGTAGTTTCCTTCTGTTTATATTTTGTGGAACAGTTCAAAGAATATTGATTTTAGGTCTTCTTTGAAGGTCTAATAGAATTCTGTTATCAAATCATCTGATCCTGTGCTTCTTTTGGTTGGGAGACTTTCAATGACTACTTCTATTACTTTAGGTGTTATGGGATTATTTATATGCTTTATCAGATCCTGATTTAACATTGGTATTTGATATATATGTCTAGGAAATTGTCCATTTCATCCTGTGTCCAGATTGTCCTGGTGTGTTAAGTATTGTTTTGTTTTTGTTTTTGTTTTTTGTTTAGGATCTGATGTTTTTTTTCTCAATTTCTATTGTTGTTATATCTCCCATTTCATTACTGATTTTGCTAATTTGGATACTTTCTCTGTGCCCTCTACTTTGTCTGGCTAAGTGTTTATCTATCTTGTTGACTTTCTCAAAGCATCAGCTCCTGGTTTTGTTGATTTTTTTTTGTATATTTATTTTTGTTTTACCTTGGTTGGTTTCACCCCTGAGTTTGATTATTTCTTTTGGTCTACTCCTCTTGGGTGTATTTGCTTCTTTTTGTTCTAGAGCCTTCAGATGTGCTATCAAGCTGCTAGTGTATGCTCTCTCCAGTTTGTTTTTGGAGGCACTCAGAGTTATAAGTTTTCCTCTTAGAACTGCTTTCATTTTGTCCCATAAGTTTGGGTATTCTGTGCCTTCATTTTCATTAAATTTTTAAAAGTCTTTCATTCTTTATTTTTTTCCTTGACCAAGGTATCATTGAGTAGAATGTTGTTCAGTTTCCATGTGTATGTGTGCTTTCTGTTGTTTTTGTTGCTAAAGAAGACCAGCCTTAGTCTGTGGTGATCTGATAGGAGGCCTGGTGTTATTTCAATCTTCTTGTATCTGTTGAGGTCTATTAAATCCATTTGGTCCATAACTTTTGTTAGTTTCTCTGTGTCTCTCTTTATTTTGTCTTTCCCTAATCTGTCCATTGACAAGTATAGGGTACAGAAGTGCCCCACAATTATTCTCTAAGGTGCAATGTGTGCTTTCAGTTTTAGTAACGTTTCTTTTATGATTGTGGGTGCCCTTGCATTTGGCGCAGAGTTGTTCAGAATTGAGAGTGCATCTTGGAAGATCTTTCCTTTTCTTCTTTATCATTTTTGCTGACTTTTGGTAGAAAGTTGATTTTATTTGATATTAGAATGGCTACCCCAGCTTGTTTCCTGGGTCTATTTACTTGGAAAATTGTTTTTCAGCCCTTTAATCTGAGTTAGTGTGTTTCTTTGATACTGAGGTACATTTCCAATATTCAGCAAAATGCTAGGTTCTGTGTACATATCCAGTGTGTTAGTCTTTATCCTTTTATTGGGGAATTGAGTCCATTGATATTAAGTA
The DNA here is from genome assembly GCA_964023405.1 of Apodemus agrarius. NCBI lineage: Eukaryota > Metazoa > Chordata > Mammalia > Rodentia > Muridae > Apodemus > Apodemus agrarius. The sequence continues at coordinate 68,152,511 of OZ030019.1, read as the reverse complement.
ATATTAAGAAATAGTGGCTGTTGCTTTCTGTTACTTTTGATGTTATTTTCATGTTCATGTGGTTATCTTTTTTTTGTGATTGTTGAAATAAGATTTCTTTCTTGGTTTTTTTAGGGGTTAGTTTTCTTCCTGTGTTGGTGTTTTCCATCTATTATCCTATGCAGTGTTGGATTTATGGAAAGATATTGTGTAAATTTGGTTTTGTCATGGAATATCTTATTTTCCCCATATATGGCATTTGAGAGTGTTGCTGGGTATAGTAGTCTGGGTTAGCATATTTTTCTCTTAGGGTCTGTACGATATCTGTCCAGGATCTACTAGCTTTCATAGTCTCTGGTGAGAAGTCTGGTGTAATTCTGATAGGACTACCTTTATATGTTATTTGAGCTTTTCCCTTACTGCTTGAATAGTCTTTCTTTGTTTAGTGCATTTGGTATTTTGATTTGTATGTGAAAGGAGGAATTTTGTTTCTGGTCCAATTTATTTGGGGTTCTGTAGGCTTCTTGTATGCTCATGTTCATTTCTTTCTTTAGGTTAGGGAAGTTTTCTTGTATAATTTTGTTGAAGATATTTACTGGCCCTTTAAGCTGGAAATCTTCACTTTCTTCCATATCTATATAATCCTTAGGTTTGGTCTTTTCATTGTGTTCTGGATTTCCTGGATATTTTGGGTTAGAAGCTTTTTGCATTTTGCATTTTCTTTGACTGTTGTGCCAACGTTTTCTATGTCATCTTTTGCATCTGCAATTTTTGGGATAGATCCCATGTATTCTGTTGTTGATGCTTATATCTGATTTCTTTCCTTGGTTTTGAATCTCCAGAGTTGTTCGCCTTTGTGATTTCTTTATTATTTCTACTCCCATTTTTAGATCTTGGATGGTTTTGTTCAGTTCCCTATTTGTTTGTTGGTCTTTTCCTGTAATACTTTAAGGAATTTTTGTGTTTCTCCTTTGTGGGCTTCTACCTGTTTACCCATGTTCTCTGGCATTTCTTTAAGGGAGTTATTCATGTCATTCTTGAAGTCCTCTATCAGCATCATGAGCTGTGTCTTTAAATCCAAATCTTGTTTTTCCAGTGTGTTGGGGTATCCAGGACTGGTTCAGATGATGCTATGTTGACTTGGTTTCTGTTCTGTTGGTCATGTTCTTGTGTTTGCCTTTTTCCATATTGCTATCTCTTGAGTTAGGTGGACTTGCTGTCTGAGACTGTGGTTTGTATCTCTGCAAGCCTGGGTCAGTACTCCTGGGCGACCAGTTCTCTCTCTGTGGAATTTAAGTATAGAGAATTGTAGTACAGGTTCAGCTCACGGGCAGAAACAGAAACCAGAATGATTCTGTCCCCAGTTGATCCTTGGTTCCTGTGTCCTGAGGGCACTCTGCAGTTCCCTCTTTGTCCAGGAATTTGATGAGAAGTGGTGGTCTTACCTGTGAACTCAGTTGTGTAGGTACTCGGGGGAGATTGGCTCTCAATTGCTGGTATTTGTGTATGTAGCTCTGTGATCCAGGATCATCTCTGGGCACAGACAGAAGTCAGAAGACTCCTGTCCTAGGCTGCCCCTAGGTTCTTGTGTCATGAGTGTTTCAGGCGGGTTCCTCTGAGCAGCAAGAATGGTCCCTACCTCTGCTCCCAGTCATGTCCACACTTCTGGGAGGCTAGCTATCTCCCTTGCCACCTGGTATGGAGCCCTGTGGCAGAGGATGAGGTGATGATTTTTTGAATTTCCTCACTTTCTATTTTTATGTCTCCCTTTTCATTTGGATACTGTCTCTGGGCCCTTTCAGTAGTTTGTTTTTCTATCTTTTTGATTTTCTCAAAGAACCAGCTCTTGGTTTTGTTGATTATTTGTATCGTTCAGACAGGGCTAATATTCAAAATATATAAAGAACTCAAGAAGCTAACCACCGGAAAAACAAAACAAAACAAAACAAAACAAAACAAAACAAAACAAAAAGCTAATGGAAAAGTGCAGTAAAGATCTAAACAGCATTCTCAACAAAGGAATCTCAAATGGCCAAGAAACACTTAAAGAAATGTTCAAATTCCTTAGTGATCAGGGAAATGCACATCAAAACGACCCTGAGATTATATATTACACCAATCAGAATCCCTAAGATCAAAACCTCATGTGACAGTACATGTTGGTGAGGATGTAGTCAGAGAGGAACACTCCTCTGTTGCTGGTGAGATGGCATACGGTTACAACAACTCTGGAAATAAATCTGCAGATTCCTCAGAAAAAAAAAGCTATACCACTCTTGAGCACATATCCAAAAGATGCCCCACAGGGGCATGTGTACCAATAGGTTCATAGTGGCCTTTTGTGTGATAGCTAGAAGTTGGAAACTTGTGGTTCATTTACAAAATGGAATCTTACTTAGCTATTAAGAATGAGAACCTCATGAGTTTTATAGGCACATGCACATGGATGGAACTAGAAAATATCCTACTGGATGAATTAACTCTGACCAAAAAAGACAAGTATGGTATGTACTCACTAATAAATGGATATTAGCCAAAAAATGTACAGAATCCCCAGGATATAATCCTCAGAACTCAAGAATTTTAGCAAGATAAGGGCCTAAGTGAGGATGCTTCAATCCCACCTGTGAATCAGAAGAAAGAAATCATGTGGGGCAGAGAGAGGAAGGGACCTGGATGGGAGAGGGGACAAAGGCAAAGCGAATATGATCAGGTATTGGAGGTTGGGAGGGGGAAGAAGACAGAAGCCCTGAGGGCTGGCAGAAAATGGAAACAGTTTATATGGGGAGGTAGGAGTTGGGAGCACCCCATAAATTGACCAGAGACCTGGGAGACAGGAGCCCAGCATGGCTGCTTTCTGAGAGGAACAACAAGCAGCTGAAAGGGTCAGATGCAGAAACTTACCCCAACCAATGAACAGAAGCTGAGGACCTCTGTGGTGGAATTAGAATAAAGCTGGAAGAACCTGAGGAGGAGTAATACTTCATAGGACGACCAGCAGTCTAACCTGGTCTCATCTAACCTGGACCCCTGAGATCTCTCAGACTCTGAGCCACCTTCAAATCACCAATTTATATGACACCCCTGATGCATATTTACCTTTCATTGTACTGGGTAAATGCCTAATTTTGTAACTCCACGTATGAATACCAGCAGTTTGAAAATCCAAATGGTATATTCTATGAGAACGTTATTCTCTCTTAGGGAGAAAGTACAATATGAGGTATTGTATATATTACTCATTGGCCATTGTCAAACTCATATTTCTGGTACAGTTTAAATTTTGTCCTTAAGATCAATTACTCACCATGAAACTTAAGTTTAAGTGGTTATTTAGCTTAAAGTTCTAGCTTATGGTTCATTATAATGAGGAAATCAGAGATAGGATCTGGTCATACCACATCCACAGTCAAGAAAGGAATGAAACAAAAGCAACCAATGTCTTCTTTGTCTTGATGTTTTTATTGTTTTTATTTACATACATTTTAAATGTTATTCCTTTTCTCAGTTTTATCTTCACAACTCCCTTATCCAACTCCCCCTTCTTGTATGAGGGTGCTCCCCCACCCACCCACCCATCCTGCCTCACAGTCCCGCCATTACCCTACACTTGGGCATCTAATCTCGACAGGGCCAAGGGCTTCTCCTTCCTTTGATGACACATAAGGCAATCCTCTGTTACATGTGCAGCTGGAGCCATGGGTCCTTCCATGTATAAGGGACAAAGAGGTGAGCAGAGTCCAAAGGAAAGGCCATCCAGAGCTGGCCCCACCTAGGGATCCATCCCATCTGCAGACACTAAACCCAGACACTTGCTAATTTAATATTTGTTGACATGGGCCTGATTTAGCTATCCCCTGACAGGCTCTGCCAGAGCCTGACCAATACAGATGCTGAAGCTCCCAGCCAACCATCAGAACACAATGGTCTCCGTTAGGTTAGGGGAAGAACTCATTGGAAGACACATACACATTGTCATATAAACACCCTCATAAACATATACACAAAAACAGAAACACACACACACACACACACACACACACACACACACGCACACGCACGAACATGACCTCAGTCCAAAGAATCAAACTAGAGTAGCACCAAATGCTAATGTAAAGTTTTCACAGTTAAATTCATGTATTCATTTGTTAGCGTAATTTCCTCACATTACAGGAAGAGAATGATTACAGAGAGGATATAAATTTATACCTCAAATGTCTTGCTGATAAAACCTCTGTAAGTGCAGTCTTACTAGTTTCTTGATTTATAGTGTGTGAGTGATAATAAAACTTAATTAAATTTATTAAAATGGTCACAAATTTAAATATAAATCAATGAATTCCTAAACTTAATTCTTTTTACTCAGTAGCTCGTCAGATCACTTTGATTCTCTATTATTAAGCACACTTACTCTATGGCCTGTAAATGCCTCTCATCCTTAACGTGTGCAGATTTTCCTGTGCTGAGTAGAATGTTTAGAGAAATAGTACATTTAAACAATGGACCACCAGACAGCTGTTAAAGGCAATGACTTAATGAAATTCAAAGGCAATGGATAGATCTAAAAAATAGCATCCTAAGCCAGGCGGTGGTGGCACTCTCCTTTAATCCCAGCACTTAGGATGCAGAAGCAGGCAGATTTCTGAGTCTGAGGCCAGCCTGGTCTACAAAGTGAGTTCCAGGACATCCAGGGCTCCACAGAGAAACCCTGTTTAAAAAAAAAAAAAAAAAAACAAAAAACAAAAAACAAAAACAAAAACAAAAAAAAACGACCAAACAAACAAAAAAGAAATTAGCATCCCGAGTGAGATTTCTCAGTCACAAAAGAGCACACATGGTATGTACTCACTGATAAGTGGATATTAGGCAAAGAGTATGGAATACCCACGATACAGCTCATGGATCACATGAAGATCAAAAGAATGGAAGAATAAAGAGGATAGATAGCTCAGTCCTTCTTAGAAGGGGGACTCAAGTCCAATAGAAACATAACCTATTTACTTTTAAAAAACATTTCTGAAATTAGGAAGTTTTAACAAGTAGCTACTTTGAAGAAATATTCCACTGTCTAAAACTACTTTCATTTAATTGAAATATTAGCCAAGTGAAAGTTCTCATTTCTTCACATTGTACAAATCAAAATAATGAATACAATTATCCATATTTCCTCATTTGAGTCCTGGTATTTCTTTTGCTAAAGATTTAGAAAGCAACGAACTAGTTAGGTTTAGATATAATTTGCTATTGTCATATCTTTTTACATTTTGAATGATGTTTAAATATTACAAGCACAGCTGGTCATGGTTCCTGCACACTTTATGAATTATGTAATCTAAAGCCTGCTATCAGGTAAAGCTTAATACATCATGATTTATAATCCATATCCTAATGTAAAGTGGTCAGAGTGTGAGAAGAACATGGTCATAAGCCAAGCAGAGTGTGTTCACTTGTGATGTCATGTACCAGTGGCCTAAGTGGGAAGATTGCAAGTTTGAAGCTCTCGAGACACATGGTGAATTCAAGACCAGCCTGAGTTCTATATCAAGACTATGTCTCCAAGGAAAATATCCAAGCATCGAATTGCTGAGCATTTTCACGGTAGAAAAAGCTCTAAATCCTTTGCATGATGTTTGTTCAATAATCCCACTATGGTCTGTGAAATGAGCTTATTCTGATTCCATTTTTATTGATGTGGGTCTTAGGTATGCAGAGAATAAAGCAGTGGGTAACAACAGAGTTCAAAGTATGAATCCATTCCAAATTGAGAGTTCTAATTTAGAAAGGTTGCTTTGGCCAACTGTGCAGGATAGTTTATGTCAACTTGACACAAGCAAAAGTCATCTGAGAGGAGGGAAACTCAACTGAAATTTCTACATAAGATCTGGTTGTAGGCAATCCCATAGGGCATTTTCCTAATTGGTGATTAATGGTGTAGGACCCCGCCCATTGTGGGCGATGCCATCCCTGGGCTGGTGGTATTGGTTTCCATAAGAACTCAGGCACAGGAAGAGATGGAGAACAGGCTAGTAAGCAGCACTCCTCCATGGCTTACCATAATCATCTCCTGCCTACAGGTTTCTCCCTGTTTGAGTTTCTAACCTCACAACTTTTACATATGAACTGTTTTCTGGAACTGTGTGTGATATAAGCCAATTCATCTCCAAGATGTTTTGCTCATGGTGTTTCATCACATAATGGAAATCCTAAATCTGACAACTTGGTACTAGCTTAGAGGGGAAGTGCTATGACATAGCTGACCATTTTTGGGGTGGAGAGGGTTGTGGAAGGACGTTGGAATACTGTGCAAGAAATACTACTGAGTTTTCAGTGCTTGGTGCACTGTTCTGTAGGGGTTTGCTAGTTAAGAATGTTGAAGGTATTTCAGTGGATGGAGGCCTGGCTTGGGAAGCTTCAGAGGAATGATTAACGATTTTATCAGGGCCATTTCTATTGTCCTCCCCATGTTGCTTTGGTTATGTTTCATCTCAGCATGGAAACCTAATTAACATTTCAGGCGTTCAGCTCAGTGATAGCATCCTTGCTTCCCATATAGGAATATATGTGCCATGGTTCCATATTGGAAGCAAAACCATTTCTCTGAATTGGATGCCCCAAGTTAGTGAGAATTACATAAGTAACTGTGGCTTTTGACCTAGTTTTGTAAAAATTCTTAAAAACTTTTCATTTTCACAGAACTATTCTACACTATGCCTGTGCCTACGGCCATCCCAATATAGTTGGCCTCCTAATAGAGTGGAATTGTGACATTGATCTCCGTGACAGTGACAACAGCACAGCACTAATTAAGGTAGAAAGCAGCCAACAGTTTCAGTGTGACACAGATTGGATGGGCATTCTGAGAATAAGCATGATCTCAGCTACATGAAAATAATTAGTGAAACCTATGAAGTTTTTGTTTTTCTTATCTTTCCAATCTGTTTCTTGATGCAATGTCCACAGGCTTCACAGTACAAGCACGAAGAATGTGTGACTAAGTTATTAGAACACGGTGCTGATCCAAATGCTGTGGACAACAGTGGGAACACAGCCCTGCACTATGCTGTTTGGCATAACAGCACTTCAATGACAGCCAAACTGCTGGCACACCGTGCTGACAGCAGTATAAAAAATAAGGTAGAGGAGACACAGCTTTGATTTACAGATTATTTCCTACATACTTTAAAATATCACACTGGGATCCTGATACAGCTTTGACATAAGAATGTCTCAAATGCTAAATGTTATAAGTGGATTTCATAAGACTGATCTAGATGAGTCAGCTTTGATGGGAACTTCTTCCCAAGCTTTCCTTCCCCCAAACACTGCATGCTCTCTCTCCTTTACTCTTCTGAGGCACATTCCAAAGAGAATTATTAACTCCATCCATGGCAATTCTGAAAGTCTTTGCAATTCCCTATAGGTACTCTCTTAATGGTAGCCTTTCCGGAATTCATGTTGCCTTATACTTCCAATGTATCAGAATGACAAACTTTAATAAGACACCAGGTTTCTATATTATATGTGTCTAAATTATGAAACTTTCTGTCACTTTAATCCACATGGTAGCCATCTCAGCATATCAGTTCATTTCATAGATCTCTGATAACACGGGCCTTTCAGTTGTAATTAGGTAACCACAGAGTTGGTTTGTCCCTTAGTTTATGAGACAGAATGTTATTCAGTCAAGGATGGCATTGAACTTTTTATGTAATGAGGATGACATTGTACTTGCATATGCCGGGACCTCTGAAGTGATGGGCTTTTGGTACTTCACCACCATGCCTGGCCTATGAAATCTCATAGTTCACTTTGATATGCATTTCCAATGAAATACTTATTTCAGTGAAATAAAGCTAGTGTTGGAGAAGTTGTTCAAGGGAATATACTACACTTTAGGCTGATTTTCATTACAGCTTTATTATGAAGAACTTGCAAGGAGAAAAGCCTAATTCCTCAAATTTAAATCATAGTAGATAAGTTTTCAGTATTTTCCTTGAGAGATGACTTAAATTGCATCTCTAGCACAGGATATGATATAATCCTTCATATTCCAGAGATGATTATTTTCCCAGAATATCAAGTCTAACACGAATGCCATGGTCATTTGTTATAGAAATAGTATTCATATTAGTACAATATGTCCAGTATAGAAAAATATTGTGACATGCCATCCTTTGTACACTGTGCTTTTGTGGCAAATATTCTCTGCTTCAGTGACTTGGAGTTCATGGCATTTTAGAAGCATTTGCATTCTCACAGGTTATGGAAGAAACTATTTAGACTCTACTCATGGTATCAGGAACCCATGGTATACATTCTGTTTCCAATGGTTCACTAAGACTTAAGTTGTTAATTGAATGACATAGATATCAAATGTACTCTGATGGCTTATGAAAAATGGATCTGTGTGAGAGCACTGTGTGTGAGACTGTCAAGGATGTGGATAACTGAACCTCAGAATGTGAACTCTACTGTGTCTTTCATATGATTTTGTGTTGGTAAATAATAAGTTCTCAGAGTTAAAAATTATTATTGTTTTATAGGATAGCTTCACACCACTTACACTGGCTCGAACAAATAAGAATGACAACCTGGCAAAACTTTTAGAAGACCAGAAAGAAAAGATAAAGGAACTTGATGAATTAGACAGGTAAAGTTATTGATTCTTTTATTTTTATGTCTTTATGGGATTCTATAGTGTGTACAATCCCTGAAGCTCTGTTGCTGGAGTTTCTAATCCTATTAAATAGGTATAAAACCCCCACATAATATAGATATTGTAATTATAAGCTGTATTCTTAGATCAGGCAGTTGTAGCACTGTACTAACCTATTCACCAGCTGTGAGAGTCCTTGCTTCTTGAGGTTTCTCCTGGCCAGGGGCTCCTGATTCATGGTGTCATCTCCTCCTCTTCCTCCATCCCCTCTTCTCCCTCACCTTCCTCTTGTCCTCCTACCTAACTTGCCCCCGATTGAGTCTCCCTTCCTACCTTTCCCCTTTACTGCCCAGTCACTGGCTTTTTTGTAAATATAGATTTTGAAGTCTAGGTTTTAATATTTCATTAAAAATGAAGATCTTAATCATATATTTTTAAAAATTTCTTTCATATTCATTTCTTTTAAAATGCTATATTAAATGAAAATACATTTTGAAAAGGTTTTCTTCTCTTCAGTGACCGGTTTCTTCAAATATTTTCTTTATCTTTGGTAGTGAATATCTAACATCCTCAACATTCATAAATTTGGCAAATGGGGATTGCCTTAACATTTTTTCAGCCTCAGTTAGTAAATAAGACAGCAAATAGGACAGCCACAGACAAGGTACATAGAAAACTCAAATCTATCTTCTCTCTCTCTCTCTCTCTCTCTCTCTCTCTCTCTCTCTCTCTCTCTCTATTTCTATTTCTCTCTCTCTCTCTCTCTCTCTCTCTCTCACACACACACACACACACACACACCACACACACGTACACATTCTATTGGTCTTTGAGCCTATCTTTATTTCAATAATGTGTTCCTGAATAGGTTGTATAAGTTGAGCATTTAAATATGAAAACCACTGGAGAAACATAGGCGAAAAAGAAGCAGTAATCTGGTTTTCTTCCAAGTATTTCTACTTCATTGTAGTCACAAAGCAAGTTTTTAGTGTTTTCTTGTAGAGGGCTGTGAAGTGCCACTCCTTAAAGATGGCGCTGGTTTCTGCCTTCCTCCCCCCAGGGGGAGAGTGCCCTTTGAAACAAACAGCTCCTTATTTTGCTTTCTGAGATTAGATGCTGTCCTTCCCCCTTGAAGTAGCCTATCTGTTTTGCCCATGTGTCCCTCAGGGATTGGCCAGCCTTTAGGATATAAGAGAGTGCTGGGGTTGAGGTGGTGAGAGATGCCATTGTACAAGGATCCTGAATAAACCTCTTGAAGAAGCTTGTCAAGAATCCTGAATAAACTGCTCTGAGAAGGCCTTGTGTTTTTTGTCCCTCTGCTGTTCGGATAGGGATGCAACATTTTCTAATTTATGTGGACTGGAATTGGTAGGACATATATAGAAAAGCTGAATGCAGTTTGTAAATTTCATGTTTTGATATCCCCTAGAAGTACCCCAGAAAAAGAACATATCCAATTATTCTTAAATTTCCTACACTTTATCTTACAGTTTGTTTCAACTGTTTCATGGGACTCACTGTACCCTTTTTAGACCAAGTGAAGGCATGAGTTCTTTTTATATGTATGCTTCATTTGAAATGAGATGGCTAATTCTGTGTTGCAAAACTTAGTTTTGCACCAATGACACGGATGGTTTTCAGATGATTTTCAGATCAGGTATCAAAATTATGTGAGTCAGTAACTGGACACCAGTGCAGCCTACAGATGGTGCCTTTTGGAAAAGTTTTCTCCTCCCCTTCTGCCAGTGGGTAGACAAGGGTTCCAGGTACCCTCCTGTTTCTGTCTCCCCAGTGCTGGATTCCTACTGCACACCAGACCTCCACATTTGTCTATGTTTTGTCCCCTACAATTTCTGGCAAATCAGACTGAGGCTCTCACACTTGCAACTTAGGGACTTAACAACTGAAGTGTTGTGTCAGTTCACGTCTTTTGAGATTTTGAAAATAAAAGTGCTTTCTACAAGATTCCTCAACATTGAAGATGCTGTGGCAGGAGAAACTAGGAATTTGAGCTGTGAGATTCGTTCTCAAGTAAAACTCATTGAAAATCTCACATTATTAGGTATAGTTTTTAATAAAGTGGGATGATAATTCATTGTCATCTTCTATTATTTTGTTTAAACCTACTTGAAGATGAAAAGTCATTTTCATAGCATAGTATGGAATAAATTATGGTTCCAGAATTTCTAAGTACAAATTCAAAATCTGTCACATATCCACATGGTCTTTCTGTGTTTCACACAATTACAGAATCTGACATATGTTGGAATTAAAATAAATTAACGCAAATCCAATGCTTAGAACAATGCATGGAAATTACATAGGAAGGCCTAAGAACAGCGAACCCTTTCCATTCTTACAGGTATTTGACACATATAAGGAGCACAGTAGTGCCAATAAGGGAGGTTTTAGTAAATATGAGACTCCTTTTTGCTGAGAATGACATTGGAAATGTTGGTGTATTTACCTCTGTCGAACAAAGCATAGTATATTATATTTTCCCCTTATCTTAACTGTTATAATACTTGATCAAAATTTATTATTTTAAATTTATTAATATTATCATCATTATTTTAAAATGTATGCAAATGTTTGTGCTTGTATTTGAGTATGGCGACACCAGTGCAGGTGGCTGAAGAAGGCACAGGCATTATATGTCTCTGGATCTGGAGTTAGAGTTGGTTGTGAGTCACGCAACATGGGTTCTGGCTACTGAACTCAACTCCTGTGCAGAAGCAGTATCTGCTATTAATGGAGCCGTGTCTCCAGTTGTAATTTCCATCGTTTTATGATTTTAGTAGTGGTATAAATTGTATATCAAAGTTCCTCTTCTTGTCTACAGCTTATTTCCTTTGTAGAAAATCATTTTATTTGTAATACCTTGTAAGTTTTCTGAATAGGGGAAATAAACATTTTTTGTGTTTTATTTTACAAATTTAATATTCATCTGAAAGTATTTCATTTTCTGTAGGTCTCCAAAGAAGACTTCTGATGAAAAGGAAGAGGTATGCAAAAATTAATTTAAAACCCTATTTATTAAGATCAGCATAAAAATCAAAGTAATACATAATAAAGGGACTTAGAAATATAGCATAAAATAAAGTAAAAATTAAGGTTCTTTTGTTATATTCAAATATTTCTTTCCAATACCTTTCTAAAAGTCACCTATAGTAAATGTGTCTTTCTTGTCAAAATCTGGTCGTTAAGAAGCATTTTGCTTGTTACTTACATAAACCATCGGGTATTTGTCTCATTTTTATAGTGTATGGGGTTCCCAATGTGATGGTATCTGAAATTGTTATTATTCATCTTATAGATCAAAGAACAAGGAAATCATATCTTTGAACTTAACGAACTGATATCACCTCAAGGAAACTCTGAGGACTGTGAGCTGTACAGTCCTGAAACTATTTTGCATTATATTGAGCAGGTCAGGAAGCAGAGACAAGGTAGGAATTGTGCATGCAGCCTCTGTGTGTGGTATTGATGAGGGTGAATTGACCATGACACAGGCATGCTTGATATCAAAGTATAGAAACTTAGTCTCAGCAGGAGCCTTCAGAGCTTCAGTGAGCAAGCTTGACAACCAAGCTTGGGGTTGTTAAATTAGACTCCTGTGTTTCAACAAAATGGAACAGGCCAGTCAGCCAATGCATTGAATTGGTGGGCTATAGCTTTTCGTTACTTATTTTTGGTTTGTTTGATTTTTTTTTTAACCAGGGAGTATGCATGTCTCCTTTCTTTCTTTCTTTCTTTCTTTCTTTCTTTCTTTCTTTCTTTCCTTCCTTCCTTCCTTCCTTCCTTCCTTCCTTCCTTCCTTCCTTCCTTCTTTCTTTCTTTCTTTCTTTCTTTCTTTCTTTCTTTCTTTCATTATTTGTATTTCACTTAATTTTTTATTAGATATTTTCTATATTTCCATTTCAAATGTTACTCCCTTTCCTGGTTTCCCGTATGAAACCCCCTATTCTATCCCTCTCCCTCTGTGTATTAACTTACCACTCCCACTTCTTGTACTGGCATTCCCCTACACTGGGGCAAGGAGCCTTCCCAAGTTCAAAGACCTCTCTTCTCATTGATGTCTGACCAGGCTATCCTCTGCTACCCATGTGGCTGGAGCCATGGGTCCCTCCTTGTGTACTCTTTGGTTGGTGATTTAGTCCCTGGGGGCTCTGGGGTTGCTGGTTGGTTCATATTGTTGTTCCTCTTGTGGGGCTGTAAACCAGTTCAGTTCCTTTCTCTAGCTCCTCCACTGGGGACCCTGTGCTCAGTTCAATGGATGGCTGAATGCATTCCCCTCTGTATTTGTCAGGCATGGGCAGGGCCTTTCAGGAGACAGCTATATCAGGCTCCTGTCAGCTAACACTTGCTGGCATCCACAATAGTGTCTGGGTTTGGTTACCCAGGTGGGGCAGTCTCTAGATGGTCTTTCCTTCAGTCTCTGCTCCACACTTTGTCTTTGTATTTCTCTCATGGGTATTTTGTACACACATACGTGTGTGTTTGTGTTTGTGTGTGTGGGGGGGGGCGGTATACCTGGGTGTGAGCATCTGTTTACATGCATAGACTAAAGGAGAACTTCAGGTGTCCTGCTCTATCATCCTGCTTATTCCTTGAGATAATGCCTCACTGAGTTTTAAGGTAGGTTGGCACATGAGACCCAATACTCTTGTCTGCAGTTCTCAAAGGCTGGGCAGGCACATGTGTAGTCATATGTGCTTTTTGTATGGAGATTTGATCTCAGGTTCTCATGATTGTGCAGTCAATACCCATATACACTTACCTAGCTCCCTTAAGGATGATGTATCTAATTTTTATCTGCTAAGATGTTTTACAATATTATGGGGTATGAGTGTTAATGTATTTTTGTATGTGAGTTTGTGTGCACATGCATGTATATGTATATATATATATATATACATATATATATTTATATGTGTGTGTGTGTGTGTGTGTGTGTGTGTGTGTGTGTGCCTGTAATGCATCTTTCTCAATTGCTCTCACCATCATTTCTTTTGAAAGAGCAACTCTCGCTGATGCCAAAGCTTACCAATTCACTTAGGTTGGCAGGCCAGTGAGCTCCAGGTGTCCTCCTGTCTATGCCTCCCTTGCATTAAGATGACAGAATGTACCGTCATTCATAGCTTAACAGAGGAACACAACAACAAAACTAAACAAAAAAAACCACCCCCAAATCTGCTATGTTGTGGGTACTGGGGTACAAATTCAAGTTAGAATAGCTTGCATAACAAATAGTTTAATGATTGAGAAATTTGCCATTCCTCATCATTTCAAAAGAAGTCACAACATTGTGTAAACTTAGATTTTTTTTAATACATGTGTTAATAAGGGTTCTCAAGCACTTCAGTGAACTTGTAGACCATCATCCAAAGATGGGGGGAAATGGAAATAGGACAAGTAGGATGTGTACCTGTTTAAAAGTAGGTCTTTGGGCAGTGATTCTAATCTCCTTGCTCAGGATAACATCAGTCCAGTTCAGTATTCACAGGATACCAAGAGTCTAGTACAAAAGTGTCACCAAACAAAAGTCAGCAATGGTGGCACGATTCAGCAGAAGATACCAGGCCTCCCATGAGTTGGCCTCAGGTATCAGGAGCTACAAAAACCAACCAGAATGCCAGGAGTTTTCTGCCTTGTTTCTTTCAACAAAGTCAAGATGAGAACAGAGGCAAGACCAAGGCAGAGTTGCACAGCTAACTACGCAAGGCTCTTATCACTGTCTTTGTGTTCTATTTATAATCTCTTCAAACTTGACTTGTCCTCCATTGGGTCTTGCTTCAGAAAAACACCATGTGAGTTTGCATCATATGACAAAACCAGAAAGTCACACTTCAACATTTTACACATACACAAATGTTTTCTTTCTCCCAAAACATAACTTTCCAACACACTGGTGAGTGCAGGTTGTACCAATACTTTAAAGAAGTAAGCCTGATTTTGTGTGCTTGCTGTACCATATATTTTGAAAAGATTCAGAAAAATTATGAGAAACCACTTAATATAGAGAGATATTTATTGAAAAGAAAAGCTGCCCCTATAGGATTTATCCACAACATGTGGCATTTTCCTCACAGCTGTATGAGCCTTGAGCTTACCAAAGTGGTACCCAGAAATACCATAGAATGTGATCAGTTTTATATTATGCATCTTAGCATTTATTGATATTTTTGCTTTATGCAAGACTTTGTAGCTTGTTTTATAATTTAAATTAATACCCATATGTCTGTGTCCTTATAGCAATGTAAGGTTTTTAATTTAAATTAATACCCATATCTGTGTGTCCTTATGGTAATCTGTTAATTTAAATTAATACCCAATTCTGTGTGTTCTTAAAATAATACATGAAAACTACTTAACTATGGAGCATGAACTCATGACATACATTTATGTTTTATTATTTTATGTTTATTTATTATTTATAAACATTTATATGCAACTAATATGTGATTAATATATTTAATTATGTTTATGATTTTGTTTTATCTTATTTGATTTCAAATTTTAATTTCATTTCTTTATTATTTTAGCCTGTGATGATTGTTTTAACTTTCTTCTCCATTCCATTCTATAGATTTTTCTGAATTCTATATATGCATTGTATATTGCTTAAAACAGTTTGGCCCTTCGTTTGTTTTTTGTATAATTATTAGGTAAAATACAACAAATGTTATCTTTGGTATACCTTAGATACAGCCAGCATATTGTTTTTTCTCCATTCGTAAAGCATAACAATGCTTTTAGCTAACTATGGTCCTGTAAATTATTCCTTGTTTAGCCTAGCCTATGGGAAGACATGCCCTCTTCCTGGCATTGTGTGAACACTGATGGTCTCCTTTAATTGTGTGAGATGTTGAGTCTCTCAGCCCCAGCATATTTTCTGGAATTCCCATGTTATGTGCTCTGTAGTATGTTCAAGACGGCCTAGTGAGATGCCCAGAGCATCCACTCTTCTTTGTGTCTTTTGTCCAGACTTCTGGCCTGTGATTTCTGGCTGCTTTATTTGTCAAATAGCTTATCTGCGCAGCTCCAGGAGTCTGGGAGAGTCAGAACAGCTTTGTCCTCATCATGTTTTAACCTAGTCTGACCTATCTCAGAGCACAGAGATAGAAAATTGAGATAATATCATCTAACTATTTTAGTGCTTATTAGCTAACAATTTCTGTCATGTCTGAGGTATATAATCTCCAGTTTTTAAAACATATGTTTTTCTGATTTGTGTTGTTTGAAGTAGGAATCAAAGTCAGTACCTTTTATTTGACCTTGTTTAGAATTGGAGGGAAGTAACTTCTGGGCACCTGCTATAGCCAACTGGCAATGTGCCTCTTCACACTCTGACTAAGTACTTCTTCTTGCTTCATGCCTATGGATCTCTTCCATTAGGGTATATTCCTGCATGCTTATTCAACATTAAAACTTTGTTTGATTTCAGTATCATCTGAGTCTAATATCTGGTTTTATGTCTTTTGTGTCTTCTCCACAAGGTCTTAAACTAAACACTTTAACTGTCTTCTCTTCATATCTGCAGATTGTACCATGACTTCCACTGTGTGGGTCCAGGATCCCTTTCTATAGTGTATCATGTTTATGTGACCTTCTAGTCTGTTTTATTTGTTGAAAATGCTGCTGTACTGTAATTGTGCTTTTTCTCCAATACAGATATAAATTCGGATCTCCTAATGAAAATCTGGTGTGCAGTTTATTCATATAAAAGATCAATAGAGTTTACAAAACGTAATTGTGAACTACTTGAAGAAGAAACTGAACGTATAAGTAATGGTTTTATTGCACTGGAAGAGAAGTGGACTCAGTTAGAGATTGAAAATGCTGAACTGCGAGTTGAGCTATCTAATTTGAGGTATGATGTCACAGTCTTAGAGAAATATTTTAACAGTTTACATTGGAGCATAAATAGAACATTTGTGGATTGTCACTAACTTTGTAAGTGTTCTGAAGGGGAAAAGCTTTTCAGATTTGGGTTTTATTATTACTTTTGATAGATATCTTTATGTAGTCTAGGGAAGCCCCAAATTTATGATCTTTTGGCCTCAGTTGTTTGATTTTTGGGTGACTGATTGGGTGCTTCAGTTATTAGGTGGGAGAATTGTTAGCCTTGTAGAATGTGAAAATAATGTAATTAACAAGTATCTTTAATTATTACTATTTTCCCTAATTGTGTACATATGCATATATGTATATGACATATATGTATGTGTCTCATGAAATCACACTCTTGATATCTACAGAGAAACCTTATTTTCATGCGACATCAATTAAAGTTTTGAAAGATATTTTACAATTATGTTACATAGAATATACTTTCTTAAAAGCTTCTCTAAATATTGAATTATTGATTACATATTTGAATATGTTCTTTAATATTGATTTCTTAGGTAAAGGATATAAATCATATTAAAGTACTTAGCTGATATAATTGTTCCAAACAAAATTTATATTAATTTAAAATTCCACCAATGGAATATGAAACAATAGTTTTCTTAATTCAGAAAACTTCATTTAATATTATAATGCTTTGTAGTGAACCAAGAATTTTACATAAAGTAGTAAAGTACCACTCTTCCATAGAGATAAACTTAGATATTATTTCCTTCTTATATGCACAAGGTAAAAATGTGATTTCCAAATACATTATTCAACATTAATTCAGAAAAAAATTCAAATTTGTATGTTGAGAGACATGATAATTTGTAATTAATTACTAGATTTATGAAGTAAATTGTATGATTCATATGATAATTAATAGTGTAAATTCAAAGAAAATAAAATAGAAATAAAAATTTGCAAGAATACATTTGAGATGATCTGTATGATGTTGGATTCTGACAATGAACAAAAAAAGCTTGAAAATATTTCAACATTCTTTATTCCTTTGTGACTCATTCTTGTGGATTTTTATATTTTATGCAGATTATAGTTTAGTTGTATAAAATTTATAAACTTATGAATAGAATAACTTGAAAATTAGTATTTTTACTAATTCTTTGGCAACTTTAGTTAAGGTATTTTAATTATTCATTCTCTACTTCACTGGTTCTTCTCAACCTGTGGGTCGTGACCCAGTTAGGGGTTAAATGACCCTTTCACATGGGTCACCTAAGACCATTAGGAAATATTTACATTACAAAAAATATAATACATTGAAATAAATACATTGCAATACAGAAAATATCAAAATTACAATCATGAATTAGAAATAAAAGTAATTTTATAGTCGGGGTCACCACAATAGGAGGAACTATATTAAAGGATCACAATATTAGGAAGTTTAGAATTTAGGACCTGCCCAGCCAGAAACCCATGCTCCTTCCAATATGTACCTCTTTCCAGAGCAGAGGCTGTGCTCTGGATTCCTACGCATTTAGGCCCCACACAGATGCAGCTTGACCCCAAGGAGTTCTGACACATCCAGGATCACAGAATCACAGGATCACTGTAGGGGTCATTAATAAAATTTGGTAACCCAGCCAGGCCTCCGTAACAGCCCTTCCACGTATCCGGTAAAGCATGACTCTTAAACTTGAGTAGTTAACAAAATATATTTATGTATATGAAACTTCCAATTACACAATGCCAATTTAAAATGATAAAGTTTTATCCCAATATTTCTAACCTCTCAGCACACGAGAAATACATCTGACACCATCTGGATCGGTGTGCCGCTCCTCCACTCCCTCTCTTTCTGTCCCTCCTTCTCTTAACTTCTTTTCCAATCACTGGC
Organism: Apodemus agrarius; assembly: GCA_964023405.1. Lineage (NCBI taxonomy): Eukaryota > Metazoa > Chordata > Mammalia > Rodentia > Muridae > Apodemus > Apodemus agrarius. The sequence goes on along the minus strand of OZ030019.1, from coordinate 68,134,122 downwards.
CTCTCACTGCCTCAATGTGAATGGATGGGAAATATCTTGCATCAAATCACAGGTTTCAAGAAGGCACAGGCTCTAGTCAGAGACAGTGAGGCCAGATAACACCAGAGATAACCAGATGGCAAGAAGCAAGCATAAGAACATAAACAACAGAAACCAATACTGCTTAGCAATGTCAGAACCCAGTTCTTCCCCCATAGCAAGCCAAGGATACCACAACATACCTAAAAAGCAATATTCAGATCTAAATTTTCATCTCATGAAGATGATAGTAGACATGAGAAGGACACAAATTACTCCCTTAAAGAAATACAAGAGAACACAGGTAAACAAGTAGAAGTCCTTAAAGAGGAAACACATGAATCCCTTAAACAAATACAGGAAAACACAAACAAACAGGTGAAGAAACTGAACAAAACTGCCTCATAGTTTGAGGAACTGCAGTTGTAGTTATTTCCTACCGTATCCTACCATACTTGGAAAATACTAATGCATGAGAACTGATGTTAATTGATTAGAGAATATTGATTCCACAGTATGCTATTTCACATCAGTGCTTGTGATGCCTCCCATAGTCTTATCTGCTATGTTCTGCTTAAGCTGAGAGATCCTGAGTGTACTGTTACATGATCATTCCAGCTCAGCAGTACTAAGAACGTAACCTATAAATTATTACAAATGTACAAAATGACTTGTTCAATGGAATTTGTGAACAGCCATGATGTAGTGTGATGTGTTCAGGGCCTCGTACCCTCATATGCTGCCACTTTCAGTAGTATGGTAAAGGACTCAGTGAAACTTATGTAAACTCACTGCCACACTACCTAAAAGATGAACAGTTACAATCATATTAATGCACACCACAGTTATTTTATGTAGCTCACATTGTGATGAGTACTCTTCAAAGACTTTTATTCAAAGTTGCTAATTTGAGTTGGAAAAATCATGTTCATTTTTTAAATGAAAAATTCAACACTGCAAATATTACCTTGTCTGAGTCACAGTACTTAATGTATGTTTAAATCATAGTGAGGAATGTCACTCTCAGGGATTTTCCTGTTTATCATACTTGGCAAATTTATTTGAGGACTGTGCAGTAGTCCTTGACTATAGATCTTTAAATAACACCGAATTACCCAGATGAAGTGATATTAAGCATTATGGACAATGGCATTCCTACTACAGTTGTGGAATGACATTATAGGTATAGCTTTACATAGCCAGAGCAACATGCAAAAGAAGATCTGGCTGTTTTCTAAATTAGCATCAGCACAATATGCAGGGTAGACATTTTGATCCACAATGTAACAAAAGTTATTTTTCTTGGATCTTTACAAAGGTTCATTGGGGTTCATAGTGCATGAGACATTCAGTTTATCATATTGGGCAAGTCAATGGAATGAGTCCAATGGTAAAGCTTGAAAACATTAAAATATGTTGTCTATATGAGAGTCAAACTGTAGCACTCTTTTTCTGACCCCCAGAGGCTTGTGGCCATCGCATAATTCCAAATTTCCTCCATCCCAACTCAAAGGCCATATAATCTTAATAGTTTCTACATTATTCATGATGCCATTTTTTCTCTGATACTCATGTCCAATACTTGGTTATTAAAACTTCATAAAATATGAAAATTACATAGGTTTTTATGATTATTACTTAACATACTAAAAGATAATAATAGGAAAATATTAATGAATATTATACCAAGTACAGCCTGAAACCCAGAAGGACAAACATAAAAATACATATGGTCTATGTGCACAGTCTGTGGTACAAGCTGGTACCACCTACACTCCCCCAGGATTGGGCAGCCCTGTCTCTGCAGTGCCTTATAGTCTATATGGTCTGGTTCTTGGGCCAGTTCCATTCATTTGCTGGTGCATACAACACACTAAAATCTCCTATTTCTGACATCTGCAACTTCCTATTACTTGTTAGTATCTTGACAACTTAGGTGTTACCTTCACTCCTTTACACATAAACTACTCAGACATTCTATATATGAACTCTGACAGATTCACATGGTCTTTTCTCACTGGCTTTTCTATGCAATACTGCTTTTTCCCACCATTGACAAGTTATGCTTGCATTTTGACATATACTGCAAGATCATCACCAGAATGTTGATGACTACTTAGTGATTTTGCAGCTCAAGTGACACCAAGGCCCGTGGACACTGGGCAGCCAAACCTCCAGACTCAATACCCTATCTGGCTTTTTGTAGCAGAGTGTCACAGAGGCTGACTTCAAGGTGCCCTTGAGAGTCACTGCCATCCTAAAGAATGCATTCCCACTTTGTTTTCATTTTATGCCTGTACTTTTGAAGGTTGGCCTTGTCTCAAAGGCAGCCCTGTTAATGCAAAGTACTCTAAGCTGTTTGGAGGGTTGATGAGCCTTTTACTTACTTAGCCATCTTGTCTAAAGTTGGTCTATTTCCACCAGGATGCCGTCACATTTCTTACTAACCTGTATACTTTTCAACCCACTTATTTGCCCTTTTTAGTCTTGAATATCACCCTAAGCAAAGTTAAAACCATGAGCATTAACAATTGATAGTACAAAGTTTAATGACTACTGGAATATTTCCTCTACTAAATAAACATATTGACTACTATTAAATTCCATATCACTGAGAATTTCAGGGAAGGATACAGATTATTGGACAGAATCTAATGTGTATGGCCTTGGGCCAACTCTGTAGAAGAGTTCTATATTGCACCTGAAAGCTCATGATCTGCATTCATGTAAATGAGTTTTCTGGTCTCATGAACTCATACAGTAATGGTTCATTAGTCCAGCCTTATTTTGAGCCAACTGTAAACCACAGTTCCCAAGTTTTCCAAATGCCCACTATTCACGTCGCTGAAGTCTAAGAAGCACATTGGCAGTTTCATTACAGAAGGGATTAAGTGACACCATTTCTTCCTTTTTAATCACTTTTGTCACTACTGAG
>OZ030019.1:68025372-68130969 GCA_964023405.1 Apodemus agrarius | reverse complement strand
ACCTCAAGCTGAACTACAGAGCAAGAGTTATAAAAACTGCATGGTAAGCACAGTGTACTGGCTAGTTTGGTGTGTCAACTTGACACAGGCTGGAGTTATCATAGGAAAAGGAGCTTCACTTGGGGAAGTGCCTCTATGAGATCCAGCTGTGGGGCATTTTCTCAATTAGTGATCAAGTGAAGGAGGGCCCCTTGTGGGCGGTGCCATCTCTGGGCTGGTATTCTTGGGTTCTATAAGAGAGCAGGCTGAGCAAGCCAGGGAAAGCAAGCCAGTAAGTAACATCCCTCAATGGCCTCTGCATCAGCTCCTGCTTCCTGACCTGCTTGAGTTCCAGTCCTGACTTCCTTTGGTGATGAACCGCTGTGTGGAAGTGAAAGCTGAATAAACCCTTTCCTCCCCAACTTGCTTCTTGGTCATGATGTTTGTGCAGGAATAGAAACCCTGACTAAGACAAATTGGTACCAGCATAGTGGGGTATTCCTGTGACAACCTGACCATGTTTTGGGGAGGACTGTGGAAGGACTTTGGAACTTTGGCCTAGATGGTCCATTCAGTGATGAGACCTCTGTGAGATGTTGTGGAGGAGCTTGGAAGATTATGTTGAGAACAGTACAGAAGATGGAGGCCTGGCTTGTGAAATTTCAGAGGGAAAATTAAAGACTCTTATCAGGGCCATGAAGACTCTGTGGTTCTGGTTAGCTGGGGCTGAAGAATCAGCTGTGAGTAACAAGATACCAGAACCACTAAAGTGAGCCGTTGTGTTACTGGGACTATTGATGCTGGTTAGCTGGAGCTAAGAAATTAGCAGTGAGTAAGAAGAGACCAGCATCACTGAGGTGAAATCTTCTGGGATGTGTTTTCTGAGAGCACAGAGAGTGTGTTCCAGATAGCCAAGGTTGTGCCTCATGCTGTAGCAGGACTTGGTACTGTGTAAGAGTCACCCAGGTGGTACTGCTTTTGAAGGCATGAAGGCATCATGAAGAACAGCTGAGGCTTGGTACGCTGAGAGACCACGGAAGGCCATTGGTGAAAGTGTACCCTCAGTTGTAATTGATGGCCCAGGACTGAAGGGGTCATGTAAAAGAGTTGAGGCTTGGAGATGCCAGTACTATGCGATGTCCACCAAGGAAAGCAGCAGCAGTGGAGTACAAGCAGCTGGAGCCTAGAAGACAAGGTGTGTGCTACAACGGGAAGAGCTGGAGAAGTGACCCAAGCCCTTGGAGGAGCCCAGAAGATCATGAGTTGGATCCCAGACTTTGGAGTTTGAGTTTTGCCTTTGATTGTGACTGTGCCCTGATATTTTTCCCTCTTGAAAGAAGGTATTTTAGTGGAGCCCACAGTTCAGAGACTTGAATTTTTAAAAGACTTTGAATTTTAAGATATTGGACATTTTAAAGGGATTGAACTTTTAATATGTAAAGACTGTGGGACTTTTTACATTATTGAGATCTTGGGGATGAATAAGAAAGTAAGGGTTGAGGCTTAATAGTGATATGTTGGTGTGTCAAGTTGACAAGGGGTCAATTGTACTGGCTAGTTTGGTGTGTCAACTTGACACAGGCTGGAGTTATCATAGGAAAAGGAGCTTCACTTGGGGAAGTGCCTCTATGAGATCCAGCTGTGGGGCATTTTCTCAATTAGTGATCAAAGTGAAGGAGGGCCCCTTGTGGGCGGTGCCATCTCTGGGCTGGTATTCTTGGGTTCTATAAGAGAGCAGGCTGAGCAAGCCAGGGGAAGCAAGCCAGTAAGTAACATCCCTCCATGGCCTCTGCATCAGCTCCTGCTTCCTGACCTGCTTGAGTTCCAGTCCTGACTTCCTTTGGTAATGAACCGCTGTGTGGAAGTGAAAGCTGAATAAACCCTTTCCTCCCCAACTTGCTTCTTGGTCATGATGTTTGTGCAGGAATAGAAACCCTGACTAAGACACACAGGTCCTGCCAAGGAAGAATTGACCTCCATGAAGTGCTTTGACTCCTGGGTTTAGAGATGAGATCTCCATTTTCTCTCTGGTGACTGTCCAAGGCAGGTAAGGCCAGGAGCACAGGGAGCAGAAGAGTGGCAGAGCAGCTGGGACTGGGTTCTTTGGGGCTCCATCTAGAAGGAGTCCCTCTGCCCTAGGTTAGAGCTGGTCTCTCAGGAGTTCTAAGATGGGCTTCCAGGCCCATAGAAGGGACAAGTTCTAGCCAGAGACAGCAGGACCAACTAACACCAGAGAAAACCAGATGGTGAAAGGCAAACACAAGAACATTACCAACAGATACTAAGGTGACATGGCACCATCTGAACCCAGTTCTCCCACAACAGCAAGTACTGGATACCCAAACACAAAAGAAAAGCAAGATTTGAATTTAAAATTACACTTCATGATGCTAATAGAGAACTTCAAGAAGGATACAAATAACTCCCTTAAGAAATACAGGAAAACACAGGTAAACAGGTAGAACACCTTAAAGAAGAAACACAAAATTTCCTAAAAGAATTACGGGAAAGTACAGGAAAACAGAGACTGAACTACCTGGGGATTCATCCTATAAACAGTCACCAAACCATGACACTAGGACAAGAAGTCAATACCAAAAGGAGCATGTCATGGCTGTCTCTGGAGGGGCTTTGCCAAAGCCTTACAAATACAGAGGCAGAAGCTAGCAACCAACAATTGGACTGGGCATGGGGGTCCCCAATGGAGGTGCTGGAGGGTGTTCCAGAGGAACTGAATGGGTTTACAGCCCCATGGGAAGAACACTGATTTCGGCCACCCAGATGCCCCAAGACTCCCAGGGACTGAACAATCAACCAAGAGGTACAGATGGTTCCAGCCAAAAATGTGGCAGAGGAAGGCCTTGTTGGGCATCAGTGGGAAGAGTGGTCCTTGGTCAGGTAAAGGCACAATAGAGGGCCCAACAAAGGGAAACCAAGTGGGGAGGTGGGAGTGTCAAGTGGAGGGGCATATAGGTAAAGCAGGGGGAGGGAGGAGGGGGTGGGGGTATTTGGGGAGGGGGATATCAGGAAAGGTTATACCATTGGCAATATAAATGAAGGCGGTATTCAATTAAAAAAAAAGAAAGAAAAAAGAAAAAAAGAATAGACAAATGGGACCTCATAAAATTACGAAGCTTCTGTAAGGTAAAGGACACTGTTAATAGGACAAAATGGCAATGAAAAATTAGGAAAAGGTTTTTACCAACCCTAAATTCAATGGAGGGCTAATATCCAATATATACAAAGAACTCAAGAAATTAGACTCCAGAGAACCAAATAACCCTATAAAAATGGGATATAGAAGTAAACAAAGAATTCTCAACTGAAGAATACCGGATGGCTGAGAAGCAATTAAAGAAATGTTCAACATCCTTAACCATCAGGGAATTGAAAATCCAAACAACCCAGAAATTCTACCTCACACCATTCAGAATGGCTAAGATCAAACACTCAGGTGACTGCAGTTGCTGGCAAGGATGTGGAGAAAGAGGAACACTCCTCCACTGGTAGTGGGATTACAAGCTGGTACAACCACTCTGGAAATCAGCCTGGCAATTCCTCTGAAAATTGGACATAGTCCTAGGGAGGACCCAGTTATTTCACTCCTGGGCATATACCCAGAAGATGTTCCACCATGTAATCAGGATACAAGCTCCACTATGTTCATAGAAGCCTTATTTATAATAGCCAGAAGCTGGAAAGAACCCAGATGTCCCTCAACAGAGGAATAGATACAGAAAATGTGGTACATTTATACAATGGAGTACTATTCAGCTATTAAAAACAATGAATTCATGAAAATCTTAGGCAGATGGATGGAACTAGAAAATATCAGTCTGAGTGGGGTAACCCAATCATAAAAGAACACACATGGTATGCACTCACTGATAAGTGGATATTAGCCCTGAAGCTTAGAATACCCAATGTACAATTCACAGACCAAATGAAAGCCCAAGAAGAAGGAAGATAAAAGTGTGGATACTTTGGTACTTCTTAAAGGAGAACAAAATACCCATGGTAAGAGATACAGAGAGACAAATTGTGAAGCAGTGACTGAAGGAAAGGTCATTCAGAGACAGTCCCACCTGAGGATCCATCCCACATACAGTCACCAAACCCAGACCCAATTGTGCATGCCAACAAGCACTTGCTGACAGGAGCCTTATCTAGCTGTGTCCTGAGAGTTGCTGCCAGTACCTGACAAATACAGAGGTTGGTGCTCTTAGCCAACCACTGGACTAAACACAAATTCCCCAATGGAGGAGCTAGAGATAGTAGGTAGTATGCTGTTCCATAGCAGGAACAGCAATTAACCAATCACTATCCCCCAGACCTTCCAGGGCCTAAACTACTAACCAAGGAGTACACATGGAGGGACCCTTGGTGCTAGCTGTATATGTAGCATTGGATGGCCTTGTTGGGCATCAAAGGGAGGAGAGGCCCTTGGTCCTTAGAAGGGTAGATGCCCAAGAATAGGGAGATTTCAGGACAGGGAAGCAGAAGTGAGTGTGTTGGCGGGCAGGGGGAGGGGGGAATGCAATGGGGTGTTATCAGAGGGGAACCAAAAAAGGGGATAACATTTGAAATGTAAATAAAGAAAATATCTAATAAAACAACATAAAAACTCATCAGATCATACTACAAAAGCCTACACTCAACAAAACTGGAAAATCTAAATTATATGGATGATTTTTCTAAACAGATACTACATACTAAAGTCAAATTAAGAGCATGTAAACTATCTAAACAGGCCCATCAAACAGGAAATCAAAGATGTCATTAAAAATGGGCAAACAAAAGCAGCCTAGGACCACATGACTTCTGGGCAGAATTCTATCAGACCTTCAAAGAAAAGCTAATGCCAACACTCCTCAAACTATTCCACAAAATTAAAGCAGAAGGAACACTACCTAAATAATTCTATAGAGCCACGATTATTCTGATACATTTACCAAACAAGGGCCCAATAAAAAAGAGGACTTCAGATCAAATTGACGGTCATCAATAAAAAAATACTCAATAAAATACTAGCAAACTGAATCTAGGAATACATCAAAGCCATCATTCAGCATGACCAAGTAGGCTTGATCCCAGGGTTGGTTCAAAATATGAAAATTCACTAACTATATAAACAAACTCAAAGAAAAAATTAATGGTCATCTCATTAGATGCTGAAAAAGCACTTGACAAAAAAATAACACCCCTACATTTTAAAAATAAAGTGATCAGGAATTCAAGGCCCATACCTAAACATAATAAAAGCAATATGCAGCAAACCAACTGCCAATATCAAATTAACTAGACAGCTTTTCACTTTTAAACTGATATTTTCCTGCTCACTATTATGACTACAGTCATTAAACCTCTCCAAGGAAAACTTCCATAAATGGAAAGAAAACCTATATTTGAAATATAAATAGTCTGTATCTTATTTTCAGCAAACTGCAACTAAAATGATTATGTCTAGTTATTTTGTGTATATAATAAACTGAATGACATGTGGATGAAAATGAGGCCAACCTACTATAGTGCCTGGGAGGGAAACAACTACATCAGTCATAGAAAAGAGAAGGGCTGGATACCAAAACATTAAAAAATTCAAGAACCAGGGGCTTTCTGTGGTGAACAGCTCTAGGTCAGCAGTGCCTTCCGCCCTTCCCCCACCCCCACACTTTACAGAACAGTGGAATAACTGCCAAGCACTGAGATTACCATGAAATCTTAGCGACAAAGGTCAACATACTAGTCACCAGCACTGCCAACATTGGCAGTTCCCTCCTACTCCTAGACATTGGGGCTCCTTAGGGAAGCTGACATGTTTCTTTCTCCTCCTGCCTCCCAGCCTGCCCCTTTCCCCTGCCCCAGACACCTGTCATTGCGGTCTCGGTCATTGGTGCCATTTTTCCTAAGTATGAGTCTCTGCTGTACAGTGGCAACATCACCCCGGGAAGCAGCCTTGTGGATCTTGCTGAAGGCTTTGTAGCTTTTGATCTCTCTGAGGGAAGAGAGGCTAGTAGCAGTCTGGCACGGCCTCCCAGGGCCTGTGAAGGACTCCCTCTGGCTGGTGGAGGATCCGGGGGAAGACGGCCTTCGATTCCAGCAGCACAAGCAGCTCATGGTGGAGCTGCCCACCCACCCACCCCGAGGCACCCCGAGTCACCCCAAGTCACCCCGACCCCTCCCCTCCCCCTTGGCTCTTGGCCACCCTCAGAACCAACACACTGATATAGATCTGCAAGTGAGTCTTGTCACCACTGCCAGCAGCACCAGGACAAAGCACCCACAAGACAAGCTCAGTAGGATAGAGTCCAGGCAGAACAGGTACTCCTGTCAACGGACCGCTATCAGACTGTTGCCAAGCAACGCATCTAAACACAGGCATGCGCACTCTGACCAATGGGAAAGCCGCGGTCTAACAGCTGTCATAGAGGTTCTCAGCATGCTTGCTATGCATGCACAAGACCTGATCTGGGAAATTAGCTTATTAGCTCAACTTATCATGGCCTTTGCTCAGATAGGCCAAGACTTCATTGGAGCCTCCTCAACCCTGCACTGATTTAGTCTCCAAGGACATTTTCCTAAAACATGTCAGTCACCCTGACCTCTGTTTGCCTTCATCTCTAAGGGAACAGGCCACTGATTCCCCACTATGGTCTATGGGGATTTGGCTGGAGTCACCAGGCAAGGAAAATGACTTTGGTGACATCAGAAGCAGTGACAAGAGCAACATATTTCTTTTTCTTCCTCTCTACTTCATGGCCAGTAGGTCAAAGAAGAAATAAAGAAAGACTTCAAAGTCTTTGTAAATTAAATAAAAGTGAAGGTACAACATACCAAATTCTGTGGGACACGATGAAATCAGTGCTAAGAGGAAAGATCATAGCACTGACTGCATTCATTTAAAAAATGTAGATTTGTATTTATTAAAAGCTATTACCATCTCCATATTTTATCTTTTTTAAAAAGGAAAGGACAGTAATGTTTATATGTGGCCATTCTTAGGCACAGGATGCTGAAACGTGTGTCTTGCAGACTCTGCCTCATTCATGAGGAAGCAGGTGCAGCATCCTGCCCAAGGTCAGAAGCAGCACACAGCAAGGCTGATGTGCAGACACCATCTTATAATACGCAAAAAGTGCGAATGAAGATTTGTTATTGAGGCTTTGATACGGTATTCATCAGTGCATCCACATAAGACACTGAAGCACCTTTTTACCTACTGCATATCCTGAAAACACCTCTACTGATATGGCTTTATTTCACAGACATGTCAATCAGAACACATAAATAAGAATAAACGCCAATTCCACGTCTTTATAACCTACCACTCAGGCAAACATAGGCATCTTGCCAATGACTGGCTACACACATCTTCTAGGCAAACAATTTTTAATCTCAGACTTCATAAAAATGATAGATATTTCCATCAGAAATGGCCCTGTTCTACAAAGGTAAATTACTGAAGTCCAGAGACATGCTTAAAAAGCATTATTTCTTGGGCCCAGTGACAAGACTCAGTATTTAAAAGCACTCACTCCTTTTGACTCTTTCTACACCGCCCATGTCAGATGTCTTCAAAACTGCCTGTTACTCCAGATCTAGGGTATTTGATGTTCTCTTCTGGCCTCCATAGACACACATATATACATGGCATAAACTCACACAGACACACAGACACATAAATCCTTTAAAAAATTTTATCTCTATGATTAATTTTAAGATAATTTAAAACAAATCTATGCAACAGATGGTGATTGCCACATAACTGTGATGTAGCAGAGAGCTACAGCCCCAGCACACAGTCTTATTATTGACTGGGGGAGAAGGAATCACTGTTGCTCTAGACTGCCAATGCTCATAACTAAGGTGCTTCGTGACTCCACTGAGTTGTAGTCTATCATGAAGCCAGTGTCTGTTCTGACAGAGGAGAACCACCCTCCCTGCCACATCATAACAGAAGTGCTCATGCTTTGTGCCCACATAGGGAAATAAGACCTGATGCACAGAACTAGAGCTGCTTTCTATGCCCACAGGAGGTGCCATCCTGGGCTCTCTGCAGGTTCTCTAAGCAGGGTCTGTTGCACTGCTTCTAGGCTGAAGAACTTGTAGGTGAATCAAGTGTTACTTAAGCACCTGGCTAGAAGAAAAGCATCCCAAGAAGTACAAAGGAGGACGGTGACTTCAGAGGGAGACACAAACCAGGCATGACTCACTTGTGAGCCTCTTATGTGGATGTAGGTTTTACCTAACTGAACCGATTTAAGATGCCATCTCTACACCCTTTCTGGGAAAAGCCCTTGTATCTGACTTTCCATAAAATTAATTTTTACAGTGCGAGGGTGCACACTTATTCATTGCCTTAGGAGGCTGAGGCAAGAGGATCACAGGTCTCAGACCAATGTGGCATACATGGTGAAAACCTGCCCCTGCAAAATCAGTGAAGGGAGCTGAAGAGATGGTTCAGGGGCTCTAGTGCCCACTGTGCAAGCACAAGGACTGGGGGTTGGATCCCCAGAACCCATATAGGACCAGGAAGGCATGCTAGCCTCTCATAATCCCGGCATTTGGGAGGCAGTGATGGGGGTCTGAGGGCAAGCTCCCCAGCTAGACTAGTTGGAAGTTATGAGTTCCAGGTTCAGTGAAGAGATCCTACCTCAATAAATAGAGTAGACAGCAGTCAAGGACAATGCTTGATGTCAGCTTCAGACATGCACCTGGACATTTATGTCTACATATATGTACACATGCATATACATTCATATGAAAAAACATTAAAATGTTTATTTTTGTACATAATTATGTTGGTAACAACATTTCATAAAAGTGTTTAATTTTGAGCAATAATAAAATTGTCTTTAATTTCTAATCTGAAAAAGACATAGAAACATTTGAGAGATTTGTGTGAGTTGTGAAGTTGATGCCAGGGACAGAACCCAGGGACTTCTGAATACTAGCAAGCGCTCTAGTGAGCTATACCTATACTCAACATTGTCATTTGATTTTGTTTTTGTTTTTATCTTTGTTTTTTGAGACAAGTTCTCATTCTATAGCTCAGGTTGGCCTAGGACTCATTATGTAGAGCCAATTGCCCCTGAACTCAAGGTGATCCTCCAGCCTCCATATGCGGAGTGCTGACTGAGATTACAAAGACAAGCCACTATACCCATCTCAACAGATTTTAAACATGTAATACACAGACATCTAGAGGAGGCGTTTAATTCCATATCATTATATGTATAAATTAACATCTCTCAATCTCTAATTCTTTTTTTTTTTTTTTTTTGAGATGGAGGCTAGCTTTGTAGCCCAGGCTAGCTTCAAATTGGTAAACTTTCTGCCTTAGCCTCCCAAGTGCTGGGATAATAGGCATGCCACCACACTTAGGTCCAGCAACCAATTATCTCTTTATGGTTATATTAAAAGAAAAGGAAAGAAGGGAGGGGGAGGACCAGAGCTGAGGAGGAGGAAGGGGCAAAGGGAGGATCCGGGAACGGGGAGGGAGAGGCCTTTCTGAAGACTGCTCAGCTGTCTCTGCTCCTTGACCTCCCATCTGCACCTTCCCTCAGCCTCCAGGCACAGACACAGTAATGCTGGCCCTGCTCCTGAGGGCTCCAGCAATCCTTCTCTACCTGGTGCAGGTTGCTCAGATTCTACAAGGACAGTGAAAACAAAACAAAACAAAACTGGTCCGTGCTAGGGGAAACAGTGGAAGAATCACTTGTACCAATAGCCAAGTGCGTGGCCTTGGGAGACACCTGACCTCTACAGGCTATTTGCTGACTGGTCGGTACATATTACTCCTCATGGTTCCCAGCTCTAAAATATATACTCAGTTCTCTAGAAAGATCTCAGCCCCACCTCCACCCTTCAACACAGGTGTGCTCAGTGTTCCTCGCCACCCACCCCACCCCACCAGCCCTGCCATTACACCTAATCATTCTCACAAATACAGACTCACCTAGTCACACTGCTGTCAAATGGTGCTAGGAAAATTAATTGACAATTCAAAGGTCATGGTGAATAAGAAGCCAGCACCTACAGCAAATGTGAGCAATCAAATACTACCACCGTTTTACTAAAAGCAGTTTCTGTGGAAGTCTCAAAGGAGGTTTCGGGATTTTTGAATGTTTGAAAGGTAACAATATGAATTATCACTATATGGTGCACACATGAAATATGTGCTGGCAGACTGTAGTAGCACAATGCATAAATCTTGAAGTCTTGAAATAGTTTTATCCTGTCTGTCTCCCTCTCTATGTATCTACCATCCATCCATCCATCCATCCATCCATCCATCTATCTATACACTATCTTCTGTGTACACACACACACACACACACACACACACACACACACAGCACATGAGCGATCACAAGCACCATGCCTACAGTCTATATGGAGGTCAGACGAGGGAGCCTTTCTCTCTCCTTCCCCCATGTGGGTTCCAAGGATGGACATTAGATCATCAAGCTTAGCAGCAAAAGCCTTAACTTGTTAAACCAACTCACTAGTGCCCGAATGTCTGAGTCAGTAAGTTCCTCTTGAATGACATTAAGTGGAGAAAACCCAGAGACAGGGATCTATCTTTTGATTCACCTTCAGAGATTATAGCTGTAAAGGAGGATTTATTGCAAGGATCCTCCCCACAATACCCGCCTCCAACAACAATTCCTCATAAAAATACAACTGATCTGGGTATGGAGTACCATTTCCAGGCAAACATATTTAGTAAGAAGGGGGAAGTAGTTCATGCCATAACCCAGCACTTGGCAAATTGAGGCAGGAGGAAGACCTTGAGTTTCAGGATGACTTGGGATATGTGGTGAGTTCCAGACCATTGAAGTCTAGTGTATAAGATGAGAGAGAGAGAGAGAGAGAGAGAGAGAGAGAGAGAGAGAGAGAGAAAGCTAGCATGAGACTAGCAAGACAAAAAATTTCAGGCATGCGTGATGGTACAAGCCTATAACCCCATCTCTAGGTAGGAAAGCTGGCTTGCCAGAAGTTGTAGGCCAACCTGGGGGACATAGCTAACCCAGATTCAGAGTAAACAGACGGAAGACACTTCACACTGGAGCACAGGATTTGTCAAGATTTCATTAACAAGAGGACCATGAACTAGCAAAGTAGAAAGTCAGAAGTACAAAATCTCCAGGTTTTCTTCTCTAGATCTGGTCCCCAAGTCCCTGACCATGTACACCAGTATTTACATGGAGGTCAAGTAATTAATGACCCGACCTTACAGACATGGACATAATTTCATTCTTGAGTTGGCCTTAATCCACTCTGACTTCTTATTCACTATAAGAATGTCTGTGTGGTTCCCATGACACATGGTTGCACAGACACTTGAGTAATAGGACACATGAGCCACGTCCCGCCCCAGCAGGCACTGTCTCTTCCACTACAGGGTGGCTCTGACAGCCAGAAGGCTGTCTGCCTAGCATTATCTGCTTATGCCAACTTCCATCCACTGGACGCTGAATGCAAAAATGAACTCAGTCCTTTTCCTTCCCCTGGTGTAAATGAGTTTGCAGATTTGTGGATGAAGTATTAAGAGGTTTAATCCCTGCATGGACAAATTATCTTTTCTTTTTTTAATATTTATTTTTATTCTTTAATTATGTGAAGGCATGTGTCTTCCCTTGTGTTTATGAGAATGTAAATGCAGGTACCCTCAGGTGCCAGAGGCCCTGGATTCCCTGGAGCCGGGGCTGCCTGAAGTAGGTACCTGGACCAACAGAACCCAGGTCCCTCTGGAAAAGCAGAAAGTGCTCTGTTACTGCTGAGCCATCTTGCCAGCCCTGGTACATTAGTTTCAAACAATGAAAACCTGTTTCCTAAAGAGAAACAAGAGCTGGCTAGGGTAGATTGTAGTTTCCATTCACAAAAGGGTTAAAGGGGGCTAGGACGATGGCTCATGGGTAAAGCACTTGACATCAAACCTGATCACCTCAGTTTGATCCCCAGGATCCACATGTCAGAAGGACAGAGCTGACTCTTAAGAGCTGTCCTGAGTCTTTCTCATAGGTGCCACGGCATGTGTGCATTCATGCCCATACTGACAGAATAAATACATAAATGTAATTACAGGAGGTTGAGTAGATTCCATGACCAGATGACTAAACCGCATTATCCGCTTGGAAAAGAAAGGAGGGAAACTGACACATCTCACTGCTGGAGGAAAAGAGTGTCACTGCTGCTTACTAGGAATGCTATTAGTGAGGCTACTCCATGCCGTTCGTGGAACATACAGACTTAACCCAGTTCTGAAGGCAGGAACACGGGAGTACGGCTCCCTTCTTTCCATTCCTTCTCTCAAATCTAAAGGAATCAAGTCCAGTCACTTCTACCTTCCAAGTACTTCCATGTCCTCTCCGTCCTCGAAGGCTTTTATTTGGCCTATGATTGGAAATGTTCAACTCTCTCCTATCTTGTCTACTGCTCTGTTCCCAGTACTGCAGTACATACAAGAAAAAAAATCACCAGGTCCTTGTTGGGTGAATTTTAATAGCATTACCTGCTTCCCATTTCAACCCCACTGCTGTTGAGGTTTCTGAGAGTAACTTTGTATTTATTTTCAGGTTCTGGGCTTACTTATCCATACACACCAATGTCACCTCCTGTCATGAAGCCACAAATACCACATCAAAGGGCTCACGGTTCCATGCATTCTTCACCTCTGTGTCCTTGCCTCTTCGGTGCCTCTGTCTGGGCAAGGCCTGGCTCTCACTTGCTCTGGCACACGTCCCTGGGGCAATTTCAAAATCCAGCTCAAAGATGACATTTTTTTGGAGAAGCAACACCTTCAAGCACCTAAGAGTCATTTGTATTTCCAGCGCCTCAGCCCTCCTAGCAATTACTGCCTGTCTTCTACCATCTACTTTCTCTCAGCCCTTTTCTTACAAGAGACTGGCACACAGCAGCCTCTGGGTTAAGTGTTGAAATGACAAACACAGCTTACCAATGTCTATTTAAGTCTAACACCTGTAAAATGCTCTCTGCTGTGTAAGCACAAACTGTACACATTAGGGCTGTTATGAGTTTCCTGCAGTTCTATGACGTTCACATCCAGATTCTTGAAGGCTTCCTTTAAAACTCTTTTTTAAATCAGGTTCTGGGGGCTTAGTTAGCCATAGAGACATCAATGTCAATGTTTTTCTCTACCACTGCAAAGGATCTGGATTATAACTATTTTATTATCTTTTTTATCAAGCACATGCCAAATCAGAAGCAAGAAAAGCTATAATAAATTTATTTAAGGAAAAAAAGATTTTGGGAGGCTTGGTGGTAGTACAAACCTTTGATATTAGTTCTTGAGGGGCAGAAGCAAAGTAGATCTCTGTGAGTTCAAGGCCAGCTTGGTCTATGAAATGAGTTTCAGACCAGCCAGGTAGACATAGTGAGACCCTCTTCTCAAAACCAAATCAAAAGAAAAAAAGATTTCACAGGTCGGAGAGATGGCTCGGTGGGTAAAGGCTCTTCCTGCCAAACCTGATGACCTGAGTTGGACCCACGCATCTCCCAGAGACTGTCCCTTGCAGTCCACAGGAAGGCCATGACAGGCACATGCACACGTGCACGAACACTCACACAAGCACACTCACTCACACAGAACGGATACATATAATAACATCTAAAGGGCTTAATTTCTTTTCTTTTGAATTTTGTTTTTTTCCGGAAAAATCCAAGAATTCATGAACATGCTAAGTCTCTATAACAAAACTTCAGGAAAGCAGACCTGGGGATTAGTAGGCATAATTCATGACGAGAAGGACTCTGAGCTCCTTAAATGAGGGAATTCAATAGTAACCTGGAGGATAATAACCAACTCCTTTCAAGACTGAGATGCTCCCTCCCTGCCCTCCCCCATAGGCCAGTTGTAAAAACTGTAGCTACTTTCATGGTGTTGTACATAAAGTACTGCTCAAACGGGCTCAAGGTAAACAGATTAACTATGCACACGATCCACAGGGAAACTTCCTCTGTACAATCAAACCCAGGGCAGTCTCTGGCAGTGGCCTCTGCTCTGTCCAGATCTACCCCATTATCATCAGCCCTGGGGCGATGGGCTCCTAACTTCCCTCCCTAGGTCAAAAGAGCAAAGTGGCTGCTTTGGACTAAAGGGCAGCTTTGGATTCAGTTCTGAAAGTGACCCAGTACTGCCTTGTGTGTTTTTCTTGATGTTCTCCATAAGATTTGCCATTTCAACCTTTAATACTTCTGGCATACTTTCCTACACAGGAGTTCTGACAGTGCAGAGCAGGGGCTGGGTTTCAGTTTCGTCTGAGGCTAGTTCACTGCCTCCAATTTACACATTGCCTGTGGCAAAAACAACTCCTTTAAACTTCACAGCTTTATTAAATTCATTCTCATTATCTCACATTCCTGCCCCTGCCACCCCCACATCTCTCTGTGACCTCAACACACACACACACACACAAGTGTATATACATACATGGATATAGCACACTCTCCCAGATACACACAACAGTTTATGTACCCTTCTGTAAGCCTGTCACTTTGGCAAGGGGTCTCTCTATTCTTCACTGTTCCAGGGCAACCTCCTTCCGAGTACCTTCATTCCTTGTGACAGTATCTTAACCAAATCCTCCTTAAAATGAACTGACTGCTTGCTTAATCACAACCTGGGACATCACCTTCAAACCACCTAGGTGACTTGAACTGGAAGTCACCTGAGGCCAGCCGAGCCTGTGTCTTACTATCCTGGTAAAAGAGGGGTGTTCTCTGGGGTGGCCATCACTCCTCACCCCCATCTCCATCCTTGGCGCCCTGTGACCCCAGGTCAGGGTCTGCCTGGGCCTCAGAAGCCTTCCCAGGACAGCCATTCCTACAGTAAGGCCAACCCAGCTTCTTCTCCCTTCCTGCAGCAGCTCCTGGAGATGGGGACAGCTAGAACTGCTGTAGTGATGGAGTGGAGTCCGCTGGGGAGAGTCGCCATGCACATCCAGTGCCCGCCACCCAGCCCGGCTCACCAGCTACAGGGATCTGCTCCTCTTTGGGGCACTGCTTCTTTGGCATTTTGTCCCAAAGCTCTGGGTGCCAAAGCCCGCCAGGGACCTGCCAGGGGGCGGGCAGCTCGAGGGTGACGCGCCACCTCGCGACCCGCCAGGCACCATTCAGCTGACATCAGCGCCTGCTCCCGCCCTAGCCTGGGAATTTCCCAGACCACGCCCACTGGGAACGCCTCCCTAAGCCACGCCCACCTCTCCGCCCCTAGGTAGCTCTCCTAAGCCTCTCGGTCCAGGTCCACCTCCGCAGTTCCTTAGGGATGGAAATCTGGCTCACGGGAATTGAGAGGGAGCCCGAGTGTCATAGAGGAGGAGGTAACTACAGTAAAATATTTATCAGACCAAATGGGCCGAGCCCTGGTCTATCTCTGATCTATAGAGAAAGATCAGAATCACATGGGGTCTCAGTCCTTCAAGGGGGTCTCAGGCATCCTCAAAGCAAGGCCTTTATCTTTCTGTCTCTCTGCTTCTCCGCCCACTCCCACCTGAGTGTGTATTTAAACCTTACAGCTAGGCATACCCTCCTACCGATCCTGTCTTCTTCCTGAGGCTTTAATTAAAAAAATAAAAGAAAAAAAGAAAAAAAGAAAAGAAAGACAAGTCTGCAAAACGTGCTTGTGCTCTTGTTCCCCATCTCCATTAGCATATGGTTGCATCAGATGACCCAGGCAGGTGAGATTGATGGATTGATTCCGATTACACTCGGGAAGCAATCTCAACTGTGATGGTGCTATCCCATACTGAAAGATGCCTCTGCTGAGACTGTGGAAAGCAAAGGTAGAAAATAATAGAGAACCCCTCCTGCTTTGCATTCCCAGCCCCTGGGCTTCAGCAAGGTGGCATCACAGGACACAGATGGCATTTGATCAGAAGGGTGAGCTCCAGGCAAAGCGTTGCCTTGACAACCAGACCCCAGTGAAAGGTAAGAAAGTAGAAACTGGGGCCAGCTTCTGGGTGGCTCAGAAGACAGCATGAGCTCAGGTTCTGTGCTCAAGGTCGAAGGGATGTCATAACCAGGGGAGAATTTTGATTCCTGATGAAAGGGCTGCAGGAGAGATAAGGAACGCATGGTTGTGACTGCATGTGTACCTGCACACAGGTTGGAAGGAAAGGTCAGGATCCTCAGCAACACAGCAAGAGACAGCCCAACCTACCCATCTAATAGGATAGACTGAGCACCTGCTGTCTGCTCCAAGACCTGGCCTCAAATGTTAACCCTACAGATGAGCAGAGAAGGCCTGAAAAGCTGTGGTGGGGAGTGGGGGGTGGGGGATGGGGACTTGTCATTTTTATGATATTCTCCACAATCAACACAGAAGGCCTCTGTGAACTCTTATCATGTCTCTCTACTACAAACCAGCCATCTTTGCAAGGGATATCAGGACCTAATATCCTTTTGTTCTCCTGAGTTCTGACACCAGGTCCCTGAGTGTGGTGACAGGCCCCAGAGGTAAGAATGCCACCCTACAGATCTACAGGAGCCTTCCAGTGCCACAGGAAGGCACAGGCTGTTTTACCTGAGCATCTGTCCCACTAGCCTGCTGTACTTTGGGGTTTGCAGAATGTCTGTCTTTATTGGCGTTTACTAATTTGTCATGCAGCTCACAGAACTCAAGGAAACACTTATGTTTACTGGCTATTACAATAATGTATTTTAACAGGCATATATAAATAGCTAGGTGGGGACTTATGCACGGTAAGGTCTGGAAGTGCTCCTAAGACAGAAGATTCTGTCAGCTGTGGAGCTGGGGTGTGTCCTCCTCACTCCTTCCTAGATGCCTCCTTTCCCCAAGTGTTTAGATATCTAGAAACACTTGGGCTGATGATGTAGTTGGAAGGATGCCTTCCCATCATTTATAAAGCTCTGGAATTGGTTCCCAGCATCTTAAGAACCACACAATAGTACTTACTGGAATCCTGTACTGATGGAATGTTAGGCTCAGGAGAACCAGAGATTCAAATTGTCTTTGACTATTACTAATACTAAAGTGAGTTCAAGGCCAGCCTGGGTAACAAGCCTCTCTCCTCTCATTCCCCTTTCTTCCCCTCCGTCCCCTCTCCTCTCCTCTCTCCCCCTCTTCTCTTCTCCCCTCCATCCTCACAGCCACTTCCACTGAGTTGTCAGGACTTTCTCTTTTGACTCTATCGGAAGCCATTGTAAGGTGAAGTACAGTGACAGTTGGGGACACCAAGAATGCAGGGAAGAGGCCACACACCAGCACTGGCTTACAGGGCTTTGAGAGGGAGGGCAGGAGAGGCAGTTTCAGGTAAATAATGTACTCAGGGATCCCTCTGACAATTTGTTCTTCTTGGAGCATATTCCACAAGGCCCCTCACACACACACACACACACACACACACACACACACGAACTGTACTTAGCTACATGATCTTCATTATCTTTCTGTGTGTTATTCTTGGTCAAGATGACCACAATGCCACACCCTGGGCCAGAAATCATCATCTTCTCAGACCTGGCATGATTCTGCAAGTGATTATAAGGACTTCTCTGGATCACCTTGAAGAACCAAAACTGAAAGTGATGACCCATATCTATATCTATATCTATATCTATATATCTATAGATATATATAGATATATATATACATATGTATACACTTACAGATATATGAAACAATTACATACAGCTATAATTACATATACTTTTCACCCCAGTGTCTCACTTCATAGTCAAGGATGGTTTGGAACTCACTACGAAGTTTGCTGAACTGGAACTTGCAGCAATCCTCCTGTCTTAGCCTTCCAGATGCTTACTTAGCATATTCCCAGCCAAGCCTGTTGCAGCTGCTCCAGCTTTGGGGGGTGGTGGCAGCTACTTCTGCTTTTTTCTGTTCTTCATCTTCATCTTTCTTCCTCCTTCCCTCCTCTTCCTCCTTCCCTCGTCTTCCTCCTTCCCTCCTCTTCCTCCTCCTCCTCCTCCTCCTCCTCTTCCTCCTCCTCCTCCATTTTCTTCTTTAACAAGGTCTCATGGTAGAGCCTTGGCTGTCTTGAAACTTGCTATGTAGACTGGGGTAGCCTAGAACTCACAGAGCTCTGCCTGCCTCTGTTACCCTCCTATCCCCAGTCCTGGGGTTAAAGGACTTTGACACCATGCTTTGCTTTATATTAATTCATTCATTTGAGAGCTACTTCAGAAACCCTGGAGGTAAAGTATTCTATGAACCACATATATATGACTCTTAAAATCCCTGAAATTCATGGTTCTGAAACCACCTGAGGATACTTAAGAGTTCCTGGAATGAGACTCACTGTACAAGTTCAAAATTACATGTGACCATTGTTCTGGACTGAACTCCTGAAGTAGATCCTCACATGTCAGGCTGAAGATAAAGTGGAGCTGCTCAGTGTCGCAGTTACTTTCCTGTCACTGTGATAACGTGAAATGACTCCATTTTGTGTTTGCCTGGACAATTTTCAGCCCTCAGCCCTAATCCTCTGAATGGTCACATCTGCCTGGGTAACACAGGTGAGATTTCCCATGCCCTTGACCATGGTCTGGATGTATTAAGCGAAATAATTAAGCAAAATAATAATAGTAATAATAATAATAATAATAATAATAATAATAAGTTAAAGAAGATCTAAGTCAAATACAATTGTTGTGTTATGTCTGAGATAATTACCCTGCTCTACCACCAATGAACATTTCAAGATTATTCTAGTCTTCATGCAACTTTGATGTAAATCATGGTCTTTGTGGGTTTTTGCCTTTAAAAACACTGTGCCTTTCAGCTTGGGACCTTAGACACTTTACAGAGGCAGGAGCCTGCTCTTGGTCTGGGCCATTAATAAAAAGATTAAACAGTTTAGTTAGCTTAATAAGCATGGTTTTCAATAACTGCCTCTTATAAATCATTCCATAATGTCAGGACTACGGTAATATACAGAAGAAAAGCTTGAGAGCCCATCATCATGGCAAAGCACTCAACTGAGAACATGCCTCCCTAAGATCCGGCTGTTGGGCATTTTCATAGTTAGTGATTGATGGGGATGGACCAGCCCATGGTGAGTGGGACCAGCCCATGGTGAGTGGCACCATCCCTGGGCTGGTGGGCCTGGGTTCTAGAGGAAAGCAGGTTGAGCAAGTCATGAGTGGCAAGTCAGTAAGAAGCACTCCTCCATGGCATCCTCTGTGTCAGCTCCTGCCTCCAAGTTCCTGCCCTGCTTGAGTTCCTGTCCTGACTTCCTTGAGTGATGGACTATAACATAGAAGTGTGAGCCAAATAAATATTTTCCTCTCCAGCTTTCTCTTTGTCATTGCAGCAGTAGAATTACAGCATAAGGAAGACACCAAGGGTCTTAAAGATGGTCGATTTCCTCTGGGCGGTGGTGGCGCATGCCTTTAATCCCAACACTTGGGAGGCAGAGGCAGGCAGATTTCTGAGTTTGAGGCCAGCCTCGTCTATAGAGTGAGTTCCAGGACAGCCAGGACTACACAGAGAAAACCTGTCTCGAATACCCCCCCCCAAAAAAAGATCGATTTCCCCTTGAGCCATGCTATATAGATGGGAGGAATAATTATCCCATGAAAGAGATAATCTATGTTTCCTTTCCAGAATCCCTGTTCTCTGTGCAGTTACTTGTGGAGTGTAAAGTTAGAATCCAGTGGTTGCTCAGGCCACAGTGTCTGCACTGGGTCCTTCTCTTGCAGATACCAACAGGCATCCTACTGAGACACTGTTACTCTACTCAGCAAGCTCTTAGATGTCAGGATCTCTCACCTGGGGAAGTAAGTTTACTTCAACAGTGATGTTGGTGGTTATACATCCTCCCTCCACACACCCCTGCTTCCTGTCTTCTTCCTAGAATCAGACTTGGGTTATGAAAGCACCTTCATCTACAGGAATGTATCCACAAAGACTCCACTTCTCCATGAGCCTTGTCATGCTGTCTGTCTTTGGCTTGACTCTTCTCAGAGTCCCTGTCATGCTTGTTGGATGGGATCTGTCTGTCTGTCCATGTACTAGTAACTTTTCTAAATAAAGTCCTTACTCCATAACAATCTATGATCTGAATCTGACAAGTTTTAGGCCACACCTGTGCAGCTGTGTTAGAATGCCTACATTTCTGAGGATTTTTTCCTCCTATTTCTTTCCTAAACATGCTTTGCCTGACCCCTTGGGCTTTCTTACTCTTTCTCTGAAGCACACATCCACATCTTGCCTACCACATGCATGACGTTCATTGCTGAACATGCTGGTTTAACTCAAACTGTGGATTTCTTTCTTCCTTTTCTCTATTGTTCTCTCTCACAGGCAGGGTTTGGTGATTTGATAGGAATGGCCGCCATAGACTCATCTGCACGAATATTGGCCATAGAGAGCAGCCTTGAGAGAGTAGGTGTGGCCTTGTTGGAGGAAGTGTGTCACTGTGGGGGAGGGGGGCTTTGACTTCATACATGCTCAAGCTTTGCCCATTGTGGGACACAATGTCTTGCAGCCTGTGGATCAAGCCTCAGCTCCTCCAGCACTGTGCCTGCCTGGATGCTGCCATGCTTCTGCCATGATGATAATGGACTGAACCTTGAAACTATAAGCCAGCCCTAGTGAAATGTTTCCCTTTAGAAGAGTTGCTGTGGTCATGGGGTCTCTTCACAGCAAAGAAATCTTAACTGAATCACAGGGGTAGAGATTTACAGCTTGTCTGCCTTGGAGTTTTTCTTTGTTTTTCTTTTTTTTTTCTATATTCTTTATTTACATTCCAAAGGCTTTCCCCATTCCCAGTTCTCCCCTCACCATATGTTCCATAAGTCCTTTTCCCCTGCCCATTCCCTGAACATTTTACATGTATCTGAAAAAATTTCCCATTTTACTCTGGTTCAAGATGGATTTCTGTATAAATTTCCTATATATATTCCATAGATTCTTAGATCTGTTCTAATGGTTTTTAGAGCCTTCCTGTATCTACAAAAGTATGTCCAAGTATCTCTGGTTTTACTCTGTATCTTCTCATTCGGTTAGTTTTGGAAATGTTTCCTCAGTTTCCTCTGTCCTTTCCAAGGGCCATGCATTGTGTTCATTTTATTTGTTTTATTATGTTTTGGATTTTGGTTTTACTCATTGTATGTTATGGTCCCTTGGTTAGGTTCAGCCGGACCTTCAGTGTGTTTGTCAGCTACTGCTTAGGGGGTTTGTATGTGGATATTTTTCTATGAACCTGAAGTGCCCTGTGGGACCCTCTTACCTCTCCCTCACTTTTCCATTTGGGAACTGAGAGTGGTGAATCGTCCTCCCAGACCTGCTTATCTGTGTGTAATATCATGCTTTTTTGACCCCAGTATTTTGTCTTTTGGTGTTAGGATGGAAATTGTCAAGCAACTTGCAATCAAGTGAAGAAAGCAGGCAATAAAATAGCTAACCCAGAGGCCAGGACCTCCAAAAGTGCGACCCTTTCAGATATCTCATCATCTTCAGGACCCTTGGCAAAGGCAGATTTCCAGATCTGTGCCACCTCAAGAAGGAGGTGTAGGCCGCTTTCAGGATCTAGGAAAGGGGTGAGGAAAATGACTCAGTAAACCAGACTGAAATTGACATCATTAAACTTCTGGACCATCCAAATGTCATGAAGCTGTTTCACATCGTCAGAACCAGAAAAAAACCTTTATGGTGCTGGAATGTGCTGCTGACAGAGATCTGTTGAGCCACACTCCAAAGGCCAGATGTCTACAGGTGGAGCAGTCCCAGTACATCTTCACACATGGTGTGTTCTGTTCACTAATGAGAACAGCATTGCACACAGCAACATCAAACTGTGAAGTTGGCCTGGCCATCAAGTCACCTCTGGAGAGAAGTGCAAGGGTGATGGTGTTATAGTGTGTGGTGTGGTGAGGACAGATTCCCAACATATTATGTGTGTCAGGGAGGAGCTCTCCAGCTGGATCTGATCATAGCACTGTATTGTCACCTGCAGTTGGCTGTGGTATGCAACAGGGCCTGATACCCTACAATCTTAGATATGTACAGAGCATGCTGTTAACAACATACAGACATTGTTAGCTTAAAAAATATTTAGGACACTCACAAAACATTTCTAGATATCAGTCCTGCCTACACAGCATCTATTCTATGGTGGTATGTACAATCCCAGGTACCAGGACCTGCTAGACCCCCTGACCCCAGTGCCACCTAATACAGGGATACGTATCATGTCTTGCTAGACATCTCACCTCCTGTCATTGACCCATATATTCTGGTAGATTCACATCTTGCTGGACAACTTCTGCCCTGACATAAGAAAGCAAGTAAAAGCTTATCAGTTTAGGTATCAATAGAATTCTTCCCAAGGGGAGACTTAACATTTACCCATCTTCCTACATTCCCAGTGGCAAACTCTGAAAGGATCCACTCTAGGCATCAGTGAGTCCTTACCTACAGAGCATAGGTTATCGGTTACCTGCGGAGGTGCTGTGTTTCTCCCTACCAAGTTATACCAGGAAAGTTATTATGCAGTGAGGCTGACATCTTCCACATGGTTACAGAGATGGAGGTCCCCTCCCCTGGTTTTTCCTGGTCTATATACTCTAGCCCCTCCCCAAAGTCAAGATCAATCAGGAAGGTGTTGCACATATGATTTGCTTGTAGTGAGGACTCTCTTCCTGGTTTGCAGATGGGCCTCTCGTATTGGTACACTGCCCACCAAGGGAACAAAGAGAAAGGTGCACACTCCCACACTCGCACGCACAACACACATACACATACACAGAACACACTACATATACATGATAGAGCACATAGAAGTTCCTCCCTGTTTCTATGTACAAGGGTATCCATGCTCATAACCTAATTATGTCCCAAAGCCTACATCACACCAGGGACCGAGTCTCAGTGTGAAGCGCAGTGGAGCAGGGACAGCACATGTTGTTCCTAACAGAAGACTCTACAGGGAAGTGAACAGAGAGCAAAGGCTGAGAAGTGAGCAGAGCAGCTGGTGCGCAGTGCAGTGAGCAGCAGCCAAATGTGCTTCCATATTTTAAGAGTCTCACTTACCTTTATGTTAACAGGGTGTGCTGGCACGTCTGGCTTCATTTTCCCAAGCATTGTTTGTTTTGTTTTGTTTGTAAGTATTTCTTACAATATATTTTGGTCATATTCGTTCCTTCCTCCAACTTATCCCAAATTCTCCCTCACTACCCAACCAATTTCACATTATTAATTTAAGGGGAAAAAAACAAATAGAACCCATAAAATTAGAGTGGTCTAATAGTTATAATTTTAAAACCTGACTTGCATTTAGAAAACTATCTAATACAAGTAGGAAAGCTTTGAAGGTAAAGTTTTACAAAATGATGAAAAGATATATTTAATAGTCCTAAATTTAAAATAGTAATATCATCTACATAACTGAAAAGAATCAGTTTAATAATGGTAATAGCTATTATAATTGATATATATTAAGTATAATGAAAATGAGAATTCAATATACTACTTTAAGGTTCAATATTATAGAATTTTAGGGCTTTCTTTTCTCTCTGAGTTTTGATAGCTGTACAAAAATAAATGGGAAAAATAAAATTATTTTGAGGGATGAACTAGTTGATGTCCTTCCATACAATATTAAGACCTATGGGACTGGAGAGGTGGCTCAGTAGTTAAAAGCACCAGCTGCCATGGACAGGACCAGAGTTCAATTCCCAGCACTCACATAGTGACTTACAGCCATGTGTAACTCAATTTCCAGGGGGAAAGTGCTAGGCTAGAATAATTTTTTGCCAAGATATACAAACAATAAAGTGCTCACATTCCTGTAAATCAATAAAGATAAATGCTGTTAAAAGTGCAGGAGAATGGTTTGGCTGCATGTAATCAAACAGAAATATGAACAGACACCAGACATAATAAAAGTCCCTAACCGCATCACCTAATACTACAGTTATTGAAGTGAGTGAACTTTGGAAAAGAGTCCTCAAGGGCCACAAAGCACACAAGCTATTAATCGCATCATGCAGGGAAGAAGCAGGTTTGAGGGCAGTCACAGCAATTAAACAAGGGATTATGAACATCTGTCACCTTTGGAATGAATAGGGAAATCTGGGCACATTAAAATAGTATGAAACTACTTAATACAAAAGATTCAGATGTGGCTCTACTGAGCAAGGATGCATCATCCTATGATGCAGTGTTAAATGGCAGATGCCAGACAGAGAGGAGACACAGTATGAGCCGGCCAGGCTGCTCTGCTGAGCAGTACAAGCTCAGTGAATCACCATTCTACTTAAGAGAGGAGGTTCCTAAATCATGGTGGCATCCCTGTGGTTGGTAGCCACGATGATGGAGGAACACATGGGCTGTGAGGGGCTGACAGCATCCTGCACCGTTACCCTGGGTGTTTGTGTACTTGATTGTATTATAGTAACGCATTGACATCCCATATATATTTTGCTATATTTTCTTTATTTCACAGTAAAAACAAATATATGAAGAAAATGTAAAAGAAGTAGTGGAGATGAGATCTGGTGAAGCAATGGGGGATGAGAAATGGATTGTTTCATTTGGGGCTTTGCAGGAGGGATGCAGAATTGAAAAAAATATTGTAGGAGGGAAGGGAGGCTGAATTTTGACAGACAAAGTATAGATATAGGGTCTGTGGTCTCCTCAGAGCCCACAGGATTGGAACGTAGGAATGTAGGTTTCCAAATTATCTACAAAGAAACCTTCCACCAGGAAACAATCTACAATCTGACAGACACTCCCTACACCAGAGGGGCACTGGCTCAGCATCATATGAGCTGCATGTCCACATGTCAGCAAGGTGATGGCCTGGACAGGATGGTCCAGGCCTCCAGGGAGGGCACTGAGTGACTCAATGGCATGTCTGTGGTTTCTCTGCAGGCTCTGCTGTGTTTCTGGGCATGCCTGTGTAACACGGCCCTCAGTAACGATCCATGGTCACACACTGCATGTTCTAGTGGACCCTGCTGCAGTCAGAGAGGAAGGCAGACTGAGGTAAGTGTTGATGGGGGCTCCGCCTGCATCAAAGTGAGTAGGGGCTCCTGGGATAGGTGTTCTCTATGCCTGTCCTGTAGATGCAGGTAGAGGTTCTCCTACCTTGGAACTGGGGATGAAAGTGTGATTGTTATCTCTACACATCATTCTGTACAGTGACGCAAATATCAAGTAGGGACAGTGAAGGGAACATATTGGGCCACAGACCTGGGTGTGGTCTTCACATGGATGGCTCATCCTGAGTAAAGTGTAGCCTTTTGTTGTCTCTGTCATAACAGAGGGATCAATACTAACTGGACAGCGACAGGACTGTGTGGGGCTGACACCTCAAAGTGACCGTGCCTTCCCACATGCCCTGCCTCTCCATCAACCACACTGAGACCGAAGCAATGCTGACCTTCCCCTGCTCCATCACTGTAGGACAGAAACCACTGTGCTCAAAGGCAGGAGCATGAACCAGGAAGCAGCTCCCATCTGGGAAGGAGCCGTGAGCAGGGAGGGAAGATCTCCAGAAAGAAGAAGGGTTTCCTTGCAGGGACAAAAGCAATTTTATTACCAGGAGGCATGGGGAAACCAGGGCTGGGCAGATGGAACATCTACTAGAAAATCCTGGTGTAAGAAGGCAAGGATGGCCTGAGCCACCTGCTCCTTGACCTATTCTGGTAAGGTCTACCTGGGGTCAAAGGCTCGCTGGGCAGCAGTTGAAGGCCAAGAACAGTCCATTCCCCTTGTGTTCTCTTTGAGCCTCTGAAATTAGCCACTGCCCATTGCTTTCTTTGTACTTTGGTGTGGGTCAAAGGCTTTATGTTCAACACCTGACTGCTGTTCATCTCCAATTTCTCTGCATGTGAATGAATGATTGTGCCCCTTGGGGCTTCTATATGGACCGTGGTCCATTACAATATTTGTTATAATTTTACCTGGGTCAAAGTCTCTCTTGTCTGCAAGACGTGATGCCTGCTTGTCTCCAATTTCCCTGTACCCACATGGAAGTTCTTTTCCCTTGGACATGTGGAGCTGGTCAAAGCCCATTTCTCTCTTCTCTTGGTTCAAATGTTGGTCACAGACTCTTTGGACTTTGGTCCTTGTCAGCAATTCATCTCCAATTCCTCTATATGTGAAGGGATAGTTATGCATCTCAGGGCTGGTGTGGTCACAGTTCCTTTTGCTTGCTGCTCTGCTGTGGTTTGTGTCATAGAGACCCTCAGACGCGTGGGACGAGCCATCGAGCTGGGATGTCAGTGATTCCCCTTCACATGTGTTTGCTGTGTCCCCTTCAGTGTTCTCAACTACATGGAACAGTATATTTACAAGGGACTGCCATTCATATATCATACTGCAGATGACCGTTTTCCTTGTTAAGACTTCCTCTGTCTGCTCAGCAACTGCTGGGGGCCAATCATTCTCTAAAGAACTCCCTTGCCTGGTATAGTTTGTGCTGCGGTTTTCTTGTACAGCACTTCTCGTGGTGTTCTTCCAAGAGCTTTTACAAGTAGCCTCTCCTTTTTCTGGTATCTGAGTCTTGGTTGTATCCCTGAGCTGTGTAGAGCTCAGGAGAGAAGGTCTTACTCTCCCAAGACTTTCTCCCTGGCTTATGGCTCTAGATCCTATAGTACTCTGACTCTCTTCATGGGGATGAACCCCCTTGAAACACTTCCCTTTGATCTTATCTTTCAGGACTCTGTTCTCTTGAGTATCCACCTTCTCAGATCTCCTCATGAAGACATCGCATAAGCCCTGGGAAGTCTTTGGGTTTTGGCATGTATTCTGAAAGATGGGCAGAGAGTGCTGGGAAGGCAAGCTGACCTTAGAAGGGTGTACTGTACTGGGGCCATCCGGATGATGTCTCACAGGCCAGGCCTCTGGCTGCTTGTCTGAACTCAAAATAATCTTACTGTACCCCTGTGTTTTTCGAGTTGCGTCCTGTGGGTGTTGTGGGGTAGGTGTTTGGAGATGAACTGGGCTTCTGTTGGACCGTAAAGACCCAAAGACCCTGGGACTCATATTGATGTCCTGACCACTGTGAATCTCACTGGATCCCAGACTCACTCTCCATGTACAAGGTGGCTCTTCTTTCCCTTCAACATTGTTAGTTTGTTTGGCTGCTGAAGATGGAGCCCTTTCTCCAGTCCTTACCATTGTCACAATCTGGGGGTGATGTCCTAAGTCCACCTCCTGAAAATTTTTCTGTGGTACATGCTTGGCCATTTTGGGATTGGTATTTGGTTGTGGGCTGCCTTTTCCAATGCCTCGGAGAGTCCTGCTTTGGTGGGGATTTGCTGCCTGGATGTAGGAAGCAGGTCACTGAACACTCAGGTATCTCTGCTGTGGGTCTGGATGGGCCTTTGAGGCCCCATGGCTGGCAGCAGGTGGATGGGTTCTTTGGGTCTCCAGAACTTCTGCATGTATACACCCAGCTCTTTGGATCTTGATGATGCAAATTATCCAGGACCATGGCAGCCTTGGAATAGTATTTAGCCTTGGGATCACAGATGGGTGAGGAGGGATACACACCTGTGGAAGTTGTGAGACTGAAACCTCTGGTGGGGATAGATCCCTTGCCTCAATCTGCAGATATGGATCCATTCTGCGTTTCACTGGAAATGCTGTGATATGGAACGAAGCTCACCAGGGTTCATGCAGGACAGCTTGTCTGTCCTCAGGGCAGGGTTCCTGGGTTTCAGCCCTTCCCCAGGGCTGCTGCTTGAAGTGTAAGGTACCTCTTTTTGCCCCAAAACCAAGAAATTTCTTGATGGTGTTATACACATTATACATTGCTGTGTCCTTTTTTAAGGGCAGCCCCATGGGCACAGACACCATTATTCTGCTCCAAATGTAGTTTTTGGCATTGAGGATGGAGGGCTGGGCAGGCTGGGATAGTTGAGGCCTGCTCTTGGAATAATGATCTCTATTTACAGGGAAATGTCCATGAAGCTGGGTCAGTTTCCTGGATGGGAGGAATCTGATGGGGGCTCCTTGCTGTTCTCCCACATTAGTTGTCTTGTGTGTATTCTGTGGCTCCTCATGGTCCTGGAGCATCTAGCAGTGCTCAGGATGGATGGAAACTGTCATGATAGTTTTAGTGGGCAGGATGCCCCTGGGCAAGTTCCCAGTGGGTGTGCTAATGGGTTTTTGGTCATCATAACCTTTGGTGTATTGTGAATACAGTCCATGTTTTTGGGATAGGCTTTCAATTGGTAGGGATGACTGTATCCTTCTCTCAGTAGGATAGGACATGTCACCCTGGCCCTAATCTTGAAGCAAGGAGGTGTTTGTTTTGAGGTGGAGCTTTGGAGGATTTTCTTTTCTTGGACCCATTTCTCACCTGTCAAGTTTGGTATTGCAAGTTGGTGAGGTAATGGCTGGTACCTGGAACTCTGTGGAGTTTCTTTAGCCTGTGATTGAGCTTGGGCAGGGTCATTGGTATCAATAAACCTCACATATTTATGTTTTGCCAAGTGAGGACTTTTGAGGACCTGGACAGTAGCACCAACTGATTCAGAGAAAATAGAGGATATGCCCCAGAAAAGTCTTCTGAAGTTGTGCTGCATAATGTCCTCCAGGACCTTGAGGTAAAACAACAGATGAGGGTGTTGAAGGCATTCCCTTTTCTGATTAGGGTTCCAAGAGGGTTTTGGTGTGGAGTCCTTGCCAGTTTGCTTGGTGACACTGTAAAAGACAGGAGACAAAAGCATCAGCCCCAAGCAGAGGATCACGTGGCCCCTGTCTTTGTAAATATGGTTCTTATACTCGTATAGTCCCTCCATTGCCTCCATAGACCATGCCCCTTAGTGTCATATCCACCAGGGCTGTCTTCCAATCCCACACTGCGTAGCATCTTCACTATGAAGATCCCCAGACCCTCAGCTCACATTCTAGCATGCAAAATTCCATAATACAAAGATTTCTTACTTTTTCTTAGGTTGTGAAGGAGTCTTGGTCTCTTCCACATCTTTCCCTCCATCTTTACAACCTGGAAATAGTTATGTAGGATCAGGATGAGAATGAGAACACAGAGGACTGAGGCTTCTCTCTTATGACAATGCATGCAAGATTCTACTTCCCAACCACCATATTCAAAGGACACTGAATGTGAGCAAAGGGGATGGAGGGACCTCATCACCACATTTACACTTTCCTTGCTCTTCCCTCAACCTGTGTAATTCCATTTACAACATTGTAATGGCCATGGGATCAGTTATGGAAAGAGAATTGCAGCTGAGAAATTGAAGCTACCTGCTGTTGGGTGGCCCTGGGCTCCCCCATGCATGGGTTCCACTGCCTTGAGCAACACTCCCGTGTGTAGCACCCAGCCCAGGCCAACCATAGCTCCTTTCAATCCCCAAACCTGGGGATTCCATAATGCTAATTTCCTTCCAAGGAGCCCCCTCTTCTTTCCTGCATACCATGTCCTCTTCACTGAATTGCAGGCCACAGGGAATTTCTCCACAGGAATACAGAAGCCTACCTTTTCCAGTGGCAGGTTTCTTCCTGGTCGTCTTCTGCCACCTTTTTACATCCTGCCATTTAAAAATAACACAAATGAGATGGCGACCCTTCTTCCTCTCTCTGTTAAAGAAGCTTCCTGCTCTCTGTGGTCATGGGTAACATGGAACCTGCATTTTCCAGGAAGTGTCCTCTCATCATCCTTGACTCAGCCACACTGTGCATAAACACAGTTCTTGTGACCTTGCTGGAAAAGAGGAGAAGGCACTGTCTACGCCACAGTTCCCACACATGTCCTCAGTCAGTTTTCCTCAGACAGGATCCTACCCAAGGCTGAGCTCTGCAGCTGCCTCTGGGCAGTCCAGTGATATCTGCTTCCTCAGACCATAGGAGATTCAAGCCCTGATCTTAGGACCTTGGTCTCATCACCTGCTTCATATCAGCTTAACCCCAACAAAAACATGATTGTTCATATGATTATGAACAGAGGACAGATCATCTTTTTCTGAACTTGTCCTGTGTCCCCACCTACTCAGAAATGCAGTCTGTCAATGGAACCTCACTCATCCTTAGTGGCCTCTCTGCCTTCTTGAACAGATGCCTCTCCCTTATCTGTAGCTTGACTTAACTAAATTGTCAGTTCATCTTTCTCCCATCCTTCTTCCACCCATTCTATCCCCTAACACTCGATATGAGAGAGAAGGATAGAGGGGGAAAGGGGAGATGGTATTGTTAGAGTACTTTCTCCTGATTGGGAAGGGGGGTGAGTTGCTTGGGGAAATTTCATCTTCACTGTCAACCTATCAAATTCCTTTTTCTTCTTTCTTGTGTGCACACAACTACTGAAAAAATCCACAAAGACCAGCAAGCGATAACAACCAACAGTAAAGGATAACCCACCATGTCTCCCAAGAACCTAGCATTTGTATATTCTCTAAAATTTCCCCAGAATTCCAAAAGGTACTAGAACAGGGAAAATATCAGCTATGTGCAAAAATCATGCCCCAGTTGTAGACAATTTGAGGCAGATCCATATTTCATATCTGAGAGTATAACAAAATATATTCTCATGTTAATGTTTTTTTTTTAAATACTAAAATGGTCACTAAACCCGATTTCTTAGGAAATGTGAGAGAAGCAGTCATGAACAACAGACTGCTGCCCCATTGCTCTCCTCACCTTTGGGATGTCACTTTTGCTTCAAGATGCTGGTGAGACTGGGTACTCCTTCAGGAATGGGATTAGTAGCAGAAAGAGCCCAGCTCCACATATAATGCCAATGCTCACGTCCATTGCTATGGCCATGGTGCTGGAACTCATGCACGAATCAATAACACTATTCATCAGAACAAGAAAATTCTCCATCTTCTGAATCTCAGTGCGGCTCTCAGGCCACTGAGTCCTGGGCTGCAGCGTGAGATGTAGCAGGAGGGCTCAGGCCACATCACACAGCTATGACTTCCTCATCACAAAGAGCTCCTGGCAGTAGAGAGAGCCACAGCCTGTCCCCAGCCTCCAGCTAAGCAGTGCCTCCTGTGTCCTTTCCCTGCTCCCTCCTGCCAAATCCTGCTGCTGAAACCAATCAAAAGTGGAAAAGAGCCTTGGACTCATTAGCATGGGGTGAGATTTCCTAGACAAAACTCAGACTATAAGATCAAGAATTGATAAATGGAGCTACTGGCAGTAGAGAGAGCCACAGCCTGTCCCCACCCTCCAGCTAAGCAGCGCCTCCTGTGTCCTTTCCCTGCTCCCTCCTGCCAAATCCTGCTGCTGAAACCAATCAAAAGTGGAAAAGAGCCTTGGACTCATTAGCATGGGGTGAGATTTCCTAGACAAAACTCAGACTATAAGATCAAGAATTGATAAATGGGACCTCATGAAACTGAAAAGCTTGTGTAAGGTGTCTGACACATGGACACCTCTGTCCATGTGTCAGAAATAAGATAGTTCCTTATCTCTGAGCCTCAGTACTCCTCTGTGTAGGCATACATTGTGTTCAACCTACTTTAACCAGGGATAGCCAGGTGGTGGTGGCACACGCCTTTAATCCCAGCACTTGGGAGGCAGAGGCAGGTGGATTTCTGAGTTCAAGGCCAGCCTGGTCTACAGAGTGAGTTCCAGGACAGTCAGGTCTATACAGAGAAACCCTGTCTCAAAAAAAGGGGGGGAGTTAAATTCCCCTCTAGCCCACCATCCACCAGATGATACCTTGGTCAAGGAAGAAATAAAGAAATCAAAGACTTATTATAATTCAATGAAAATGAAGGTACAACTTACCCAAATCTATGGTACCTGTATACACTCATTGCTCCAGTGTCGGGGAATGCCATGTCAGGGAAGTGGGAGTGGGTGAGTTAGGGAGCAGGGGCAGGAGGGATTGGATAGGGGGTTTTCAAAGGGGAAATATAGAAAGGGGAAAACATTTGAAATGTAAATAAAGAAAATATCTAAATTAAAAAAATAGTGCTTCACAGCTATTCTAGATTCCTGTATTGTGAATTCTCTGTTTAGCTCTATACCCAATTTTTTGATTGGGTTGTTTGGGTTTTTGGAGGTTAGCTTCTTGAGTTCTTTATATATTTTAGATATTAGTCATCTATCAGATGTGGGGTTACTGAAATTTTTTCCCAATCTGTAGGTTGCCAATTTGTCCTATTGACTATGTCCTTTGCCTTACACAAGCTTTTCAGTTTCATGAGGTCCCATTTATCAATTCTTGATCTTATAGTCTGAGTTTTGTCTAGGAAATCTCACCCCATGCTAATGAGTCCAAGGCTCTTTTCCACTTTCTCCTCTATTAGATTCAATGTATCTTGTTTTATGTTGAAGTCCTTGATCCACTTAGACTTCAGCTTTGTGCAAGATGATAAATATGGATCTATTTTGATTTTTCTACATACTGACCACCAGTTAGACCACCACCATTTATTGAAGGTGCTTTCTTTTTTCCATTGTATATTTTTGGCTTCTTTGTCAAAGATCATATATCCATAAGTGTGTGAATTTATTTCTCAGTCTCCACTTCTGTTACATTGATCCACCTGACTGTCTGTATCTATACAATACTGTTTTTCTCACTATTGCCCTGTGGTGTAGCTTGAGGATGGGAATAGTGATTTCCTTAGGGGTTCTTTTATTGTTAAGAATTGTTTAAGGTAAGCCTGGGACTATGTTAATCCTACCAATCCATGAGCATGGGATATCAATTAATTTTCTGATGTCTTCTTTGATTTCTTTCTTGAGAGACTTGAAGTTCTTGTCATACAGATCTTTAACCTGTTAGAATTACTCCAAGATATTTTGTATTATTTGTATAAAGTAAAGGTATGTATGTAAAGTATGTGTCTATGTAAAGTATGTTGTTTCCATAATGTCTTTCCCAGTCCATTTATCATTTGTATAAAGGAAGGCTGCTGATTCATTTGCATTAATTTTATATGTGGTCACTTTGCTGTAGAAGTTCTCTGGTAGAATTTCTGGGGCTGCTTATAGATACTATCATATCATCTACAAATAGTGATGCCTTGATTTCTTATTTGCTGCTTTGTATCCCCTTAATCCCCTTTTGTTGTCTTATTACTCTGGCTACAACTTTGGGAACTATATTGAATAGATACTGGGAGAGTAGTCAGCCTTGTCCTGTCCCTGATTTTAGTGGGATGTCTTCAAGTATCTCTCCATTTAATTTGGTATCTGCTGTTGGTTTGCTGTATATTGCTTTTATTATGTTTAGGTATGGGCCTTGAATTCTTGTTCTTTCCAGGACTTTTAGCATGAAAGGATGCTGAATTTTGTCAAATGCTTTTTCTGCATCTAATGAGATGACCATGTGGTTTTTTTTTTTCTTTTAGTTTGTTTATGTAGTGGATTACATTGATGGATTTCCATATATTGAACCATCCCTGCAACCCTGGGATGAAGCCTACTTGATCATGGTGAATGATCATTTTGATGGGCTCTTGGATTAGGTTGGCAAGAATTTCATTTAGTATTTTTGTATCAATATTCATAAGGGAAATTGGCCTGGAGTTATCTTTCTTTGTAGGATCTTTGTGTGGTTTTGGTACCAGCGTAATTGTGGCTTCGTAGAATGAGTTGGGCAGTGTTCCTTCTGTTTCTATTTTGTGCAATAGTTTGAAGAGTATTGGTGTTAGGTCTTCTGTGAATTTATGATAGAATTCTGCACTAAAACCATCTGGTCCCGTACTTTTTTTGGTTGGGAGACTTTCTATAACCCCTTCTATTTCTCTAGGGGTTATGGGACTGTTTAGCTGATCTAATTGATCCTGATTTAATTTTGGTATTTGGTATCTGTCTAGGAAATTGTCCGTTTCCTTCAGATTCTCCAGTTGTGTTGAGTATAGGCTTTTGTAGTAGGATCTGATGATTTTTTTAATTTCCTCAGTTTCTGTTGTTATATCCCCCTTTTCATTTATAATTTTGTTATTTGGATAGTGTCTCTGTGCCCATTGGTTAATCTGGCTAAGGGTTTATATATCTTGTTGATTTTCTCAAAGAACCAGCTCCTGGTTTTGTTGATTCTTTGTATGGTTCACTTTGTTTCTACTTGATTGATTTCAGCCCTTAGCTTGATGATTTCCTGTCTTCTACTCCTCCTGGGTGAATTAGCTTCTTTTTGTTCCAGGGCTTTCAGGCATGCTGTTAAGCTGCTAGTATATGCTCTCTCCTGTTTCTTTTTGGAGGCACTCAGGGCTATGAGTTTTCCTCTTAGCACTGGTTTCATTGTGTCCCATAGATTTGGATAGGTTGTACCTTCATTTTCATTGAATTCTAAAAAGTCTTTGATTTCTTTCTTTATTTCTTCCTTGACCAAGGTGTCATTGAGTAGAGTATTGTTCAGTTTCCATATGTATATGGGCTTTCTGTTGTTTTTTGCTATTGAAGACCACTTTGACTCCACAGTGATCTGATAGGAGGCATGGGATTAGTTTGATCTTCTTATATTTGTTTACATCTGTATTGTGAACAATTCTGTGATCGATTTTGGAGAAGGTACCATGTGGTGCTGAGAAAAAGGTATATTCTTTTGCTTTGGGATGAAATGTTCTATATATATATATGTTATATAGATATAGATATAGATATACACATATATACGTATATATACATATGTGTATATATACGTATATATGTATATATATGTGTGTGTGTGTGTGTGTGTGTGTGTGTGTGTGTGTATGTATATAAAACTGTTAAAACCAATTGGTCTGGTCTGATGCTTCAATTAGTTTCACTGTGTCCCTGTTTAGTTTCTGGTTTCCTGGTCGGTCCATTGAGGATAGTGGAGTGTTGAAGTCACCCACAATTAATGTGTTAGGTGTAATGTGTGCTTTAAGCTCTAGTAGAGTTTCTTTTATGAATGAGGGTGCTCTTGCATTTGGAGCATAGATGTTTAGTACTGAGAGTTCTTCTTGGTGGATTTTTCCTTTGACCAGCAAGAAGTGACCTTCTGTGTCTCTTTGGATGACTTTAGGTTGAAAGTCAATTTTATCTGATATTAGAATGGATATTCTGGCTTGTTTCCTGAGACCATTTGCTTGTAAAATTGTCTTCCAGCCTTTTACTCTGAGGTAGTGTTTGTCTTTGACACTGAGATATGTTTCCTGTATGCAGCAAAATGTAGGGTCCTGTTTCTGCATCCAGTCTGTTAGTCTATGTCTTTTTATTGGGGAATTGAGTCCATTGATGTTAAGAGATATTAAGTAAAAGTAATTATTACTTCCTGACATTTTTGACGCTATTTTTTTATATTTGAGTGGTTATCTTCTTTTGGGTTTGATGAGAGGGGGTTTCTATCTTGCTTCTTCTGGGGTGTGGTTTCCCTCCTTGTGTTGGTGTTTTTCCCCTATTATCCTTTGTAGGGCTGGGTTTGTGGAAAGATATTGTGCAAATTTGGTTTTGTCATGGAATACCTCGGTTTCTCCATCTACGGCAATTGAGAGTTTTTCTGGGTAAAGTAGTTTTGGCTGAAATTTGTGTTCTCTTAGAGTCTGCATGATATCTCCCAGGATCTTCTAGCTTTCGTGGTCTCAGGTGAGAAATCTGGTGTAATCCTGATAGGTCTTCCTTTATATGTTACTTGGCCTTTTTCTCTTACTGACTTTAATATTCTTTCTTTGTTTAGTACATTTGGGGTTTTGATTATTATTTGGCAGGAGGTATTTCTGTTTTGGTCCAGTCTGTTTGGAGTTCTGTAGGCTTCTTGTATATTCATGGGCATCTCTCTCTTTAGGTTGGGGAAGTTTCCTTCCATAATTTTGTAGAAGATATTTGCTGGCCCTTTAAGTTGCATATCTTCCCTCTCATCTATATCTATAACAGTTAGGTTTGGTCTTCTCATTGTGTCCTGGATTTCCTGGATGTTTTAGGTTAAAAGATTTTTGCATTTTGCATTTTCTTGGACTGTTGAATCAATGGTTTCTATGGTATCTTCGGCATCTGAGATTCTTTCTTCTATCTCTTGTATTCTATTGTTGATATTTGCATCCATGGCCCCTGATTTCTTCCCAAGGTTTTCTTCTCCAAAGTTGTCTCCCTTTGTGGTTTCTTAGTTGTTTCTACTTCTGTTTTTAAATCCTGGATGGTCTTGCTCAGATTTTTTGCTTGCTTGTTTGTATTTTCATGTAATTCTTTAAGGGATTTTTGTGTTTCCTCTTTCATGACTTCTACTTATTGTCCCATGTTCTCCTGTATTTCTTTTGTAATTCCCCCTAATTGGCTTGTATTTTTTGATCCATATTCTCCTGAATTTCTTTAAGTGATTTTGTGTTTGCCTTGTAAGGGCTTCTAATTTTTTATCCGTTTTCTCCTGTATTTCTTTAAGAGATTCATCTATGTGTTCCTCTAACAGCATCCTGCCTAGTGATTTTAGATCTGAGTCTTGTTTTTCTGGTGTGTTTGGGTAGATAGGACTCACTGCTGTCAGGGAACTGGGTGAGGATGCTGTCATATTGCCTTGATTTCTGTTAGTAAGGTTCCTACGTTTGCCTTTTGCCATCTGGTTATCTCTGGTGTTAGTTGGTCCTGTAGTCACTGCCTGGTGCTTGAACCCCCTGTGGGCTCGTAAGGCTATTTCCCCACCACTGGATAACTGGGTTTCCCCTGGCACAAATTGCTGATGTGTTGTTCTCCTCTTGGGTGCTATTGAACCCCTGGTGTATCTTGCTCCAAGCAATGTTATATTCAGTTATCTCTGTGGACCTGATGCTGCTTGTCTTCTCTGGTTTTGCTTGCTTAGTTGAGTCAGGATGCCAGCAGTGGCCAAGGGGAGTGGGGAGTACAGGGTCAACCCATGCCCTGCTGGAACACAGGAACCACTGCTCTGCCAAGCTCCCATTCTTAGATGACTGCTTGGCAGCCTGAGTCCCCAGAGATCTTAAGCTTGGGAGATCAGGGTATCTGGTTCTGCAAGTTCAGTCTAAGTGGCTGCCACCAAGATGGCCGCTATTTCAGGGAGTGCAGGGTCCCCCTCAGGGTGCAGAGCCCAGAGCCCATGCCTGGTTGGGACCCAGGAACTGCTGCTCTGCCCAGATTGCTGCTTTGTGTCCTTGAGTCCCCAGAGATCCTAAATTCTGGATATCATGGGTACCTGGATCTGCTTGCTTAGTACAGTCAGCTGCAAGGTTGTAGGCGGCAGCTGCGGGGAGTGAGGAGTGCAGGGTCTCCCACAGGGCGGAGAACCCATGCCCTGCTGGAACACAGGAACCACTGCTCTGCCAAGCTCCCATTATTAGATGACTGCCTGGCGGCCTGAATCCCCAGAGATCTTATGCTTGGGAGATCTCCGGTATCTGATTCTGCAAGCTCAGTCTAAGCAGCTGCTACCGAGATGGCCGCGGATGCAGGGAGTGCTGGAGTTTTTCTTTTAAACTCTAATAAAATTCGTCTCAAGCTTTCTTCTGAGTCCATTCTTAAATTCTTTTATTAGCAAGACTAAGAAAACCACAAGGGGAATCCCAGTTTACACAGTAACCTATAGCATACAAGGTGGGACTCCCACAAATGTCCAATAACATTATAATCACAGAACAATAAAAAGTCACAAATAAATTAATTTACTGATTCTGTTAGTGGGGACATTGGAGAGGTGAGCTACATACAGCAATGTGGGAGGAAACCTCTTGGATGGATTTCAGATATCACATAATTCTGAGTTTTCTGATTGGTGGAGCCTAGAAGGATGCCTTGTAGTTAAAAAATTCCTATAATAGAATATTAGGCCAGATAAAAGACTTAATGTAAATGTCAACAGTCTCATGACCCAAAGTTACCCTTGTCACATAGTATTCCAACTTGTGGTCATCAGACACGAGTGCTGGGGCTGGGGGGGTGGGGGGGGTGGGGGGGAGGTGCTAATTCCACCAGCCTAGCATAAGATCACTACCACATTGCCAAATTTAAATCAATCTTTAATTAAATACTCATCAGGAAGATGGACTCTGGCCAGCTCCACTCCCAGGTTCCCAGGAAATGGCCTTAAGCTACATTTTGCAGGGACTATAAAAGGCAAACCCACAGAACCACCATATTTTCTGCCTGGTCAAATCAGGGGAAAGCATATATCCTAACATACTTCCTGCATTCATACTTCCTGCACATCTGATGCAAAAAACTGTGTAAGGGAGTGTCTCAGTTAGGGTTTTACTGCTGTGAACAAACACCATGACCAAGGCAACTCTTATAAGGACAACATTTAATTGGGGCTGGCTTACAGGTTCAGAGGTTCAGTCCATTATCATCAAGGCAGGAGCATGGCAGTGTCCAGGTGGGCACAATGCATGAGGAGCTGGGAGTTCTACATCTTGTTCTGAAGGCAAAAAGGAGAAGACTAGCTTCCAGGCAGGTAGAAGGATGGTCTCCAACCTTCAAGAAGGCCACACCTCCTAATAGTGCCACTCCCTGGGCCATGTACATTCAGGCATAGTACAGGAGGAGCTGAGAGTTCTACATCTTCATCTGAAGGCTGTTACTGGCATACTGGCTCCCAGGCACCTAGGATGAGGTCTTAAAACCCACACCCACAGTGACACACCTACTCCAACAAAGCCCCACCTCCTAATAGTGCCATGCCCTAGGATGAGCATATATAAACCATCACAACTAGTAAAAGGCCCTGAGTAAGGGTTCAACCTGTAGCCCAGACAAACATACCAAGACTGGCTTCCTGAAAAGCCAGCTCCCAATAGGAGTTGGATTTTTAGATGTTAGGTCAGCACTCTGTAAATATTAGTATCAGGGTGTTATGTGGTGGGTGGTCCCCCATAGCCTTGAGTGCTTGAACACTTTGTCTCCAGCTGCTGCTGATGTTGAGAGGTTCCAGGACCTTTGGGATGTAGTGGGTTGTTCTGATGTTGCTTGTACTCAAATGCTGAATACAGTACCCCAAGACATGGTTACACCAAGACAAGCAGATCTTTAGGAGAACCAGCTTTTCTTGTGTAAACCTTGTTCCTTAATTTAAAACTATTAGTTGAATAAAAATGGCTCCAACCAATTATTGGATGCAATAGTTATAGGTGGGTTGTTAGTTACCTGGTTGGGGTTTGCAGCTAGAGAGGAGAGAGGGAAAAGGAGAGAGGAGAGGGGAGAGGAGAAAGGGAAGATGGGAGAGAGGAGAGAGAAGGTTGCAGAAGAGAGTTTTGGGTTTGTCCTTTTGTGTAAGAGATTTATTAGAAGATTCACTGACATTAAA
This sequence comes from Apodemus agrarius, assembly GCA_964023405.1. Taxonomy (NCBI): domain Eukaryota; kingdom Metazoa; phylum Chordata; class Mammalia; order Rodentia; family Muridae; genus Apodemus; species Apodemus agrarius. The sequence continues at coordinate 68,091,841 of OZ030019.1, read as the reverse complement.
GACAAACACATGGCTAATACTCTGAGTGGGGGTTGGTGTGGCAATGGACTACTCTGTGCCTGAAGATTGTGGGTTAGTTTGACGCCAGGAACGTCTCCTTTGGGTGCACTCATATGGGTGGGAATTAAGTTGCTCCAGGTGGCCCTTTGAAATCCAGGTACTGAACATCCTGAGGTATGTAAATTTTCCTGGGGGAAGTAAGAATAGCCCCCATATTCTCCTGGAATCCAGGCACCCAGGGAGTCTGTTTAAGGGGTTAGAGGTTTTCTGCGGGGCTCATAGTAGTAGGATTTACTGTTTTCATTTGTAAAAAAAAAGAGGCTGCAATGAGTGTGACCTGAGAGGGAGTGTGTATATATGTGAGTGTAGGTGTGTATCTCTGTGTGTCTGTGTGTCTGTGTGTGTCTGTGTATGCATATGTGTGTATGTGTGTATATGTGTGTATGTGTGTATATGTGTGTATGTGTGTATATGTGTGTATATGTGTATGTGTGTATATGTGTGTATATTTGTATGTGCTTATGTGTGCATATGTGTATATATGTTTATATGTCCATGTGTGTATGTGTGTATATATGAGTGTATGTGTATATATGTGTGTATGTGTGTATATGTATATACATGTGTACATGTGTGTATGTGTGTATATGTGTGTATAGATATGTATGTGTATATGTGTATGTATGTATATGTTGTGTGTGTATGTGGTGTGTTTGTGTGTATGTGGTGTGTGTGTGTGTGTGTGTGTGTGTGTGTGTGTGGCATGCCTTCTGAAGCTGTAAGAGAGATCACTGTGTTTCTCCATGCTGGAGTCAGGCTTTATACTATAATTGAAGCTTTAGATCACTCAGCTTTCCTGGAATATTTTGTCCTACCCAAGTAGATGATTACCCTGTTTGGTTTGATTCTTACTTGAGGGAGAATTGGTCTTTGTATTTTTTTTGAGAAAGCCTCCAGGATACAGTGATTATATAAGGTTTAGGTGTTCTCAAGCCATGTTGGGGCGATTATGCATCCATTACCTTCTAGGACACTTAGGGTGTTATGTCTCCTACCAGGACCAGAAAGCTGACTCAGGTTCCATTCTTCTGATCAGCAATTAGAGAAGATCACTCACTGCCCCAGTGCTCTGAGGGAGGAGCCCAGGCTCAAAGTCTTCCAAGTTCACAGATATCTAATTAGTTACATAACAGTGTGCCAGTTCTGGTGGTCCACATCTTTTGTTCTAGGACTTGGGAGAGGCCAGGGCAGGAAGATTTGGGGTGCAAGGTTAGCCAAGAATACTTAGTGTGACTCTGCTTCAAAAGAGAAAGGAATGAAGGAGGGAAGGGCAGTACTATAGACTGCTTAGGTGTCAGCCTACCTAAGCTCTTGTGAACCCAGGAAGAAAAGATGACCTTGGGCCTTGACTCCTTCATCGGTGATGCATATAGGTCCTGGTACAGGTGAGCTCTTTGTCTCCTCCTTTGACTACAGGACAGGGGGATGTTTCTTTCTTCTAAGTCCTATTGTTACACTTTACACAGCCCACCTCTGTCTTATTAAAATTTGCAATTAAATTATATGGAGTTTTAGGGCAAAACCCTCCAGCTAGGTTTGGCTACCATCCCACAATGCCAATTCATGGAGATGACTGGAGCTAGAGAGATGGCTCAGTGGGTAAAGGGCTTGCTATGCAAACAAGGGAACCTGAGGCTGAGTCTCTAGACCCCATGTAAAGCTCACATCTGGGACTCTAGTGCTCCCATGTTGAGATGGGAGGTGGAGATAGGAGGATCCCTGGAATCTCGCTGTCCAGCTAATCTGATAGACATGCAGGGTGAAGGACAGAGACCCTGTCTCAAACAAGGTTCTAGGGAAGGACCAACACCTGAGGCTGTCCTCTAACTTTTACATGTGTTTGTGGCACACGTACTTTTGATCTTCCTCCCTCCCTCCCTTCCTCCCTCGCTCCCTTTTTCCTCTCTCCAGCTTTTCTTCCTCCTTTCCTCCTTTCTTTCCCTCCATATCTCTCTCTCTCTCTCTCTCTCTCTCTTTCTCTCTCTCTCTCTCTCTCTCTCTCTCACACACACACACACACACACACACACACTCACACACACACACACACACACACGTATATACACACCACACACATACACTAGATAAACACACATACCCTAGATGGTTAGCTGTGAAGAGCAGAGAGGACATTTAGTGAATGCAATGGCAAGAGGAACAAAGAACACAGCAGCACAGCATCCAGTGACCTCAGCATCACCTTTGCGGTTCTGACATGAATGTGAGGTTTAAACAGACGAGGGGCCGGGGCAGCAGACTAGGTGGGTGTAACTAAGCAGACCTGACTGGGTGTGCTCTGGCGATCATTGTCTCCATTCTGGGTCTGCAAGGTGGCCTGACAATGTTCTTTGTTGCTGTTTTCTTTTGTTTTCAAGAGAGAGTTTCTCCATGTAGCCCTTGCCCTCATGGAATTCGCTCTGTAGAGCAGGCTGGCCTAGAACTCACAGAGATCCAACTGCCTCTGCCTCCCAAATGCTGGGGTTGAAGGTGTGCACCTCCACCCCCACCATGTCAGAAGATGTTCTAATTGCTTGAAGGAACAAGGGTATTTTTCTGGAGGTGAGTGCTCATGCCCCAAGGGGCAGCAGAATGGATGATTATCCTGATCTCGGGGTGCTCCATCCTATGAGGCATTGCTGTTCCAGAAATCCAAGGTGGCTGCAGGTTTAGGTGACAATTTATCTTTGTGTCTTCAGCTTGACAGGAAGGTAAGATAGACTAAGCAGATACTTCTTTATTTTGTGCACGAGTGTTTTGTTTGTATGAATGACCCACATAAATGTTTGGTGCCTAAGGAAGTCAGAAGAGGACATGGGATTCCCTGGAACAGGAGTCTCAGATGGTTGTGAACCACCACGTGGGTGCTAAGAATTGAGGCTGGGCCCTTCCCAAAAGCAACAAGCCCTTCTAACCACAGAACCATCTCTCTACCCACCCCCAACCCCCGGCAGAGACTTCCTGAGTGATGATCATGCCTGTGGAGAGCCAAGAGTCTGAAACAATGCAGAGGAGACGACACACTTAAATTCCCAGTAGCAAATTAATGCCCAGGAAGTTTGGGCAGCTTATTTGCCATATAATAAAAAAAGGCATCTTGGAAGCTGTGTTTAAAAAGAAAGCAAGCATTTGCATGCTACATCAGAGACAGGATGACTCCACCTGGAATGAGTGGACTAGTGTTGTGATGGTTTGTATTTGCTTGGCCCAGGGAGTGGCACTATTCGATAGTGTGGCCTTGTTGGAGTAGGTGTGTCATTGTGGGTGGGGGCTTTAAGACCCTCATCCTAGCTGCCTTCAGGTGAAGATGTAGAACTCTCAGCTCCTCCTGTACCATGCCTGCCTGGATGCTGCCATGTTCCAGCCTTGAGGATAATGGACTGAACCTCTGAACCTGTAAGCCAGCCCCAATGAAATGTTGTCCTTATAGGCATTGCCTCGGTCATGGTGTCTGTTCACAGCAGTGAAACCCTCACTAAGACAAGTATTATAAATAAGAAAGGGGTATTAGAAACCAACACTATTAAAAGTCCAGTAGAGGCTGGATCAAGTGTAATTAGCACGTTTCTGTGTTGGATGAATTTTATGACAGTAGGCCTTTTACCTTGAAAGGAAGCATAACCTGAGGGGGTAGACTTCCTACCTGTGTTTAGTTATCTTGTTGGCTCGAGGCAGGAGTTAATGGTTCTAAGGAAAAGCATCTTCTCTCTGTCCATAGACCACCCCACCCTTGCTCTTTGTTCTTTCCTCCCTGCTCCTGCCTTTCCCCATTCTCCACACCCCCCCTCCTCATCTCCCAGTTCCTCACTAGAAGGCTGTAGGGTGCAGCACTGATTTCCTGGGAGTGAGCTCAGTCTAGGAGGCCACCTCTCTAGAATTTATGCCATCTAGGTTAGATTTTTATCAAAACCAAACACTCTGGGAGAGTAAATGAGAGGAGACAGTCTACTGCTCTATGAGTATGAAGATACCATGACAACACCTATCACCCTGTATGCTGACAAAAAATTAATAATTAAAAAAACTAGAGTGACAACACACTTGCCTGTCAAAAGACTTTCAGGGGATCTGCAGGGGGGGTGTGAAATGCATGTGTGCATGCATGCATGTGGTGTGTGTGTGTGTGTGTGTGTATGCGTGTGTGTGTGTGTGTGTGTGTGTGTATGTGTGTGTGTGTGTATGTGTGTGTGTGTGTGTGTGTGTGTGTGTGTGTGTGTGAGAGAGAGAGAGAGAGAGAGAGAGAGAGAGAGAGAGAGAGAGAGAGAGATTAAATCCAAGGCCTTATGCATGCTAGTTACATGCTTGGTGACAAAGTGGCCATCATCTGTTGACTCATCTCACAGCCCATGCAACCATATTCCTTAATGGATTTTTCTGTCTGGTAAAAATATTCTCTCTTCATTTAAAAAGCGTGTTTGTGTGTGCAAAGGTGTGCGTGTGTGTGTGTGTGTGTGTGTGTGTGTATGTGTAAGTATGTATGTGCCTGTGTGTGTATGTGTGGTATTTGTGTACAAGTCCATATGTGTGACAGGCAGTAGTCAACCTTAGGTGTCATTCCTCAGGAGCTGTACATATTGTTTTTGGAAACACAGACTCTCATTGGGATTTGGGGTTCACTAAGTTAATGCCTAGTAAGCTCCAGGGGCCCCCTGGTCTCTATCTCCCCATCACTGAGATTATAAGGACACACCAGGGAGCCCAGCTTTTTTTTTCTGAGAGGGTTTTCCTGTATAACCCTGGCTATTCTGAAACTCACTCTGTAGACAGACTGGACTCTAACTCAAAGATCCCCCTGCCTTGCCTCCTGAATGCTGGGGCTAAAGGTGTGCGCCACCACTGCCCAGCTGAGCCCAACATTTTACATGAATGGGTGAGGGCCAAACTTATGCCTGAGCAATCTCTCCAGCCTCTAACTTATTTTCCTCTCATCCAGGCTTCTTAAATAAATATTCGACCCTCTGAACTTCAAATGTTTTGTGGACTAGCTGTAGGTTTTCTACATGAAGGCTCAAAAAAAAAAAAAAATCTTGGGTTGGTGAGATGGCTCAGCGGTTAAGGGCACTGATTGCTCTCCCAAAGGTCCCGAGTTCAAATCCCAGAAATCCCATGGGGCTCACAACCATCTGTAAGGAGATCTGATGCCCTCTTCTGGTGTGTCTAAAGACAACTACAGTGTACTTACATATAGTATTAAATAAATTTTTTTTAAAAAAAATCTTGTTTGGCAAAATTAGGACTTCTTTCCTTTATAAGCCTTTAATATGCTAGTGTGTGGTATGAGGTTCTGAAAGGGAGGCACAGAACCCAGAGCTTGCCAGATGCTTTGGGTTAAGAACCATGCACTCTCTCTGAGGTCACTGGACCTCCTATTGCTAAACTCAGTGGCAGTGTAACAGAACATGACGAGGCTGTTAGTAGAAGTCTCCAGGCATCTGTGTTTCACACGCAGAGCATGAGGAATGGAGTCATCCTGAAGCAGACTTTTCTTACTGAGGAAGAACCACTTGACCAATCCTGCTGGGTCCCAACTGTGACCTGTCTGTGGTAAGAACATCGTAGGGCAGTTACTCATTTCCCTTTGGTCAGGGTTGAGGCTTGCCAAGCAGCCAGTTGTAGCTGGATGCAGGAGTCTGCAGGGCACCTGGTGGGAAGTCCAGGTTCTTGTATCCTGGAACAAGGAATTGCATCAGGAACTCCTTGAAAGTGGTAGATACCACGCTGGTTTATTAAAAGGAAAAGGCAGTTCTGAGGTAGAAGGGGGCTAGAGCCGGCTTAATGGAGAGTGCTTGGCAAATGGTTGGATGCTTATACCCCACTAGCGGGGCTTTGGGGTCATTCTTAGAACAGGAAATGCTCAGTATTGTGCTCAGTTACAGTTAACCTTCGCAAGGAGGGTCACTGGTTTCTTTCCTATGCTAATATCGGCGCTTTTTACACATACATACAGAGAGAGAGAGAAAGAGAGAGAGAGAGAGAGAGAGAGAGAGAGAGAGAGAGAGAGAGAGAGAGAGAGGAACATCTTGAAGGAGTAAGTTCTCTTCTTCCATCACATAGGTACCTGGGATAGAACTCAAGCCTTTACCTGCTGAGCCATCTCCCTGATCCTTATCTGCTAATTTTGATGTCCCTGTTCGCCACTTGGCTTCCATAAGACCCCCCCCACTTGAACCTCAGTTGCTGAGGCAGCTGTGGCTCTGCATGGAGGCCACCAATCATTCTGGGAAGAAGGATAGCCACTTAGGGTTTTTATTGCTTGAAGAAACACCATGACAATGGCAACTCTTATACAGAGGAAACATTCGATTGGGGCTTACAGGGTCAGAGGCTTAGTTCATTACCATCACAATGGGAAGCATGGCAGCCTGCAGGTAGACATGGCACTGGAGAAGGACCTGAGAGTTCTTCGTACACTGGCAGACAGCAGGAAGAGCTAGTGAGCCACTGTCTTAGTTAAGGTTTTACTGATGTGAACAGACACCATGACCAAGACAAGCCTTATAAAAGACAACATTTAATTGGGGCTAGCTTACAGGTTCAGAGGTTCAGTCCATTATCATCCAGGCAGGCATGGTACAGGAGGAACTAATAGTTCTACATCTTCATCTGAGGGCTGCTAATGGAAGACTAACTTCCAGGAAGCTAGGAGGAGGGTCTTATAGCCCACACCCACAGTGACGCACCTACTCCAACAGGGCCACACCTTCTAATAGTGCCACTCCCTGGGCTGAGCATATACAAACCAACACTGTCACTGAGCCTGCCTTGAGTTTCTGAAACCTCAAAGCTCACCCCCAGTGACACACATCCCCCCAACAAGGCCACACCTCCTAAAGCCACTTTCTAAGCTTTCAAATATTATGAGTTTAAGGGGCCATACTTATTCAAACCATCACATTCTACTCCATGACATACCCCTCCCCCACATAGGCTTGTAGTCATGTCATAAGGCAGAAATGCATTCAGTCCAACTCTATCAGTTTCAACCCTGTGTAAAAGTCCAAGGTCCAAAATCTCTCCTGAGACACATGCCAGTCAGTATCTTAACTGTACTCTGCCTATTTATTACATGCTTCTAACATATGATGACACAGGATATACATGACCATTCTGAATGGGAGGGAAGGGAGCACAGTGAAGAAGTACTGGACCCAAACCAGACTGAAACGAGCTGGGCAAACTGCAAACTCTGAGTCTTCCTGTCTAATGTCAGTGTGCCCTTCAGATCCCCACTCCCTTCAGCCATGTTGATGGTGACACACGTCTCTCTGTTGGGATGCTTCTGTTCCCTCTTAGCAGTTCTCCTTGGTAGGTGTCCCGTGGCTGTGGCATCTCCAACCTTTTGGGTCCTCTAAGGCAACCCATGCTTCACCTTCACAGCCTCATGAGAAGGTCTCCCTGGGCCTCCATGTGGGGACACTCTTGGGACTCCTGACTAGCCTCAGCGGCTTTCTTAGTCTCAGAAGGAGACTCCATAAAGCCTTTCTTGCATCTTTGACTCTAAAGCTAGAATCACGAGGCTAAAGCTGCCAAGTGTTGTTCCTTGCTGGGGCTGATGATGGCCCCTCATTCAAATACATTGCCACCAGCTTTCTGTTTCCAATGGTTCCCTCACTGCCTAAGCTTGGCTGTCCTCTCCAGGCTGGTCTCAAGCTCAGAGATCCCCAGCGTCAGCCTTCTGAGTACTGGGATTAAAAGTGTGCACCTTGCACCTGGCCTTAAGCTTTTTAAAACTTCCTTTTACTTTGTTAAACTTCCTCTGAACAAGTTGGAAATTCAGCTGGGTGGGGCTTGCTCTGAGGTCACCACTCCCTTTATTGCTTGGCCTCAGGCTTTTCTTTAATCTGCTTATACTCCCTGGCACCCCTTTCTCCTCAAACTGTACATTTTGTATTTTCCCTTGCTCAGCTTGCTTCTTTTCACTGTAGATCTGTATAAGACTAGCCACTAATCACCATACTACACTGTCAACACTAAGACATTTTGAAATATTCTCTGCCAACACCATCCAACATTCTTCAATTTAGTCTCAGGCAGACTTTTTGGACAAGAGCAAAATGTACCACATTCTTCACCAAAATGTCATCAGAAAGGTCTTTAGGCCATATAATAATATTCTTCTCCTCTGAAGTCTCTTGAACTGGGCCCCTACAGTTCAAATCACTTTCAGCACCACTGTCTTTCATGTTCCTACTAGTATGACCTGTTAAGCCCTTCTCAAAGGATTCAACTGTTTTCTTAATCCAAAGTCCTAAAGTCTACATTCTGCCAAGAAGATCCAACGTCCGTCCTATGTTTTCTATTGCTGTGAAGAGACACCATGACCACAGCTACTCTTATAAAGGAAAACACTAATTGTGGCTGGCTTACAGGTTCAGAGGTTTAGGCCATCATTGTCATGGCGGGAAGCATGGCATTGCAAAGGTAGACATGGTGCTGGAGAGAGACCTGGGAGGTCTACATGTGGACTGGCAGGCAGAAGGAAAAGTAAGTGAGCCGCCCGGCATGGCTTGTGCTCCTGAAACCAGGTCACACACTATGCCAACAATGCCACACCTCCTATTTCCATCCTCTACACACCTGAATACATGAGTCTATGGGGGCCACTCTTACTCAGATCACCTTAGACAGAGATGCCCAACAGAGCCGCTTGATTGTTTAATCAGAGTTCTTGAGGAAATGGAGAGAACAGTCCTTTCCTCTCTCCTTAGAGACACACTTGACACAGAACACCAGTCACATCTAGAATGGGTCTCCATGAAAGCATATTTGCCCAAATGCTGGGCATCCTAGCCTGGCGGAGTCAATGCACACAGTTAGCTGTCAGACCAGGAAAAATGTATCAGTTTTTTTTTTTTTTTTTTTTTTTTTGGTTTCTTTCGAGACAGGGTTTCTCTGTGTAGCCCTGGCTGTCCTGGAACTCACTCTGTAGACCAGGCTGGCCTCGAACTCAGAAATCCGCCTGCCTCTGCCTCCCAAGTGCTGTGATTACAGGCGTGCGCCACCACGCCCGGCCCATGTATCAGTTTTTATAGGTTATTGAGGGCTTGAGTGGCTGAGGCAGGAGGACCAAGTCTGAGGTCAACTTGGGTTACCTGGCAAGACAGTTATTATTTTTTTAAATCTGAAGAAATTTTTTAAAAAATTGAAAAGGCAAATGGAGCAGCTGGAGTCTCTCCAGCCTCAGCCTGTTTCTGAGGATGTGTCAGCATGACCATGTTCCTGCCTGCCTCCCTTCACAGTGCCTGCTAATGTATGCTTCTGTCTTCTTGGTGGGGACTCCTCTCGGGTTCATCAGACTCCACAGAGGCAGGCAGAAGCTCCCTTTTAGAATGTTCTGTATTGCCGGGCTGTGGTGGTGCACACCATTAAACTCAGAACTTGGGAGGAAGAGCCAGGCAGATTTCTGAGTTCGAGGCCACCCTGGTCTACAGTGAGTTCCAGGGCAGCTAGGGCTACACAGAGAAACCCTGTCTTGAAAAAGAAAACAAAAGAATGCTCTGTATTTGTTTTGAGTCTAGCTATAAACCTTCAGATCTCCTGCATCATCTATTAGAGGGCTGGGAATACACAAGGAATCTCTTTCCAGTGAGACCTTAACGTTTACCCACAGCATGTCTGAGTACAATAAAATTCTCTGATCAATATCAGATATCAACGTCAATATCTTCAGAACTTCTGCTGTCTCAGAGTCCAGCGGCCACATCCTGAGAAACCCTCTTTAGTTTGTGGAGGAGGAAGGTCATGATGGGGAGAACCAGAGGCCCAAGCAAAGGCTGGCACCAGCTGCTTGTCTTCTCAGCAATGTCTCCATGGGTGTTCTACCCACCTGAGCTCCAGAACTCGGCAGCACGTGTGACCAGGATCCAGGGGAATGGTGGGCCAAGCCAATTAACGCACAGACTCATGGGAAGTGATGGAGCAGGGCTGCGGAGGAGGCTCAGTTGGGAGAGTGCTTGGCTTGTGTGCATGAGGGCCAGCACTGTGTAGATAAAGCAGGGGGAACATGCCTGTGATCCCAGCATGGGGAGGCAGAGGGATCATGAGTTCACGGACACCCCTAGCTTTATGTTGTCTGTGGTTCATCATCTCTTATGGCCCACATTGGTCATTGTGCCATTCAAAAGCCCCAGAGCAAAAGAAACATGTTTCACTGCTCCTACTGTATCCTGGACCCTGGGGATGTGATAGCAGCAAGACTTGGCTTCTGGTCTCCATTGTGAGCAGACATGGCTGAGGCAATAAAGCTGAGGTGCTTTGTGAACATCAGAGAGGATAGGATGAGGTAACTCGGAGGTACGCACAGGAAAGTGCAGATTTGCAATGCAGCCACACACAGCTCCCTTTCAGCAGGAAATTTAGTTACAGGCACTCAGTGAGGATTCTGGGCTCTTCAGCTCTGATTTGCTCAGACTGTCCATGACCAGCAGATGGCGCCAAACGACTGACTGAAGTCAATTGGTAGCGCCTCTCAGGGACAATCCAAGTTGAGTCTAAGCAAGGTCAGCATTTTTAAGGAACTCTAAGACCTTTTGATTTGCCCCCTTTAAAAAGTACATACGGTGGTGGCGCACGACTTTAATCCCAGCACTTGGGAGGCAGAGGCAGGTGGATTTCTGAGTTCGAGGCCAGCCTGGTCTACAGAGTGAGTTCCAGGACACCCGGAGCTACATAGAGAAACCCTGTCTCTAAAAACAAACAAAAAAAGTACATATGTATCAAAATAAAAAAAAATCCGACAAGGAAATGGCCTCCCTTGTTGAAATTGTGGAATCATGGGACTAGAGGTCAGGAAGTACTTCAGTGAAACAGCATCCCAATACAGCCTGGCATAGAGAACTCCCGTGACTGTGCAAACATATGTGTACTCATGCATTTTGAGTGTACATGTGTGTGAGTGTGCACATGTGTATATGCGTACGTACATACATATGTGCATGTGTGTGAATATGTGGGTAGAAGTGCATGTGTGAGTTTAAGTATAGTTTCTGTATGTGTTAGAGGGTTTGTGAGTAGGTACATGTGGTCACATAGGAACATACTCATGGTGTATGTTACATATGAGTGCATGTGTATGATTGTGAGGAATGTGAGTGTGTGCGCATGAGTGTATGTGTATATCCATGTATGGCTGTATGCATGTATATTTTTATTTTTGAGAGAAATGAAAAAAATAAAATAGATGAGGAATGGAAGGTTTGACATATCTTTAAAGGGCAAGGGTACGACTGTTTACCACTCTTGAGTCAGTGGAGCCTGGGAGAATGGAGCCTAAGAACCGAGATGGACTAAAGCCTCAGGCTGTAGCCAGCTTCACTCAGAGCATCAGACAATCTGTACTCTGAGAGTTAAGAAGAATCACATGAGTACAGTTTACAGTCACAAAGACAAGCCACTCGTGACAGGGACATGTTTGTCTACACATAAACAAACAACAATAGCAGTTAAAATGAATAATCTAATGTAAACTCCCTCCTATCCACCAAACTTGGGACTGACATGAAAACACATTTCAGGAACAAGTCTGTGTTTGGAAGAAACAGGTCACAGGACTCTTGTCTTGTCTTGTCTTCTTGGAGTTATCTCAAAAGCACTCAGAATTCTCCTCACCAGACTTCGTTCTTTGACTGTGTTCTGAGATAACAAAACTTAGAAGAACTTCTAAAGAGATATTGGAGGTGAGTGAGTGTGTGTGTGTGTGTGTGTGTGTGTGTGTGTTCAAGTGAATATGAGAGTGAGGCCTTGATATGAAGACATTCACTAGAAGTCCCAAAGAAATGACTCAAACCTGTTTTTTCCAGTTATCTTGGATGAATATTGAATAAATGGAAGATTGGGGTTGTGTGTGACCCCAGCTCATTCAGGGACCATCCTGTGGAGTTATTTGTCTCAAGAGACTCAACCCAGTGGTCATAGAGTTGGGGACTGGCCCCACTAACAGGGGCCTGATAAAGAAGGTGGGCTGGGCAGGAAACTCACTGGTGAGTTCAAACCAGCCAACTGGAGCACACATTCTCTTTGTGAGGCTTGTATAAGCCCTCATTAAATTAAAGTCTGTGGCCGGGTGGTGGTGGTGCATGCCTTTAATCCCAGCACTTGGGAGGCAGAGGCAGGCTGATTTCTGAGTTCGAGGCCAGCCTGGTCTACAGAGTGAGTTCAGGACAGCCAGGGCTATACAGAGAAACCCTGTCTCGGGAAAAAAAAAAAAGTCTGTGGGTCAGGAATGGTAGTGCACTTAGAGGAGAGGCATGAGTAGGATAAGAGTCAAGACCAGGTGTCTAAGGAGACCTTGCTTCAAATGGGAAAAAGATGTTGTCAGCTGATAAAGTGGAGAATAGGATGCCAGGCAGTGCCATATGGCTGAGGAACCCAAAGCTCAGTTAAGAAGTCACATTTGTGTACTGGGGGTGGGATATAACTCAGTGATAGAGTGAGTGCTTACCCTGCAAGAAGTCCTGGGGAACACACACACACACACACACACACACACACACACTTCAGTGTCCCAACACCTAATCTGAGACATTTCAGAAAGAAGACAAAAAAGAGCATCAGGAGGCAGTGTCTTTGGCGCATCAGCATCAGCATCAGCATCAGCATCAGCATCAGCACCAGCACCAGCATCAGCACCAGCATCAGCATCAGCATCAGCATCAGCATCAGCATCAGCACCAGCATCAGCATCAGCATCAGCACCAGCATCAGCATCAGCATCAGCACCAGCACCAGCATCAGCATCAGCACCAGCATCAGCATCAGCACCAGCATCAGCATCAGCATCAGCATCAGCATCAGCACCAGCATCAGCATCAGCTGTCACACTCCACCCATCATCCCACCATTTCAGTTGCCTCAAAACTGAAGGTCCAGTCATGCAAGGAAAGCTGATGTCTTACACAAAGAGCACCATATGGTTACTAGATTGGGCATAGCTACAAAATCTGCAAGAGAGGAACAGTCTTTATGGTTTCTTCTAATTAGTAATTTTAGAAATCACCAAACCATGAAAGATTTCCTAGTAAATCAGTGACTCAAGTCTGTGTCCTAAAGACTCACCAGCTCCTTTTATTTTATTTTATTTTATTTTATTTTATTTTATTTTATTTTATTTTATTTATTTATTTATTTATTTATTTATTTATTTATTTTTGGTGTTTTCGAGACAGGGTTTCTCTGTGTAGCCCCAGCTGTCCTGGAACTCACTCTGTAGACCAGGCTGGCCTCGAACTCAGAAATCCACCTGCCTCTGCCTCCCAAGTGCTGGGATTACAGGCGTGTGCCACCACCGCCCGGCTCAGCTGCTTTTAAAGATACAGGCTCCCACCTGAGTGCAAGGCACATGCCTGGAATTGTGGCACTTGGGCTGAGATAGAAGGATAGCTTGAGTTCAACAGTTCAGGACCAGCCTAGGTAATGTTGTGGGACCTCTATCTTAAAAAGAAAAAAAAAAGGTGTAATTCTAGACATTGTGACATTTTAAGCAATAATTTCAGGGGCCTAAGATGAGGACAGCAAGACCTATTTCTCCTTTGTCCGGCCTGGCCTGGAAGTCTTGATTTTCCTGTCTCAGCCTCCCCAGAACCAGGAACAGTATACATACTATGCATAGCTAGAGACTTCACAGAGAAATATTATCCTAAGCAAAGATTGACCTATTGGAGAGGACTACAAACGCAGTGTTCTTTCTTTCTTTCTTTCTTTCTTTCTTTCTTTCTTTCTTTCTTTCTTTCTTTCTTTTGTTCTTTCTTTCGTTCCTTCTTTCTTTCATTCTTTCCTGAACTTATTAATTCAACACCCATTTCTGTGCCCTATTATTGTGATGCCAGACACAGTACATGTAAGGAAGACTCAATTCTTGCAATTCTTGCCTGACAGGACACACACACACATGTACAAACACACATACACAGACACACACACACACACACACACACACACATTGTGACATATATATAAACATAGAGTATATATTGTCATGTATTATGTGAATAATTATAATGTTAGATGGCAAATAATATATATATGTATATATATCACGCACACACATGCACACAGGATGCTACAGGGACATGTTTGCTTATTGGTACATTTTCCTTATTTTTTCTTTCAGATCGGTCTCATGCCGTGTAGGCAGGTCTCAAGGTTCGCTCTGTAAAGGAGGATGACTTTGAACTCTCGATCCTCCTGCCTTCACATCTCAAGCATCAGTTTCAGAATCCATCACCATGCCCAGATGCTCTGGGACCTCTGAAGGATGTCCTGTGAACACAGACTAGAGGGGCTGAGGGAGGAGCAGCTGGTCTGTGGCCACAGTGGGATGTTGTTTGGGCTAACAAGTAGTTAGCAGTAAATTAGTGGAGATCACTGAGAAGAATTAGCTTTACATTTTACTTCCAAAGCACAAACATGGTTAATATTCTTTAGCCTACACTGAAGATAGCCAGGCAGCAAAGCCAGGCCGGGGATTACAGCTCTAATCTCATTAAGCACTTCCAGAAAAGAGATGAAGAAGTAGAAGCCTGATTCAGCAGTCGACTTGCTCTAAGAAGTATTTCTTTGTATGTGTATGAGTGTTTTCCCTGCACATATGCACCATAGGTGTGCTTGCTGCCAATGGAGGTCAAAAGGCAGCATGGGATCCCCTGGAACCAGAACCTCTGGGATCTGGAAACTGAACCTGAGTCCTTGGCAAGAGTGGTAACTGCTGATCAATCCCATAAGCCCCCAGGCTTTCTTTTAATTTAAAAGAGTTCACCTCATGTCAGTACCAAAAGGCAAATTTGGATGGTTCCGTGGCTGACTTCTAGCACCCACATGGTAGCCCACAACCATATATATTGTAGTTCCAGAGGATTTGACATCTCTGGTCTCTATGAATACCAGGTACCAACATATGTGTACAGTGTATGTGCACTGACATACATGTATATATACCCATGTATACAGAATAAAGCTTACTGCTTGTGATTGCAAGGGAACATCGCTGTGATGGCTTGAGAACCCCTAAGCCTAATCACTGTATCCTGGAGGCTTCCTCAAAAAAAGTACAAAGACCACTTCTCCCTCAAGTAAGAATCAAACCAAACAGGGTAATCAACTACTTGGATAGGACAAAATATTGCAGGAAAGCTGAGTGATTTAAAGCTTCAATTATACTATAAAGCCTGACTCCAGCATGGAGAAACACAGTGTCCTCTCTCACAGCTTCAGAAGGCATGCCACACACATAAACACACACACACACACACACACACACACACACCACATGTACATACATACACCACATATACATACATACACATATACACGTACATACATATACACACATACACATATACACATGTATATACATATACACATATATACACACATGCACATATACACACATATATACACATATACACATGCACACACACACAAATATATACACATATATACATACATACACACATATGCACATATAAACAGACACACATACACTCATATACACACATAAACACACATATACACACATACATGCATACGCATACACATATACACACACATACACACATATACACACATATGCATATATACATACACAGACACACAGATACACACCTACACCCACATACATACACACTCCCTCTCAGGTCACACCCATTGCAGCCTATTTTTTCTACAAATGAAAATAGTAAATCCTACTACTATGAGGCCCGCAGAAAATCTCTAACCCCTTAAACAGACTCCCTGGGTGCCTGGATTCCAGGAGAATATGGGGGCTATTCTCACTTACCCCAGGAAAATTCACATACCTCAGGATGTTCAGTACCTGGATTTCAAAGGGCCACCTGGAGCAACTTAATTCCCACCCATATGAGTGCACCCAAAGGAGACGTTCCTGGACTCAAACTAACCCACAATCTTCAGACCCAGAGTAGTCCATTGTCACACCTACCCCCACTTTGCATCATGGGCCTGAACTCTCTTCAGAGTATTAGGCATCTGTTTGTCTGTCTTTAATGTCAGTGATTCTTCTAATAAATCTCTTACACAAAAGGACAAACCCGAAACTCTCTTCTGCAACCTTCTCTCTCCTCTCTCCCATCTTCCCTTTCCCCTCTCCTCTCTCCTCTCTCCTTTTCCCTCTCTCCTCTCTAGCTGCAAACCCCAACCAGGTAACTAACAACCCACCTATAACTATTGCATCCAATAATTGGTTATAGCCATTTTTATTCAACTAATAGTTTTAAATTAAGGAACAAGGTTTGCACGAGAAAAGCTGGTTCTCCTAAAGATCTGCTTGTCCTGGTGTAACCACGTCTTGGGGTACTGTATTCAGCCTTTGAGTACAAACAACATCAGAGCAACCCACTACATCCCAAAGGTCCTGGAACCTCTCAACACCAGCAGCAGCTGGAGACAAAGTGTTCAAGCACTCAAGGCTGTGGGGGACCCGCCACCCCATAACACCCTGATACTAGTATTTACTAGATGCTGATCTAACATCTAAAAATCCAACTCCTGTTGGGAGCTGGCTTTTCAGGAAGCCAGTCTTGGTATGTTTGCCTGAGCTACAGGTTGAACCCTTACTCAGGGCCTTTTACTAATTGTGATGGTTTGTATATGCTCATCCTAGGGCATGGCACTATTAGGAGGTGTGGCTTTGTTGGAGTAGGTGTGTCACTGTGGGTGTGGGCTTTAAGACCTCATCCTAGCTGCTGGGAGCCAGTATGCCACTAGCAGCCTTCAGATGAAGATGTAGACTCTCAGCTCCTCCTGTACTATGTCTGCCTGGATGCTACCATACTCTCTTCTTGATGACAATGAACTGAACCTCTGAACCTGTAAGCCAGCCCCAATTAAATGTTGTCCTTTATAAGAATTGTTTTATAGCCGGGCGTGGTGGCGCATGCCTGTAATCCCAGCACTTGGGAGGCAGAGGCAGGTGGATTTCTGAGTTCAAGGACAGCCTGGTCTACAGAGTGAGTTCCAGGACAGCCAGGACTACACAGAGAAACCCTGTCTCGAAAAAAACAAAAAAACAAACAAACAAAAAAAGAATTGTCTTGGTCATGGTGTCTATTCACAGCAGTAAAACCCCAACTAAGAGACTAATGTTGCTGAAGCTATACCCCTCACTTCTCAAACAGAGATGATTACCACCATATAGAGTTTCTGGCAAAGAGAGAGCTACCAACCAGAGGCACATACACAGAGAAACTTGTTTAAGTCCCTCTTTTCAATTTCTTTACAAGTACCAGGAAGCAGAATTGCTGGGCCAGATGCTAACCCTGTTTCAGTTTCAGGAGAGCCTATCTGCTAAATATCTGGGCCCAGTGGTAAGACAGGGCAAAGAACAGATCTTGCTCAAATGCAAAGTAGATAACTAGTACAGGTCACAATGATGGCCCAACATCATGGGAAACACTTTCCTGACCCCTTTCCTCACTGTCTGTTTCTTTGAGGATCTCTGGGTAGTCTAGACTGTTGTTAGTTTTATTATTCTAGCTTTTTAAATAATTCTTTATTTAGGATTTTTTAATTTATTTTATGTATGTGAGGATGCTGAGGCTGTCTCAAAACACACCAGAAGAGAGCATCAGATTCCATTGCAGATGGTTGTGAGGCACCATGTGGTTGCTGGGATTTGAAATCAGGACCTCTGGAAGAGTAGTCGGTGTTCTTAACCACTGAGCGATCTCTCCAGCCCATAATTCCAGCTCTGAAGAACTATAATTGCAGGCATACACTTCCATACTTGGGTGAGACATCTCCTTTACTGGACTTAATTCTTACTACTTTAGTGTGCTTTTGTTAGTGACATTGGGTCTTGATATATTTCTCAGCCCATCCTTGATCTCATTGGCTCAATAATTTTCTCAGTTTATGAGGAGGGTATGATAAGAGAGAAGGACAAAGAGATAGGTGCAAGAGAGCAGGACGAGAGGACCTCATGGCCTAACCACAGGGTTATATAGGAATGAGAAGCTAGGAGAACAGAAAACCATGATCTGGACAAGTTTATGGTAGGGGTGGGTGAGAAGTCTGAGAGGAGCCATCACACCAGCATGTATCAGATCCTTGTGATGCTAGGAGCCCACAGGCCAGCATGCACTTTGATGTGCTAATAGGTGTCATGGTTAGCCATTCGTCCTGGGTTTGACTTAGAACTGTTAGTTAGATATTAACAAGCTTGGAGTTCACTGAAAATGAACTACTTCCTCGTCATCAGCACCTAATCAACCGGGAATTGAAACTATTAAACTGATTGCTGGCCCAAAGAATGAGATCTGAGTTATATATCATCAGGTACTAGGAGGAGACATGACATCATATGCCGCCTGGAAATTCCTATGATTACTATCTAGCTGGCATCTTTCTGGTAGAAAACAAACTCATTGTTCCCTCTCTCAAGAGCATATAAGTTAGCCATTTTAGAGAGAGAGCACAGCAACTTAGAGAGTACTTGCTGCTCTTCTAGAGGACCTAGATTCGGTTCCCAGCACCCATATCATGGCTAAAAACCTCCTATAACTCCAGCTCAGGGGACCCATCACCCTCTGCTGGCCTCCTCGGGTACAGGGCACATACATGGTGTACCTACATACATGCTGGCAAAAACTCATATGTACATTAAAAGGGGCAGGAGGTGAGTTAATTCAAATCATCTGGGGAGAAAAAAATACACCTAGTCTGTTCTAGAAACTAAAATAGTATGAAATGTAGGTGGGCACAATGCTTTCTCTGGCTACTGTCCACTCTCACTTCTTGAGAGAGAGTGTATTCTCTGAACTCTGTAATAAAATGTCTAACTTATATGCTCTGCTCTATGTGTCTTGTCTAAATTCTTTCAAGGGAGATCACGGGACTGGAGAGCCAATGTAAGAGTCAAAGTTAACCTTAAACCCACTTGCCCGAGGACAGACAACTTCTTGGAATGCTGGGTGTTGTGGTTTTAGGGAAATAACAAGTCACATGTTTTCAACCCCTGTGGTGGTTTGAATATACAAGGCCCAGGGAGTGGCACTATTAGGAGGTGTGGCCTTCTTGAAGGTTGGAGACTATCCTTCTAGCTGCCTGGAAGCTAGTCTTCTCCTTTTTGCCTTCAGAACAAGATGTAGAACTCTCAGTTCCTCCTGCTTCGTGCCCACCTGGACACTGCCATGCTCCTGCCTTGATGATAATGGACTGAACCTCTGAACCTATGAGCCAGCCCCAATTAAATGTTGTCCTTATAAGAGATGCCTTGGTCATGGTGTTTGTTCACAGCAGTAAAACCCTAACTGAGACACTCCCCTACACAGCTTTTTGCATCAGATGTGCAGGAAGTATATTAGGATATATGCTTTCCCCTTATTTGACCAGGTAGAAAATATGGTGGTTCTGTGGGTCTGCCTTTTAAAGTCCCTGAAAAATGTAGATTAAGGCCATTTCCTGGGAACCTGGGAAGTGGAGCTGGCTCTTCCTGATGAGTATTTAATTAAAGCTTGATTCAAATTTAGCAATGTGGTAGTGATCTTATGCTTGGCTGGTGGAATTAGCACCCTCCCCCCCCTCCCCACCCCTCCCTGGTGGATACCAGAGCCAGAATCGGATGACCAGAAGTTGGAATACTATGTGACAAGGGTGATCTTGGTTTATGAGACTGTTGACATTTGTTAAGTCTTTTATCTGGCCTAATAGTCTATTATAGGAATTTTTTAACTACAAGGCATTCTTCTAGGCTCCACCAATCAGAAAACTCAGAATGGGCCGGGCAGTGGTGGTGCATGCCTGTAATCCCAGCACTTGGGAGGCAGAGGCAGGTGGATTTCTGAGTTCGAGGCCAGCCTGGTCTACAGAGTGAGTTCCAGGACAGCCAGGGCTACACAGAGAAACCCTGTCTCAAAAAAAAAAAAAACAAAAAAACAAAAACAAAAACAGAAAACTCAGAATTATGTGATATCCGAAATCCATCAAAGAGATTTCCTCCCACATTGCTGTATATAGCTCACCTCTCCAATGTCCCCACTAACAGAATCAGTAAAATAATTTATTTGTGACTTTCTTTTGTCCTGTGATTATAATGTTATTGGACATTTGTGGGAGTCCCACCTTGTATGCTATAGGTTACTGTGTAAACTGGGATTCCCCTTGTGGTTTTCTTAGTCTTGCTAATAAAAGAATTTAAGAATGGACTCAGAAGAAAGATTGAGAAGAATTTTATTAGAGTTTAAAAGAAAAACTCCAAGGCAGACAAGCTATAAATCTCTACCCCTGTGATTCAGTTAAGATTTCTTTGTTGTGAAGAGACCCCATGACCACAGCAACTCTTCTAAAGGGAAACATTTCACTAGGGCTGGCTTACAGTTTCAAAGGTTCAGTCCATTATCATCATGGCAGGAAGCATGGCAGCATCCAGGCAGGCACAGTGCTGGAGGAGCTGAGGCTTGATCCACAGGCTGCAGGAGATTGTGTCCCACAATGGGTGAAGCTTGAGCATGTATGAAGTCAAAGCTCCTCCCCCACAGTGACACACTTCCTCCAACAAGGCCACACCTACTCTAGCAAGGCTGCTCTCTATGGCAAATACTCACGCAGATGTGTCTATGGTGGTCATTCCTATCAAATCACCAAACCATGTCTGTGAGAGAGAACAATGGAGAAAAGGAAGAAAGAAATCCACAGTTTGAGTTAAACCGGCATGTTCAGCAATGAAGGTCATGCATGTGGTAGGCAAGATGTGGTGGATGGGTGCTTCAGAGAAAGAGTAAGAAAGCCCAAGGGGTCAGGCAAAGCATGTTTAGGAAAGAAATAGGAGGAAAAAAGCCTGAGAAAAGTAGGCATTCTAACACAGCTGCACAGGTGTGGCTTAAAACATGTCAGATTCAGGTCATAGACTGTTATAGAGTAAGGACTTTATTTAGAAAAGTTACTAGTACATGGACAGACAGACAGATCCCATACAACAAGCATGACAGGGACTCTGAGGAGAGTCAAGCCAAAGACAGACAGCATGGCAAGGCTCATGTGGCAGAAGTGGAGTCTTTGTGGATACCTTCCTGAAGATGAAGGTGCTTTCATAACACAAGTCTGATTCTAGGAAGAAGACAGGAAGCAGGGGCGTGTGGAGGGAGGATGTATAACCACCAACATCACTGTTGAAGTAAACTTACTTCCCCAGGTGAGAGATCCTGACATCTAAGAGCTTGTTGTAGAGTAACAGTGTCTCAGTAGGATGCCTGTTGGTATCTGCAAGAGAAGGACCCAGTGCAGACACTGTGGCCTGAGCAACCACTGGATTCTAACTTTACACTCCACAAGTAACTGCACAGAGAACAGGGATTCTGGGAAGGAAACATAGATTATCTCGTTCATGGGATAATTATTCCTCCCATCTATATAGCATGGCTCAAGGGGAAATCAACTTTCTTGAAGGCTGGTCCCTTGGTGTCTTCCTTATGCTGCAATTCTATTGCTTCAGTAACAAAAAGAAAGCTGGAGAGGAAAAGATTTATTTGGCTTACACTTCTGTGTTATAGTCCATCACTCAAGGAAGTCAGGACAGGAACTCAAGCAGGGCAGGAACTTGGAGGCAGGAGCTGACACAGAGGATGCCATGGAGGAGTGCTTCTTACTGACTTGCCACTCATGACTTGCTCAACCTGCTTTCCTATAGAACCCAGGACCACCAGCCCAGGGATGGTGCCACTCACCATGGGCTGGTCCCACTCACCATGGGCTGGTCCATCCCCATCAATCACTAACTATGAAAATGCCTAACAGCTGGATCTTAGGGAGGTATGTTCTCAGTTGAGTGCTTTGCCATGATGATGGGCTCTCAAGCTTTTCTTCTGTATATTACCTTAGTCCTGACATTGTTTAATGATCTATAAAAGGCAGTTATTGAAAACCATGCTGATTAAGCTAACTAAACTGTTTAATCTTTTTATTAACAGCCCAGACCAAGAGCAGGCTCCTGCCTCTGTAAAGTGTCTTAGTTCCCAAGCTGAAAGGCACAGTGTTTTTAAAGGCAAAAACCCACAGAGACCATGATTTACATCAAAGTTGCATGAAGACTAGAATAACCTTGAAATGTTCATTGGTGGTAGAGCAGGGTAATTATCTCAGACATAACACAATTGTATTTGACTTAGATCTTCTTTAACTTATTTTTGTTTTCTTTAATTATTTCGCTTAATACATCCAGACCATGGTCAAGGGCATGGGAAATCTCACCTGTGTTACCCAGGCAGATGTGACCATTCCGAGGATTAGGGCTGAGGGCTGAAAATTGTCCAGGCAAAATGTCCAACACAAAATGGAGTCATTTCACGTTATCACAGCGACAGGAAAGTAACTGAGACACTGAGCAGCTCCACTTTATCTTCAGCCTGACATGTTAGGATCTACTTCAGGAGTTCAGTCCAGAACAATGGTGACATGTAATTTTGAACTTGTACAGTGAGTCTCATTCCAGGAACTCTTAAGTATCCTCAGGTGGTTTCAGAACCATGAATTTCAGGGATTTTAAAAGAGTCATATATATGTAGTTTATAGAACACTTTACCTCCAGGGGTTCTGAAGCAGTTCTCAAATGAATGAATTAATATAAAGCAGAGCATGGTGTCAAAGTCCTCTAACCCCAGGACTGGGGATAGGAGGGTAACAGAGGCAGGCAGAGCTCTGTGAGTTCTAGGCTAGCCCAGTCTACATAGCAAGTTTCAACCCAGCCAAGGCTGTACCATGAGACCTTGTCGAAGAATAAAGAGGAGGAAGAAGAGGAGGAGGAGGAGGAAGAGGAGGAGGAGGAGGAGGAGGAGGAGGAAAGGAGGTAAAGATGAAGAACAGAACAAAGCAGAAGTAGCAGCCACCACCAAAGCTCCAGCAGCCCCAACAGGCTTGGTTGGGAAAATGCTAAGTAAGCATCTGGAAGGCTAAGACAGGAGGATTGCTGCAAGTTCCGGTTCAGCAAACTTCATAGTGAGTCCCAAGCCATCCTAGACTATGAAGTGAGACACTGAGGGGAAAAGTATATGTAATTATAGTTGTATGTAATTGTTACATATATCTGTATGTGTGTATAAATATATATGTATATAATGATATATCTAAATATAGATATGGATAATCACTTTCAGTTTTGGTTCTTCAAGGTGATCCAGAGAAGTCCTTATAATCACTTGCAGAATCATGCCACGTCTGAGGAGATGATGACTTCTGGTCCAGGGTGTGGCATTGTGGTCATCTTGGATAACTGCCCAAGAATGACACACAGAAAGATAATGGAGATCATGTAGCTAAGTACAGTTTGTGTGTGTGTGTGTGTGTGTGTGTGTGTGTGTGAGAGAGAGAGAGAGGGGGGGGGGCTTGTGGAATATGCTCCAGGAAGAACAAATTGTCAGAGGGATCCCTGAGTACATTATTTACTTGAAACTGCCTCTCCTGCCCTCCCTCTCAAGGCCCTGTAAGCTGGTGCTGGTGTGTGGCCTCTTCCCTGCATTCTCACAGGCCCTGTAAGCCAGTGTGTGGCCTCTTCCCTGCATTCTTGGTGTCCCCGACTGTCACTGTACTTCACCTTACCATGGCTTCAGATAGAGTCAAAAGAGAAAGTCCTAACAACTCAGTGGAAGTGGCTGTGAGGCTGGAGGGGAGAAGAGGGGAAGAGAGGAGAGGAGAGGGGAGGGAGGGGAAGAAAGGGGAATGAGAGGAGAGAGGCTTGTTACCCAGGCAGGCCTTGAACTCACTTTAGTATTAGTAATAGTCAAAGACAATTTGAATCTCTGGTTCTCCTGAGCATAACAGTCCATCAGTACAGGATTCCAGTAAGTGCTATTGTGTGGTTCTTAAGATGCTGGGAACCAATTCCAGAGCTTTATAAATGATGGGAAAGCATCCTTCCAACTACATCACCAGCCCAAGTGTTTCTAGATATCTAAACACTTGGGGAAAGGAGGCATCTAGGAAGGAGTGAGGAGGACACACCCCAGCTCCACAGCTGACAGAATCTTCTGTCTTAGGAGCACTTCCAGACCTTATCCTGCATAATTCCCCACCTAGCTATTTATATATGCCTGTTAAAATACATTTTTGTAATAGCCAGTAAACATAAGTGTTTCCTTGAGTTCTGTGAGCTGCATGACAAATTAGTAAACGCCAATAAAGACAGACATTCTGCAAACCCCAAAGTACAGCAGGCTAGTGGGACAGACACTCAGGTAAAACAGCCTGGGCCTTCCTGTGGCACTGGAAGGCTCCTGTAGATCTGTAGGGTGGCATTCTTACCTCTGGGGCCTGTCACCACACTCAGGGACCTGGTGTCAGAACTCAGGAGAACAAAAGGATATTAGGTCCTGATATCCCTTGCAAATATGGCTGGTTTGTGGTAGAGAGAAATTATAAGAGTTCACAGAGGTCTTCTGTGTTGATTGTGGAGAATATCATAAAAATGACAAGTTCCCATCCCCCACCCCCCCACCCCCCACCACAGCTTTTCAGGCCTTCTCTGCTCATCTGTAGGGTTAACATTTGAGGCCAGGTCTTGGAACAGACAGCAGGTGCTCAGTCTATCCTATTAGATGGGCTAGATTGGGCTGTCTCTTGCTGTGTTGCTGAGGATCCTGACCTTTCCTTCCAACCTGTGTGCAGGTACACATGCAGTCACAACCATGTGTTCCTTATCTCTCCTGCAGCCCTTTCATCAGGAATCAAAATTCTCCCCTGGTTATGACATCCCTTCGACCTTGAGCACAGAACCTGAGCTCATGCTGTCTTCTGAGCCACCCAGAAGCTGGCCCCAGTTTCTACTTTCTTACCTTTCACTGGGGTCTGGTTGTCAAGGCAACGCTTTGCCTGGAGCTCACCCTTCTGATCAAATGCCATCTGTGTCCTGTGATGCCACCTTGCTGAAGCCCAGGGGCTGGGAATGCAAAGCAGGAGGGTTCTCTATTATTTTCTACCTTTGCTTTCCACAGTCTCAGCAGAGGCATCTTCCAGTATGGGATAGCACCATCACAGTTGAGATTGATCCTGAGTGTAATCAGAATCAATCCATCAATCTCACCTGCCTGGGTCATCTGATGCAACCATATGTTAATGGAGATGGGGAACAAGAGCACAAGCACGTTTTTGCAGGCTTGTCTTTTTTCTTTTCTTTTTTTTTTTTTAATAATTTTTTTAATTAAAGCCTCAGGAAGAAGACAGGATCAGTGGGAGGGTATACCTAGCTGTAAGGTTTAAATACACACTCAGGTGGGAGTGGGCGGAGAAGCAGAGAGACAGAAAGATAAAGGCCTTGCTTT
Organism: Apodemus agrarius; assembly: GCA_964023405.1. Classification (NCBI taxonomy): domain Eukaryota; kingdom Metazoa; phylum Chordata; class Mammalia; order Rodentia; family Muridae; genus Apodemus; species Apodemus agrarius. Next base: position 68,066,525 of record OZ030019.1, on the reverse strand, counting down.
GAGGATGCCCGGGATCCCCTTGAAGGACTGAGACCCCATGTGATTCTGATCTTTCTCTATAGACCAGAGATAGACCAGGGCTCGGCCCATTTGGTCTGATAAATATTTTACTGTAGTTACCTCCTCCTCTCTGACAATCGGGCTCCCTCTGAATTCCCATGCGCCAGATCTCCCTCCCTAACGAACAGCGGATGTGGACCTAGACCGCGGGGCTCTTGCACTGATACCGAGGGGCGGGGAGTTGGGCGTGGCTTTGGGAGGCGTGCCCGAGTGGGCGTGGTCTGGGAAATTCCCCGGCTAGGGCGGGAGCCGGCGCTGAGGTCAGCTGAGCGGCGCCCGGCGGGTCGCGAGGCGGCGCGTCACCCTCCAGCTGCCCGGTCGCCGCCCCCGGCCGGTCCCTGGCGGGCGTCGGCATCCAGAGCTTTGGGACAAAATGACAACGAAGCAGTGACCCGAGAGGAGCGGATCCCTGTAGCCGGTGAGCTGGGCCGGGGGTGGCGGGCACTGGCTGTGCGCGGCGACTCTCCCCAGCGGTCTCCACTCCATTCTGGCAGCGGTTCTCGCTGTCGCCTTCTCCTGGAGCTGCTGCGGGAAGGGCGACGAAGCTGGGGCGGCCCTACTGTCGGAATGGCTGTCCTGGGAAGGCTTCCGAGGCCCAGGCAGACCCTGACCTGGGCTCACAGGGCGGCAGGGATGGAGGTGGGGGTGGGGAGTGACGGCCACCCCAGAGGACACCCCTCTTTTACCAGGATAGTAAAACACAGGCTCTCCGCTGGTCTCAGGTGACTCCCAGTTCAAGTCACCTAGGTGGTTTGAAGGTGATGTCCCAGGTTGTGATTAAGCAAGCAGTCAGTTCATTTTAAGGAGGAAGTGGTTGAGATACTGTCGCAAGGAATGAAGGTACTCTGAATAAGGTCGCCCAGGAACAGTGAAGAATAGAGAGACCCCTTGCCAAAGTGACAGGCTTACAGAAGGGTACATAAACTGTTGTGTGTATCTGGGAGAGTGTTATATCCATGCATGGATATACACTTGTGTGTGTGTGTGTGTTGGGGTCACAGAGAGATGTGGGGGTGGCGGGGCCAGGAATGTGAGAGAATGAGAATGAATTTAATAAAGCTGTGAAGTTTAAAGGAGTTGTTTTTGCCACAGGCAATGTGTAAATTGGAGGCAGTGAACTAGCCTCAGACGAAACTGAAACCCAGCCCCTGCTCTGTACTGTCAGAACTCCTGTAGGAAAGTATGCAGAAGTATTAAAGGTTGAAATGGCAAATCTTATGGAGAACATCAAGAAAATCACACAAGGCAGTACTGGGTCACTTTCAGAACTGAATCCAAAGCTGCCCTTTAGTCCAAAGCAGCCACTTTGCTCTTTTGACCTAGGGAGGGAAGTTAGGAGCCCATCGCCCCAGGGCTGATGATAAAGGGGTAGATCTGGACAGAGCAGAGGCCACTGCCAGAGACTGCCTTGGGTTTGATTGCACAGAGGAAGTTTCCCTGTGGATCCTGTGCATTGTTAATCTGTTTACATTGAGCCTGTTTGAGCAGTACTTTATGTACAACACCATGAAAGGAGCTACAGTTTTTACAACCAGCCTATGGGGGAGGGGAGAGAGGAGTCTTGAAAGGAGTTGGTTATTATCCTCCAGATTACTATTGAACTCCCTCATTTAAGGAGCTCAGAGTCCTTCTGGCCATGAATTATGCCTACTAATCCCCAGGTCTGCTTTCCTGAAGTTTTGTTATAGAGACTTAGCATGTTCATGAATTCTTTGGATTTTGTGGATAAAGTCAAAATCCAAAAGAAAAGAAATTAAGCCCTTTAGATGTTATTATATGTATCTGTTCTGTGTGAGTGAGTGTGCTTGTGTGAGTGTTCGTGCATGTGTGCATGTGCCTGTCATGGCCTTCCTGTGGACTGCAAGGGACAGTGTCTGGGAGATGCGTTGGTCCAACTCAGGTCATCAGGTTTGGCAGGAAGAGCCTTTACCCACCGAGCCATCTCTCTGATCTGTGAAATCTTTTTTTGTTTTGATTTGGTTTTGAGAAGGGGGTCTCACTATGTCTACCTGGCTGGTCTGAAACTCATTTCATAGACCAAGCTGGCCTTGAACTCACAGAGATCTACTTTGCTTCTGCCCCTCAAGAGCTGATATCGAAGGTGTGTACTACCACCAAGCCTCCCAAAATCTTTTTTTTCTTAAATAAATTTATTATAGCTTTTCTTGCTTCTGATTTGGCATGTGTTTGATAAAAAAGATAATAGAATATAGATGTAATCCAGACCTTTGCAGTGGTAGAGAAAAACATTGACATTGATGTCTCTATGGCTAACTAAGCCCCCAGAACCTGATTTTTAAAAAGAGTTTTAAAGGAAGACTTCAAGAATCTACATGTGAACGTCATAGAACTGCAGGAAACTCGTAACAGTCCTAATGTGTACAGTTTGTGCTTACACAGCAGAGAGCATTTTACAGGTGTTAGACTTAAATAGACATTGGTAATATGTGTTTGTCATTTCAACACTTAACCCAGAGGCTGCTGTGTGCCAGTCTCTTGTAAGAAAAGGACTGAGAGAAAGTAGATGGTAGAAGACAGGCAGTAATTGCTAGGAGGGCTGAGGCGCCGGAAATACAAATAGTTCTTAGGTCCTTGAAAGTGTGGCTTCTCCAAAAAAATGTCATCTTTGAGCTGGATTTTGAAATTGCCCCAGGGATGTGTGCCAGAGCAAGTGAGAGCCAGGCCTTACCCAGACAGAGGCACCGAAGAGGCAAGGACACAGAGGTGAAGAATGCATGGAACCGTGAGCCCTTTGATGTGGTATATTTGTGGCTTCATGACAGGAGGTGACATTGATGTGTATGGATAAGTAAGCCCAGAACCTGAAAATAAATACAAACAACTTACTCTCCTATACCTCAACAGCAGTGGGGTTGAAATGGGAAGCAGGTAATGCTATTAAAATTCACTCAACAAGGACCTGGTGATTTTTTTTTCTGGTATGTACCTCAGTACTGGGAACAGATCAGTAGACAAGATAGGAGAGAGTTGAACATTGCCAATCATAGGCCAAATAAAAGCCTTCGAGGACGGAGAGGAGATGGAAGTAGTTGGAAGGAAGAAGTGACTGGACTTGATTCCTTTAGATTTGGGAGAAGGAATGGAAAGAAGGGAGCCGTACTCCCGTGTTCCTGCCTTCAGAACTGGGTTAAGTCTGTATGTTCCACGAACGGCACGGAGTAGCCTCACTAATAGCATTCCTAGTAAGCAGCAGTGACACTCTTTTCCTCCAGCAGTGAGATGTGTAAGTTTCCCACCTTTCTGTTCCAAGCGGATAATGCGGTTTAGTCATCTGGTCACGGAATCTACTCAACCTCCTGTTAATTACATTTATGTATTTATTCTCTCAGTATGGGCGTGAATGCACACATGCCGTGGCACCTATGAGAAAGACTCAGGACAGCTCGTAAGAGTCAGCTCTGTCCTTCTGACATGTGGATCCTGGGGATCAAACTGAGGTGATCAGGTTTGATGTCAAGTGCTTTACCCGTGAGCCATCGGCCCAGCCCCCTTTAACCTTTTGTGAATGGAAACTACAATCTACCCTAGCCAGCTCTTGTTTCTCTTTAGGAAACAGGTTTTCATTGTTTGAAACTAATGTACCAGGGCTGGCAAGATGGCTCAGCAGTAACAGAGCACTTTCTGCTTTTCCACAGGGACCTGGGTTCTGTTGGTCCAGGTACCTACTTCAGGCAGCCCCGGCTCCAGGGAATCCAGGGCCTCTGGCACCTGAGGGTACCTGCATTTACATTCTCATACCCACAAGAGAACCACACATGCCTTCACATAATTAAAGAATAAAAATAAATATTAAAAAAGAAAAAATTAATTTGTCCATGCAGGGATTAAACCTCATAATACTTCATCCATAAATCTGCAAACTCATTTAAACCAGGGGAAGGAAAAGGACTGAGTTCATTTTTGCATTCAGCGTCCAGTGGAGGGAAGTTGGCATAAGCAGATAATGCTAGGCAGACGGCCTTCTGGCTGTCAGAGCCACCCTGTAGTGGAAGAGACAGTGCCTGCTGGGGCGGGACGTGGCTCATGTGTCCTATCACTCAAGTGTCTGCAACCATGTGTCACGGGAACCACACAGACATTCTTATAGTGAATAAGAAGTCAGAGTGGATTAAGGCCAACTCAGGAATGAGATTATGCCCATGTCTGTAAGGTCGGGTCATTAATTACTTGACCTCCATGTAAATACTGGTGTACATGGTCAGGGACTTGGGGACCAGATCTAGAGAAGAAAACCTGGAGATTTCGCACTTCTGACTTTCTACCTTGCCAGTTCCCGGTCTTTCTTGTTAATGAAATCTTGACAAATCCTGTGCTCCAGTGTGAAGTGTCTTCTGTCTGTTTACTCTGAATCTGGGTTAGCTATGTCCCCCAGGTTGGCCTACAACTTCTGGCAAGCCAGCTTTCCTACCTAGAGCTGGGATTATAGGATTGCACCATCACGCATGCCTGAAATTTTTTGTCTTGCTAGTCTCCTGCTAGTCTCTCTCTCTCTCTCTCTCTCTCTCTCTCTCTCTCTCTCTCTCTCTCTCTCTCTCTCGTCTTATACTGTAAACTTCAATGGTCTGAACCTACCATGTATACCAAGTTATCCTCAAACTCAAGGTCTTCCTCCTGCCTCAGCTTGCCAAGTGCTGGGTTATGGCATAAACCACTTTCCCCTTCTTACTAAATATGTTTGCCTGGAAATGGTACTCCATACCCAGATCAGTTGGATTTTTATGAGGAATTGTTGTTTGGGGGGGAGGGGCAGGAGTGGAGTAGGGGCTGGGAATCCTTGCAATAAATCCTCCTTTCCAGCTATAATCTCTGAAGTTGCATAAAAAGATAGATCTGTGTCTCTGGGTTTGCTCCACTTAATGTCATTCAAGAGGAACTTACTGACTCAGACATTCGGACACCAGTGCGTTGGTTTAACAAGTTAAGGTTTTTGCTGCTAAGCTTGATGATCTAATGTCCATCCTTGGAACCCAGATGGGGGAAGGAGAGAGAAAGACTCTCGTCTGAACTCCACATAGACTGTAGGCATGGTGCTTGCGATTGCTCATGTGCTGCGTGTGTGTGTGTGTGTGTGTGTGTGTGTGTGTGTGTACACAGACGATAGTATATAGATAGATGGATGATGGATGGATGGATGGAGAGAAAGAGAGAGGTAGATAGACAGACAGGATAAAACTGTTTAGAGACTTCAAGATTTATGCATTGTGCTACTACAGTCTGCCAGCACATATTTCATATGTGCACCATATAGTGATAATTCATATTGTTACCTTTCAAACATTCAAAAATCCTGAAACGTCCTTTGAGACTTCTACAGAAACCGCTTTTAGTAAAACGGTGGTAGTATTTGAATGCTCCCATTTGCTGTAGATGCTAGCTTCTTATTCACCATGACCTTTGAATTGTGGAATTAATTTTCCTAACACCATTTGACATCAGTGTGACTAAGTGAGTCTGTATTTGTGAGAATGATTAGGTGTAATGGCAGGGCTGGTGGGGTGGGGGTGGGGGGGCGAGGAACACTGAGCACACCTGTGTTGAAGGGTGGAGGTGGGGCTGTGATCTTTCTAGAGAATTGAGCATACATTTTAGAGCTGGGAACCATGAGGAGTATTATGTACCGACCAGTCAGCAAATAGCCTGTAGAGGTCAGGTGTCTCCCAAGGCCACGCACTTGGCTACTGGTACAAGTGATTCTTCCACTGTCTCCCCTAGCACGGCCCTGGTTTTGTTTTGTTTTGTTTTGTTTTGTTTTGTCTTGTTTTGTTTTGTTTTCACTGTCCTTGTAGAATCTGAGCAACCTGCACCAGGTAGAGAAGGATTGCTGGAGCCCTCAGGAGCAGGGCCAGCATTACTGCGTCTGTGCCTGGAGGCTGAGGGAAGGTGCAGATGGGAGGTCAAGGAGCAGAGACAGCTGAGCAGTCTTCAGAAAGGCCTCTCCCTCCCCGTTCCCGGATCCTCTCTTCGCCCCTTCCTCCTCCTCAGCTCTGGTCCTCCCCTCCCTTCTTTCCTTTTCTTTTGATAAAACCATAAAGAGATAATTGGTTGCTGGACCTAAGTGTGGTGGCATGCCTATTATCCCAGCACTTGGGAGGCCAAGGCAGAAAGTTTACCACTCTGAAGCTAGCCTGGGCTACATAGCTAGCCTCTATCGAGAGAGAGAGAGAGAGAGAGAGAGAGAGAGAGAGAGAGAGAGAGAGAGAGAGAGGTTAATTTATACATATAATGAGATGGAATTAAACACATCCTCTAGATGTCTGTGTATTACATGTTTAAAATCTGTTGAGATGGGTATAGGGCTTGTCTTTGTAATCTCAGTCAGCACTCCGCATATGGAGGCTGGAGGATCACCTTGAGTTCAGGGGCAATTGGCTCTACATAATGAGTCCTAGGCCAACCTGGGCTATAGAATGAGAACTTGTCTCAAAAAACAAAGATAAAAACAAAAACAAAATCAAATGACAATGTTGAGTATAGGTATAGCTCACTAGAGCGCTTGCTAGTATTCAGAAGTCCCTGGGTTCTGTCCCTGGCATCAACTTCACAACTCACACAAATCTCTCAAATGTTTCTATGTCTTTTTCAGATTAAAAATTAAAGAAAATTTTGTTATTGCTCAAAATTAAACATTTTTATGAAATGTTGTCACCAACATCATTATGTACAAAAATAAACATTTTAATGTTTGTTTCATATGTATGTATATGCATGTGCACATATATGTATACATACATGTCTAGGTGCTTGTCTGAAGCTGACATCAAGCATCGTCCTTGACTGCTGTCTACTCTATTTATTGAGGTATAATCTCTTCACTGAACCTGGAACTCATAAATTCCAACTAGTCTAGCTGGGGAGCTTGCCCTCAGGCCCCCATCTCTGCCTCCCAAATGCCGGGGTTACGAGAGGCCAGTGTGCCTTCCTGGCTTTATATGGGTTCTGGGGATCCAAACCCCAGACCTTGTGCTTGCACAGTGGGCACTAGAGCCCCTGAACCATCTCCTCAGCTCCCTTCACTGATTTTGCAGGGGCAGGTTTTCACCATGTACGCCACAGTGGTCTGAGACCTGTGATCCTCCTGCCTCAGCCTCCTAAGGCAATGAATAAGTGTGCACCCTCGCACTGTAAAAATTAATTTTATGGAAAGTCAGAAACAAGGGCTTTGCCCAGAAAGGGTGTAGAGATGGCATCTTAAATCGGTTCAGTTAGGTAAAACCTACATCCACATAAGAGGCTCACAAGTGAGTCATGCCTGGTTGGTGTCTCCCTCTGAAGTCACCGTCCTCCTATGTACTTCTTGGGATGCTTTTCTTCTAGCCAGGTGCTTAAGTAACACTTGATTCACCTACAAGTTCTTCAGCCTAGAAGCAGTGCACCAGACCCTGCTTAGAGAACCTGCAGAGAGCCCAGGACGGCGCCTCCTGTGGGCATAGAAAGCAGCTCTAATTCTGTGCATTGGGTCTTATTTCCCTATGTGGGCACAAAGCATGAGCACTTCTGTTATGATGTGGCAGGGAGGGTGGTTCTCCTCTGCCAGAACAGGGACTGGCTTCATGATAGACTACAACTCAGTGGAGTCATGAAGCACCTTAGTTGTGAGCATTGGCAGTCTGAGAGCAGCAGTGATTCTTTCTCCCCCAGTCAGAAATAAGACTGTGTGCTGGGGCTGTAGCTCTCTGCTACATCACAGTTGTCTGGCAATCACCATCTGTTGCCTAGATTTGTTTTGAATTATCTTATAATTAATTATTAGAGATACAATTTTTAAAAAGGATTTATGTGTCTGTGTGAGTTTATGCCATGTATATATGTGTGTCTGTGGAGGCCAGAAGAGGACATCAGATACCCTAGAGCTGGAGTAACAGGCAGTTTTGAGACATCTGACATGGGCGGTGTAGAAAGAGTCAAAAAGGAGTGAGTGCTTTTAAATACTGAGTCTTCTCACTGGGCCCAAGTAATACTGCTTTTTAAGTCATCTCTCTGGACTTCAGTAATTTACCTTTGTAGAATAGGGCCATTACTGATGGGAATATCTATCGTTTTCATGAAGTATGGAGATTAAAAATTGTTTGCCTAGAATATGTATGTAGCCAGGCATTGGCAAGATGCCTATGTTTGCCTGAGTGGTAGGTGATAAAGACATAGAATTGGCATTTATTCTTATTTATGTGTTCTCATTGACGTGTCTGTGAAATAAAGCCATATCAGTAGAGGTGTTTTCAGGATATGCAGTAGGTAAAAAGCTGCTTCAGTATCTTATGTGTATGCACTGATGAATACCATATCAAAGCCTCAATAAAGATAAAACTTCATTTGCGCCTTTTGTGTATTATAAGATGGTGTCTGCACATCAGCCTTGCTGTGTGCTGCTTCTGACCTTGGGCAGGATGCTGCACCTGCTTCCTCATGAATGATGCAGAGTCTGCAAGACACGTGTTTCAGCATCCTGTGCCTAAGAATGGCCACATATAAACATTACTGTCCTTTCCTTTTTAAAAAAGATAAAATATGGAGATGGTAATAGCTTTTGGGGGGGGGGATTTGTTTTTTTCGAGACAGGGTTTCTCTGTATAGCCCTGGCTGTCCTGGAACTCACTCTGTAGACCAGGCTAGCCTCGAATTTAGAAATCCACCTGCCTCTGCCTCCCAAAGTGCTGGGATTACAGGCACGCACCACCATCACCCGGCTGGTAATGCTTTTAATAAATACAAAATATGCAGGGTTTAATAGCTTTCAGTAAGTATAAACTATGGATATTTTAATAGCTTTATTGAGTCCTAGTTTCCAAATAATACAATTCACTCAAAATAAGGCTATTTGGACTTAGATTTCAGGGGATCTAGTAAAGATCCTTCACCAAGGCTACAGATATTATCTCTATCATTACCGCAGTCCATACTTCCCACCTTCTTTCTGGGTCCGCCCCTTTCTTGCATGGTCTGGCGAAGCTGGGCGGTGTTAACTGGATGTTTAAAGGGAACATCTTCCCACTGCAACTAGAGGGAAAGCCAGCAGCCCTGGGATTGACTACCTCTCCTTCCTAGTGGAATTGTGGGCCCTTCAGAGGCCAGTGGTGGGCCAGCGACAGCTATATTTTTGGCTTCTGGCTTTTCCGTAGGACCTGTTACCATGTCCCATCAACCTCTGAGCTGCCTGACTGAAAAGGGGGACAGCCCTTGTGAGACCTCAGGAAATGGACCCTCCAATATGGTTCACCCCAGCCTGGACACATTCACCCCTGAGGAGCTGCTGCAGCAAATGAAGGAACTCCTGGTGGAGAACCACCAGCTGAAAGGTGAGCTGGACTGTCCGTCTGTCCATCTGCACTCTTGACTCAGGAAACGCAATCCCTTCCGAAGACGTCTTGTCAGTGAGGGCTTTCTTCATCCTATTTCTCTAGAGGGAAGAACAGCACAGCAAGACTTTGGGCAGGGCTAAGGGGGCTTATTGTTTACATCTGTCTACAGGTCAGACTAAAAAGTGTTTTGTTTAGGGGCTAAGAAGATAGATCAGTAACAGAGAGCACGCCTAGCATATGCAAGGATCTAGAATGGATCCTTATCACCATACCAAACAAAACCATATTCTGTCTGAGGAAATAGGACAATGACATTGACCCCCGTTTAAAAGGAAGTATCCAGAATCTACTGTAGCTACTGAGTGTTGGGTGAAAGCATTCTGAGCTAGGCTTGATGGTGCTGGGCTATATCCTGGCTCCAGAACAGAGGCAGGGGGATTCCAGGTTCAGTGCTACCATGTGCTACATAGCAAGTTCAAGGCCCTCTCAGACTACATACATAGTGAAACTTTTGTTTCAAGGGACGGGTAATATTCTGACATCTCAAGCCATGCCTAATCCTTAAACTTTGTAATCAATGAATGATAGGACCTCCTTCAGTCTCTTAGACTTCTAGTCATTAGCAGGACTTTATAACCCCAAATAGGTCTTTATTTGGGAGATTTTGTTGACAGTGTCTCATGTAGACTCCCTGCCCCCAGATGGCCTCCAGCTCATTATGAGCTGGTCCTGAGCTCATTTTTCTATCTCTTGCACCCAAGTGATGGGAGTGGTCATGAGCCACCATGCCTGGGCTTTCTGGGGACCTCTAAGGATTAGCAGTGATGTTCTAGTTTGTCTGTTAGCAAACTCTGCTCACATCACTGTGGTCCTTTTTTCTGCTGACACACCCATCCCAGGCCATTCAGGCATGTTTAGATCCAGAGACCCAAGGTATTGAGAGCCAGAGGGGAGGGCTGGTTCGTGAGATTCCAGCTGTTCCCTGGTGGGTGACTCCCTTTCTCTGAACCCCAAACAGAAGCCATGAAGCTAAATAATCAAGCTATGAAAGGGCGATTTGAGGAGCTTTCTGCCTGGACAGAGAAGCAGAAGGAAGAACGCCTGCTGTTTGAGATGCAAAGCAAAGAGGCTAGGGAGAGCCTCAAGGCCCTGAGGCTTGAAAATGAGAGGCTGAAGGAAGAGCTTGGAAAACTAAAAGAGAAATCAGAAAGGCCGTTTGAAGTGAGTACACCATCCGCCCGTGGTTTTATTTCCTGAATATGTACAGCTGCTGTGCAACAAAACTCTTCCTGGGGACACACACACACCCGTCTACTCACCCAGAGGGATCCCACAACAGACTAAAGTATGGATTCCACCAAAGTCCAACTTGGTAAACTAACTAACTTTATTAGGGTTGCTTATGTGCGTATCGGTGAAGGGTGATTTATAGGAGCGGAAATGACTCAAAGACAGCTGCATCACCAAGGCCCAGCCCAGCTTGGGTGAAGGCTCACAAAAGCTGGGAACCCTGGAGCTTGCTGCACAGCCTGCAGGCAGCTCAGCAGGTTGGAGTGTCCTTTCCAGGTCTAAACTCTGGTCTAAATCTCCTCTAAGAGGCTCGCCTGGTTTCTGCTTCTTTCAGCCAACTGGCTTCCTCTTATATCTTCTTTGTACTTTTTTTTCTCTCATTGTCTTTGTAGCTAAGATTTCTTCCCTCTAAGGCCTCTCAGCCTTTTTTGTTGTCACTCTGACTGGGAGGAACCTCTAGTAATTCTGGTCAGTTTCAGGACCTTCCTGAAGCTGTTTTGAGTCCTTTGCTTTCCTGCAGGAAGGAATGTTTCTATCTGGGAGGAAGCTGTTACAGTACAGAAGGAGAATCTTCTTAGTCTGGACTATCAGATCACGACGTTCCCTGGTTCAGGCTGGACTGGTGGTTTACATGGTCATGGAAGCAGTGAGACTTTGCTGGAAACACTGGCTGGGTCACATGTAATCTCTGTTGGGGAAGGATATTTGGAAGGGCGGGGCTGAGGAGATTGCTTGCCGTGTAGTCCTGAGGGCCTGCTCTCTGACACCTGTATAAAATCTGGAATCGGAGATGCAGATCTGTAAATTCAGCACTAGGGGCCAAGATAAGCAGATCCGTGAAATCCGTTGGCCAGCTAGCCGAATCAGTGAGCTCCAGTGAGAGAGAGAGAGACCTTGTTTCAAATAATAATAGTAATAGTAATAATAATAATAATAATAATAATAATAATAATAATATGGGCAGTGATCTAGGAAGACACTCAGTGTCGATCTCTGGCCTCCATAATACACACCCAGGTGTGTGTGCACCTTCACACGCATGCGCACATACCCACAAACAGATACAGATGCAGGTGGCTCGAGAGTCCAAAGCCAGTCTGGACTGCATAGTGAGTTCCAGGCCAGGCTGGGGAGTATGAGTCTCCCTGTCTCAAAAAATCAAACCTAAAAACATTCAGGTTATAAATCAATGTTTCATCTTCATTAAAAATGGTAGGTGGAGCCGGGCGTGGTGGCGCACGCCTGTAATCCCAGCACTTGGGAGGCAGAGGCAGGCGGATTTCTGAGTTCGAGGCCAGCCTGGTCTACAGAGTGAGTTCCAGGACAGCCAGGTCTACACAGAGAAACCCTGTATCCAAAAAAAAAAACAAAAACAAAAACAAAACAAAACAAAACAAAAAACAAAAAAAACAAAAATGGTAGGTGGACTTCTGCCTAGAACCACCCAATTGCTAGTTTTTAGTTTTATATCCCTGATATAAAATTAGATTTTACAAGTGTGCCTTGGAATTTTCACCTCTTGGTCATGCTATCCTTTAGTGATTATTCCCTTTAGAGTTTGCTTCTGAAGAGTGCTCGGCTCAGCAGTGCCGTGAAGACCTGCGACACTGATGCAGGCTGCTGTGCACAGTTAAAGAGGAAAACGGTCACATTTGGTTGACCCAAAGGTGCTGGGAAATTCTTTGACCCCTGAAACTGCAGTCAAAGACATCAGCAAAGGTCAAAGCTGAGCACACTTGCTCCCGGCCGCTCTTCCAAGGCCCCCGGGGGTTTCATCTAGGTGACATTTAGCCATTTCCTTCCAAGCCTCACACTTGACCCTTCAAAGGAAGGTGGATGGGGCTGATTCAGGTACTAATGATTTTTCTTGAGAATTTACTCAGAATTTTGTTAATCTCTATTTTCTGTGGATGGATAAAAATGGAAACAAAGTAAAACAAACAGAAAGTAATGGAGAGAGAATGATATAGAGTAACTTAAAGCATGAAAAACTACTTAGAAAAACATTGTCTCGCCGGGCAGTGGTGGCCCATGCCTTTAATCCCAGCACTTGGGAGCTAGTCTACAGAGTGAGTTCCAGGACAGCCAGGGATACACAGAGAAACTTTGCCTTGAAAAACCAAAAAACAAAAAGAAAAAGAAAAGAAAAGGAAGAAAAGAAAAACATTGTATCAATCATGTGTGTGTGTGTGTGTGTGTGTGTGTGTGTGTGTGTATGTGTATGTGTATGTATGTGTATCACACGTGTAGAAGCAACAGGCAACCTCAGGTGTCATCCTCAAGAAGGCTAGCATTCTCCTTTGAGACAGGCTCTTTTACTGGCCTGACACTCACTAAGCCACAGGGTCCCCTTGCCCTTGCTTGTCTAGCCTTGGCTTACAAGCCTGTGCCCCTGCAACAGGAATCTTTATACAGATGCTGGGAATGAGACTCAGGCACTTGCAGAGTGTGCTTTATCAATGGAACCATTCTCCCAGACACACACACACACACACACACACACACACACACACACACTCAGGAACCTTATCTGAGATAGGGTCAGGTCAGATTTGCAGATCTCCCAGGCATATCTTTATTTAATCAGATTGACAGCCAAGATTAGTTACCTCAGTTGACCCATCTTCAGGCCAATGGAATGGGTACATGAAAAGACAAAGGAACTGTATCCCATGAGGCCAAGAGCTAGAGAGCAAAGGAGGTGGATGCTGACAGTGTAGTTGAGATAGCTCAGAGGGTAGATGCTAATGGTGGAGTCAAGATTGTGGTTTTAGTGCAAAGGATGGAGAACAGCTCCATAGTAAAACACAGGGGAATTTAGAGTTCTCTTTAAACAAAAAAAGAGATTTATTGTATGGTAGGGGTACACTATTGCTCTCTTCAGACACACCAGAAGATGGCATCAGATCCCATTACAGATGGTTGTGAGCCACCATGTAGTTGCTGGGAATTGAACTCTGGACCTCTGGAAGAGCAGTCAGTGCTCTTAACCGCTGAGCCATCTCACCAGCCCCAGAGTTCTCTTATAAGGTGTTTTATGGCCTAATAAGTGGATCCATAACTTCCCACAGATTACTAGGAGAGCCTTATGATTTAGGAAGACAAAATTAACCTAATAATGTGAGATTCTAATGTCACAGCCTTCTATCCCAGGCTTTTAGACACTTGTTGAAAGTTCTGCCAAGTATGGTTGTAGAATATTTTGTAATTAATTTACTCATTCTCTCTACCATATATCCGGGTCCCAGCCTCCCCTCCCTCCAACCTCTTCCCCTCCCTCCCTCCTCCCCAGATCCACTGTTCTGTGTGTCCCTTCAGAAAAGAGCAGACCTCCCCAGGACAGCAACCAAACCCAGCATAACAAAGTGCAATGAGACTAAGAACGATACCCCGCCCCCCCATGTCAAAGCTAGACAAGTCAACCCAGTCAGAGGACACAGGTTCCCAGAGCAGGCAAGAGTCAAAGACACTCCCACTTCCACTGTTAGGAGGCTCACCAAAACAAACAAAAAACAAGCCAAACAACCACAGCCATGTGTACAGAGGACCTAGTGTTCTCCAGCCGTCCTTACCCCCCCCCACTCCTATAATCCTTCCTCCTACCCGTCTGTGGGGTTCCCTGAGCTCTGCCTGATGCTTGTCTGTGGGTCTCTGAAAAGCCTGTGAATACAATAGGTTAGGCACCAATCTATGAGTAGAGCAGAATATCATTAGGGATCATTTCATTGACTTTTTTTTTTAGCCAGTTGCATGTGGCTCTACCCTAGGTTTCGGCTCTTTACTGCCCAGCAGAGTAGCTGGGCCTCTACAGCTCACATTCACCTGCCTGTCTACAGTGGAGATTAAGAAACCAGATGGAGCCGGGCGGTGGTGGCGCACGCCTGTAATCCCAGCACTTGGGAGGCAGAGGCAGGCGGATTTCTGAGTTCGAGGCCAGCCTGGTCTACAGAGCTAGTTCCAGGACAGCCAGGGCTATACAGAGAAACCCTGTCTCGAAAAACCAAAAAAAAAAAAAAAAAAAAGAAACCTGATGGAGCCGGGCAGTGGTGGTGCACGCCTGTAATCCCAGCACTTGGGAGGCAGAGGCAGGCAGATTTCTGAATTCGAGGCCAACCTGGTCTACAGAGTGAGTTCCAGGACAGCCAGGGCTATACAGAGAAACCCTGTCTCGAAAAAAAACCAAAAAAAGAAAAAAAGAAAAGGAAAGAAAGAAAGAAAGAAAGAAAGAAAGAAAGAAAGAAAGAAAGAAAGAAACCAGATGGAGTAGTAGAGCCCAAGGCCTGGATTAAACCATGGCTCTGAGGTTTCCTGGTTTGGTTCTATTCTAACTGGTGACTCCTTGTTCCCCATTTTCTGAGTGAGTTAATTCATGTGGAACACTTAAAGCAGTGTGTACCATGGGTCATTGTATCCGTTCTTACCTGGGAATAGTGTGTGTGTGTCCCTAGCTTTATGGAGCGTACAGGGGTGTGTGTGGGGGGGGATTAACTATAATAGGAGATGTGTTTAGGCATACTTAGTTGGAGCAGAAGAATTAGGAGATGGTAGACATGGAAATTAAGAAACTAAGCCTAACTTATAAGGGCATTTTTTTTCTTGTTAGCGATTGGATTAAACTTAATTGCCAGTTCCTCCCTCTGCTCTCCTTTCCTCTCCCCTCCCCACCCCCCTCTCTTTCCCAGGACCATACTGCATTACCCAGGCTGGCCTCACATTTGCCCGAGCTTTCCCAAAAGCTGCAGAATCTTACTCTTAGATCAGAACCTTCCGTTGTTCCGATGGGCTGGTGTGTTTAGTGGTCTGAGCAGCGTTTTTTGTTTTTTGTTTTGTTTTGTTTTGTTTTTGTTGCTGAAAGTCTGACTGCAGTTTTAAGGATCATGTTTGATCTCGGTGTAGGGGCAGAACTGTGTAAGGCTTTTGCTGTATTGACTGGGGCTCACAGAATATTGAGATGATGAGCCCGTTTTATTACTGTTCTTTCCAGCTGGTACAGATGGGACCCTGCCTAGAGCTATCCAATTTGGGGTTTTAGTTTTAGTTTTAGTTTTAGTTTTTGTTTTGTTTTGTTTTGTTTTCAAGACAAGGTTTCTCTGTGTAGCACAGGCTGTGCTGGAACTTGCTCTGTAGACCAGGGTGACCTTGAACTCAGAGGTTACCTGCCTCTGCCTCCTAAGTGATAAGATTAAAGGTGCACACCACCAGGCCTGGATGTTTGGTTGGTTTTAAGTTTACTACCTAACAATCCATTCTAGGACCTACCTGGGCTATGTGATTAGTTCCAGGCCAACCTGGGCTACACAGCAAGGCTTTGTCTTTTTTGTTTATTTAATAAACAAAAACAATAAAAACAAAACAAAAGGCACATGTGGCAATGTGAATGTATAACCCACACTGGATAAAGACCGGTATAAGATGGGTTCCCTGGCTAGTCAGTCTGGCTGAAATTGTGAGGGCCAGGCTCAGTGGGACACAGTGTCTCAAAATAATACGCTAAAACCAGGGCTGGAGAGATGACTCAGCGGTTAAGAGCACTGACTGCTCTTCCAGAGGTCCTGAGTTCAATTCCCAGCTACCATATGGTAGCTGACAACCATCTGTAACAGGATCTGATGCTCTCTACTGGTATGTCTGAAGAGAGCAATAGTGTACTCACTTACATAAAATAAATAAATAAATCTTAAAAAAAAATAAACTAAAAACTAAAATGAATAAAATAAAAATAAGACAAGGAAGATATCCTGACACGGCCTCTGGACTTGACTCTCCCCAGCATGGGCAAGTGCCCCTACACGCGTTTCACATGTAAATACAACACACATACACAAAAACAATACATTTATGCTGGGGCTAGGGTGTAGCTCAGGGTAGAGCACTCGCCCTAGCATGCACAAGATCCTGGGTCCAATTCCTAGCACTAAACAAACAACAACGAAGGCTGCACGAATTCTGTGAAATATACTTAGAGAGATGAAGGGTGAAGACTCCTGCCAAGTGCACTTCCTGGTTCAGGCTAAGGAGGGCTCTGCTCCGTACTGTAATTTCGCTTGTTTGTTTGTTTGTTTGTTTAGTTTTTTGAGACATGGTTTCTCTGCATAGCCCTGGCTGTCCTAGAACTTGCTCTATAGACCAAGCTGACCTTGAACTCAGAGACCTGCCTACCTCTGCCTCCCAAGTGCTGGGATTAAAGGTGTGCACCACCACCACTGGGCCTGTGTAATGAGTTTGTTCCTTTCATCTGAGCCCTTGCTGAATGCTATCTCGTGGGATTCTCACCTCCCCTTGCTGCCTGACTCCACGTTTCCCGGAGCCTCGCTGGTTCCCCCCGGCTAGGGCTAATTCACAAAAGAGATCATTAACCTAGTGGTGTCACAGATTGTTGGGCTCGTTTTTAATATTTTGTGGAGGCACCGAGAAATGGAGCGAAAGCTCAGGCTCAGTTCAGCAGTCGTGAGTACCAGGCTGCATTCACATGTTGAAATGATTTCCATAAAGAATTTAGAGATGGTGTTTAATGGTGGTATTAATTCCTGAGGAGAGTTAAGAATTAAGACGTTTCTTTAAAATCTCCGTCTGAAATTTAAGTGAGTTTGAACCAGTTATACTTCTTGTAATTCCAGGACTCAGGCTAAGGCAGGAGGACCGTGAAGTCAAGTATAGCCCAGGCTACTGCCTGAGTTCTTGGCAATCCTGGGCTAAATAAAAAGAGACTAATTTGCAGGGCCGTGGTGGCACATGCCTTTAATCCCAGCACTTGGAAGGCAGAGGCAGGCAGATTTCTGAGTTCGAGGCCAGCCTGGACTACAGAGTGAGTTCCAGGACAGCCAGGGCTACACAGAGAAACCCTGTCTTGGAAAAAGAGAGAGAGAGAGAGAGAGAGAGAGAGAGAGAAGAGACAGAGACTAACTCAAAACATAAAATAAATGTGTGTGTGTGTATGTGTGTGTGTGTGTGTATGTGTGTGTGTGTGTGTGTGAGAGAGAGAGAGAGAGAGAGAGAGAGAGAGAGAGAGAGAGAGAATGTATGCCAAGTTTCTTGTTTCTCCTGAGTATTTGCATTTGAAGTTTGAAAGGGGGAGTAAGGCTTGGCCTCTTGTACACTGAGGTATTGAGGTTTCCCGGGGAGGGAACCGGAAGACCTGGATGGTCACTGCCAAGACCATGGACGATGTGCGGCCACATTTCCCTTCTGACCCAAGAAGACTGAGGCGGGTACTGCAGAAAGTCTGCCTGTATCTCACCCCTAGTGGTCAGCGAGGCTGGTGGGACTGCTCTCCCTGTGCTCCAGGAAGGAAAAAAAAAAAAAAGCTCCCTACCCACACAAGCTTGTTCCCCTGTTGCTGTCACAAGTGGTCATTACCAGGGGGTGGACCCGGCACACACAGGTTTATACTTCACAGAGATGCAATGCTCCTTACTGTGCATGACTCATCTTGTACAGGCTGAAATTTAACCTCTGAGGGTTTTGTCGTCTTCTCCCTCCCAGATTTACTGTTATCAATCTGATAACACCGGCCAGGGGAGAGCAGGCAGGATGGCGGGCCTTTCCTTAGCTCGCCTCCACTGAGCCAAGGTGGCGTGGTGGGTGCTCTGGCTTCTGGCTGCACAAGATGACTGGGGGGGACGAGGGTCTGTATGGGGAGGAGAAAAGGTGGAGACTGACCTTTAACAGCTCTTGTCCCCAGTTTCTGAAATTTTAAACCACTGCGTCGGAGTCTACGATTGTCAAAGTCTGGTTGGCCTGTCTTCAGACACCCCAGAAGAGGGCGCCAGATCCCATTACAGATGGTTGTGAGCCACTATGTGGTTGCTGGGAATTGAACTCAGGACCTCTGGAGGAGCAGTCAGTGTTCTTAACTACTGAGCCATCTCTCCAGCCCTCTTGTTTTTATATAGTGTATCAAAATAAGTTGTTAAACAACCAGAAGGACCATCTACTTAAAGCATAGGGGACAAAGGTGTGAGAAAATTGCCTTTTCTAAAAACAGGCATGGGGTTGAAGATGTAGCTCAGCCGAGGAACGTCTGAGGACCTGAGTTTAATCCCAGAACACACATGCAAAGGCCAGGCGTGGCGATGTGTGCACAGTCCCAGTGCTGGGGTCGTGACGACAACAGGCAGGTTCCTGGGCTCGCTGGCTAGCCAGCATAGCCTCGGCAAGTCCTCAGCCGACAGGAGACCCAGTCTCCAAACTAAAGCAGATAGAGCAAAGGTGGGATAGGTGGGTGGCACCTGGAGAGGGCCTCCCCAGGCCCTTTGCACATGATTACCATGAGCATACACACACACACACACACACACACACACACACACACACACGTGCACCCCTAACATACAAACCTAAAGTGGGGCCTAGTGGTGCATGTCAATAATACCACACTTGTGAGATAGAGGTGCTCTCCTCAGCTCCGAGTTCAAGGTCAACCTGGACTACTTGATGATATCCGGCTTTGAGTAAGAGAGAGGGAGAGGAGGGGGGATGGGTGGGGGAAGCACACAGCGCTGTCCCTGATGCTCGGCCATCCATTTTACCAGCCAGACCTTACGTCTGATTTCTGTATTCGCCTCATGCCTCTTTCCTGGTCTTCCCTCAGGACCTCACAGGTGACTACAGGTCTCCCAGAGGCGACTTGGAGCAGGAAGTGGAGAAGCTGAAGACCCAGGTGGAGCAGGAAGTGGAGCATCTGAAGATCCAGGTGATGCGCCTTCAGGCCGAAAAGGCAGACCTGCTGGGCATCGTCTCAGAGCTGCAGCTCAAACTCAACTCTGGCGGCACCACGGAAGACTCCTTCGTAGAGATCAGGATGACTGTAAGAATTGTGGTTCTTTATTTTATGAAGCAAATGTCCTAGCTCCCTCTAGACAGATGAAACACAACACCTGACTGTCAACACAGCCGGGCCAAAGAGCGAGACTCCAGATAAACTGACTCCCGTCTTTTTAAACATAGCCTGATGGTTAACAAAGGTCGTCTTAACTAAAAAATATATATCACTCAGCTTTTTGATGAAAGATAAAGTCCCACATTTTTCTGAGTGATCTGAAAACAAACAAAATGTTCCAAACAAAAACCATAAGCATAAACCTTTTTTTTTTTCTTCTCAAGACAAAGTTGTGCAGAAGTGTGACCAGATGTTTGGATGGCTTTTAAACACCTTGAATTATTTTTACAAAAGTGCCCTGATGACACTGCCCAGAGGTCAGGGAGCGCCCTGCAGGGATTGGTTTTCTCCTATGGTGTGGGTCCAGGGGCTTGAACTCAGATCATCAGCCTTGGTGACATGTGTCTTAACTCTGAGCCACTGTGTTTAATAGACTCCAAAGTCTGGTGAGGAAGCATGGTAATAAACAGTAAGGGGGGAGGGGGAGCACCCTCTCAGAGGCAAGGGGAAGGGGGAAAGGGAGGGGGTCAGTGGAATGTAAATAATTCAATAATGAATTTAAAAGCTAAGAGGGCCTGAGAGGGTGGCTCAGCGGGAGAAGGTGTTTGCCACCTGAGCCTGGGCTCTAGACCCCACCTAAAGGGGAAAGGGGCTCCCTAACTTCCCAGGGTTGTCACCTGACCTTTACCTGCTCTGTGGCACAAGCACCCCCACACATACTCCCACACACATACAAATAGTAATAATAAATAACGTCTCAGGGATGAAAAAGGACTGGCTGTGTAGCTTCATTAGTAAGAGTGCTTGCTTGCAAATTGGACCTAGGAAGCAAGCTTCAAAGCCTCCAGGGGCCACGCGAGAAACAATTACCACGATTTGCTGTCCGCACAGCTGAGCCAAATAATGAGGAGTAAGAATGTAACAGAGATAAAGTGCCTGTTCAATTTTGCCAAGCTAGGTGCCATTTTAAACTTGCCTGTAGTACTGACTTGTTTGGGAATCAGAGGCCAAGACTAGGCTGACAGCATATGTGAGCTGGTTGGATTTCAGTAAGCTAATGGAGCAAATCTCCGCAGTTGCACAAAGATGGTTCTGGATGCTTTGGCTACACTCTCCCCGAGCCACAGACAGAGTTCGCCAGCCCACAGAAGCAAAGCACAGCACAGCACATTTACACCCACAACAACTGTCACTCACCTGGGAGGCCGCAGATGCTGCTACCCTGGGAGGAGACTGATTTGGAAACTGGTTTATTCTCAAGCGGATAGTGACTGATAAGGGTTGTCCTGGTTGTTTGTGAGGGGTGCAGCAAAGAAACATTGAACCAGCCACTCCATTTTTAGGGAGGGAGAGCTTTATGGTGAATAAGAGAAAATATCCAGAAGCATAGAGAAGAGTCCAGATCAAAGAGGCAAAGCAGCAATCAGACTGGCCTGGCCAGGTCTATGTACAGAAGAAGGGAGGTGGGTGGGGAGAAGGGTGCATAGAAATCGTGTGGATTATAAGGAGGGGAAGCCAAGCTAGGGCGGGGCTGGGAGTTTAGGGACAGAGGAGGAAAGCCTGAGACCCGGAACAAATGCTGCCTATAGAGTGTGGAACAGCCTGAGGCCAGCATGTGCTTTGAGACGCAGCTACAGGTATCTGTCACTGGGGAACACTTTTCCAAGGCCAAGGAAAATGTTTCCTTTCAGTAGCCAAGAACCCCAGTTCACTGGCCTTATCTGACCACCAGAAATCCTTGTATAGTCCACCTTCCGCCTGGGCCAAGACTGTCATTTCTGGGCTTAGGCACTGCCTTTGTAGTGTTGGGAACTGGCCTTCCCTTTGAAGCTGACATTAGCCATATAAGCCTGGTGACTTCCTGAGTGAGACCCTGGGTCCCTTCTTCAGCACCCCAGAAGCTGGGTAGGATGGCGCAAGCCTGTGAGCCTGGGACTTGGTAGGTGAAGGCAGAAGCGTAAGAAGGTCAAGGTGATTCTTTCTCAGCTCCCGAGCCAGTTCAAGGCTAGCCTGGGATCCGGGAAACCATGTCTCAAAAAGAGGGATGGAGCCGGGCGGTGGTGGCGCACGCCTTTAATCCCAGCACTTGGGAGGCAGAGGCAGGCGGATTTCTGAGTTCGAGGCCAGCCTGGTCTACAAAGTGAGTTTCAGGTCAGCCAGGGCTACACAGAGAAACCCTGTCTCAAAGAGAGAGAGAGAGAGAGAGAGAGAGAGAGAGAGAGAGAGAGAGAGAGAGGAGGGTGTATGACTTAGCAGTTAAAGGAATCCTGCCCTTTTAGAGGCCCTGAGTTCTGTTCCCACAGAACTGGGGGGCTCACAGCTGCCTTTAACCCCAGCTCCAGAGCATGACACCTTCTGGCCTCTGACGATACCTGCACTGACCTACCCTTATTTACCTACCAGTATGTACATGCACATAATCAGTAATAAAATAAATACTTAAGCAGTGAGAGCAACTCGGAGGGTAGGTTGAGGAGATCTGGTCTTTACCGCCCTGCCAGAAGCCATGACTTAGCTTCCCAGAACAGAATTGGAAGCCAGAGCTCTCACACTTAAGCTGTGTGAATTGGCAGCCGAGGCAGTGAGCACCCATCCCTGAGCTCCCGTGTGTCCCGTGCCCCTTGTGATGGATCCTATAACAAAGAAAGGCAGGCGAGTAGGCACTGGAGGGAACTTTCCCTCTGTGCTGCTAAGAGACATCTGACCTGAGGGTGAAGCCACACCAGGACAAAGTCTTTCATAATAGAAGTGTCATTTTCACTTTGTCAGAGTTCATATCTGAAGGAGGAAGATATTAAAGAGAGAAGTGTGCTTGGTAGATAAAGCCAGGGAGTGGAGAGAAGTTTGTAAGACTCGTACCACAGACGTGGAATGTTCCCTGGGACTCCTTACTCACCAACTGCCTACAGAGCAGTGCAGGTGACAAATGACCCCTACTCCATCCATGCCTTCTTAGACATTGAGGTGCTGTCAGGGTGCCCAGAAGAGGATTTGAAAAGCAAACTTCTCTACAAGTGACAGGAGCTGACTGAAACGCAGAGTTTTAGCCTTGTGATGGCCGATGAAAGTCAGGAAACCCAGACGTTTTATCGAAAGTTTCCAAATGTCACTTCTCCCAGGCCAACATCATCTGCAGCCTCCCAGATGAGTGACAGTTGTCAGTAGCTCATTGAGATATGACCAGCCCGCAGGTCCTATCAGTCTTAGTAGGGTTAGGCTCTGGTTCCCTAACAGGCCACCGGTGCAGGCAAATGTATTAATGGCTGCCAGCTTGGCAAAGGCATGGCCTTGTAAGCCAAATCCACGTTTATGGAGTTGGGTTGAGTGTATTCCAATGACCTTCAAGCCTTAGCTTAGATATTTATAATCCTGTCAGGGAGGGCAGGCCCTGGGGAGAGTGTTTCCTGTTTCATTTGAGTGACCCAATTTAGATCCCATCTCATACAAAGGCTGAGTGAGTATTTTCCTTGGATGGAAACTTTGGTCTTTTTCCTTTGAAAGGGGATCTGTCTTGCAGATCTGTGGTGTTCAATCCTTTCACCTCTGCTTTTACAGGAAGAAGAGACTGAAGGGGCATTGAAGGAAATGAAGAACAGCCCTATACCCACAAGAACAGACTCCTGCAGCATGTAGGTGATGGGACTCTAGTGTCTTGTTAATTTGAGCCTCTCACTGGAGGTCAGACATAATGAAGAAACATTACTTACTTTGCTTCTTGAGGCAGGGTCTTGCTCTGTGATCCAGGTTTGATGTGAACCCGCCACCACCCTCTGCCTTAGCTTCCCAAGTGCTAACATTCATTTTCAATGGGTATTTAATGTCGCAACTCAAGACTGGCAGAGAATGGAAACAAAGTCTGGTGCCCCTTAAAGGCTGACAAATGCTGACCGCTCTGTTACAGAGCGGTCTGCTCTCTGTTAGAAGTGGAAACACGTTCATCCTCAATAAAAAAAGAAACTTGTTCCTAGTCAGCAGTCCTGTGCTCACTTGTCAGAGCCGCTTGGACTAAGCAGGCTGCTGGGCGTCCTAGGTGGGACACACCCTTTTTCTTTCCCTATTCTGATCATCGGCCACAGTACCCGATGCTGGTGCTCTTCTGAGGCGGTGGCAAAGAGAGCTGTCAATGTGTATGTGTGTGCATATGTATGTGATGGACAGGGAGCATGTCACAGTACACATACGGAGGCCACAGGACAGTAGCAGCAGTGCTCAACCTGTGGGTTACAAGCCCTTTGGCAAACCTCTATCTCCAAAACTACTTACGTTATAGTTCATAACAATAGCAAAGTACCGTTATGGAATAGCACTGAAAATAATTTTATGGTTAGGGTTACTACAACCTGAGGGACTGTAAAAGGGTCTCAGTGTTGAGAAGCACTGGTTTATGGAAATCTGTTCTCTGCACTATGTGGGTTCTGAGGATCAAACTCAGGCCATCAGGATGGACGACAAGCATCTTTACCCACCGAGCCATCTGGTCAACCTCATAAGTGCCCAGGATCTTCCCTTTGGAATCTCAAGTCTGCCTGTCCTGAGCAGATTCTAGGAAACACATAATAAGTAATGGAAGGGCCTTGAGCAGAAGGAGTAGAACTAGGTCCTGAATTTCTTGGTTCTTGAAGGTAATAGTACCCAGAGCTGGTGGTTTGCCCATCCTGTGTGTATGCAGGCAACATTAGTCCATTTCCCTGTCTGCTTGCTCAGAATTTCTCTTATGTCACAGACCTTTAAAACCATTTTTTATATTATTCAATAAATATGCATAGAGAATGACAGAAAAAGGAATACAACACTTTTTAGGGCTGTCCCTATGTTCTCATGTCAGGGAGAATGTGAATAATATAATAGTCTTTCACCAAATAGAATAATTAGTATAAGTGAATGTTATTCCTGTTTTTAGTGGGGTTTTTTTTTTCTTTTGGTTTAGAAGTCAACTTTTCCCCAAATTGCTGCTTTTAATATCGAGACTTTCCTGGAAGCAGAGGAAAGAAAAACTGTATTTGGAAATTTTAAGCCACTTCCGGTTCATTTATTTCCATATGCAGAGACCACTTCCTCTTTCGGGCCAATAGCTCTTAACCTTTGTGAGGCTGGTAAGGTCTGAGATTGGTTTCTAGGCTTGAGGCTCCAGCTTTGTAGTCTAATCCTGGCATTCGGATATGTGAGCCCAGCAGATGCCTGACAGACGAGCTGCTGTCCCTGGCGACTCCATCGTCACTCTGAACATTCCGTTACTGGGTGATGGTCACAGCTGCGTGTTTGTTGTGACTGCACCTCTTGATAAGATTATGAAACTTAGAAAAACATTTGTCGGTAGTATCTACATATCTCGTGTAGCTTCGTGTGAAAACCAAAGCCAGAAATGATTTTCTTCCCTTGACTCACAAAGGTGACAGTCTCTAACCAGTGGCAGTGGGCAGGGGTCTGAATGGACCTGAATAGTCAGCCCAAAGTCCTCTCTGAAACTGATCTCTGGAGACCGCCGTGGCATCTCCTGCCACAGCTGATGAGCTGTCCCTGTGGATTCTGCAACCTTGAGGATGCAGTACCTGTCTGGAATGAGGGCTTACATTATGAGGTTAGCCTCCCTGAGGCATTGCTAGTCTCCACAGCCTTTGGCACATGCGTACAAGGATTGAATCAGCCATGCTTGGGGCAGTCAAGAATTGATTGGAGGATATGGATTTCAGTTGTATCATGCTTCTCTCTCCTTCTCCTCTTGACGTTTTCGTTGAGATTGAAACCTTTTGAATTTCTACACTGAATGTGGTGGCTGATGTCTCATTAGGAGCAAGTGCACAGAAGATGCCAGAACGTGTGTGGAGTTCGAAGAACTGACTGTGAGCCAGCTCCTGCTTTGCCTCAGGGAAGGAAACCAAAAGGTGGAGAGACTTGAAATGGCGCTCAGAGAAGCCAAAAAGAGGTATGAACTACTAACGGGAAAAATGGAAGAAAGGCTTTGGTGGATAAAGTTAAGGCACATGTGAGACAAAGCACACGGCCGTGTGCCCACTGCCACAGTACATACAGGCTTAGGACGTTCTCCTCACACAGGACCCTGTGCCCCTCAGCACTCACTCCCCGGTTCTCCCTGTGACTTTGGAGATCTCTGCATCCTGCACATTCCTCTAAGGACTCAGACAGTACGGTCTTCTGGGACTGACTTTTTTCACTCTCTATCCACAGAGTCCTGTTTGCCAGCCCTCTGTCCTTAAGGCAGGTGGATGATAAGATAGAAGACCGTGTATACTTGGCAGCTTGCCACGTACATATTTCTAATCTTTCTTCCTGCTTTCCAACAAAACAAACAAAAACACAGCTGTCTCCCTGGATACCGAAGGCATAAAGTTCTTTAGATTATAGCTAGTGAGTCAGACCTGCCTTGGGAGGAGAAGGGTCCATGCCCATCTTGAGTACTCTGGAAAGACGCTTTTTTCGATGACATTGACCTACTATCTAGTGAGCCAGCTGGCCTCATAGGGCTTTCTGGTTTTGTTTTTTGTTTGTCATTTTGGGATTTTTTGGTTTTATTTATTTGTTATTTTGAGGTTCTGTTGTTGGTTTTGTTTTGTTTTGTTTTGAGACAGGCTCTCACTACGTGGTCCTGGGTAGCCTGAAACATGCTTTGGTTAGACCATGCTGCTCTCACAGAGACCCCCCCACACCGCCTCTGACCCCCCCCCCCGAGGGCTGAGATTAAAAGTGTGTGCACGGCCACAACTGATTGAATTTATATTTTCTAAATAAGCCAGTAAGGAGAAAGAGGTTGTATAAGAAATGCAGCCCTTGTTGTTGTTGTTGTTGTTGTTTTTTTAAAGCAAGAAACATCAAAGGAAAGATGACCCAAAGTAAACATTTGCCCTCGAAAATTAAGATAACTTGTGATTCACGTGTGGGTCAAAACCTGTGCCAAATGTGAAGCGGCCTACGGTGCTGCTGAGCCCACCCTCCTGCAAGTACCATCTGGTGCCCCGCCCGTGTATTCAGCCTAGCCAAAGGGACAGTGACTGAATACCAATTAGGGTTGACAGTTTGTAACAGAAAAATGATAAAACAAAAATGTCTCTCCAGACTTCCCGTGGTGGAGCACTGCTCTGACGGGGCCCATGGGGAAGCAGTGCCTGGAGCAGCCCCTGCCACACCCTCTCTCCCGCTGCTCAGTCACTTCCAGTCCATCTGCTTGGTTCTCTCAGTAGCAGCCTCCGAGGATAAGGTTGAAATTGTTACTTCATTTTTTTGAAGATTTTCATCATGACCTATTGACCCCTGGGTATGAATGGGGAAGACTGAATCTGTCCTGCACAACCATCAGCCGCCCAGCACATGCATTTCTGGAACTTTCTCGACCTCCTGTTCCCAGCTGAAATCGATGATTCTGAGCTTTCCTCAAATGACTACTCTGTCCCTGTCGCTGTGCATTCAGACACATGCATACGATGCACACGTGTGCTCACTCACAGTCGAGCATGCACTGTACAACGGTCACTTTTCCTTTTATCCTTTTTAGATCCCA
Source organism: Apodemus agrarius (assembly GCA_964023405.1). Classification (NCBI taxonomy): domain Eukaryota; kingdom Metazoa; phylum Chordata; class Mammalia; order Rodentia; family Muridae; genus Apodemus; species Apodemus agrarius. The sequence goes on along the minus strand of OZ030019.1, from coordinate 68,039,467 downwards.
GTACAAAATTAGCCATCTAACCTCATGTGTTGGTCTGTTTTCTGCTTCTTTAACAGAGTGCTAGACTAGATAGGTTGTAAACTATGGAAGTGTTTTTAGCCTATGGTTCTGGGGCTTTCAACAGAAAACAGTCGAGCTTTTAATCCAGCAGCTGCTGCTGCTGCTGCTTGCCCTCATGTGTCTGAACAGAAAGTAAAACTTCGCTACGTTCTTATGTTGGTGGTTTTCTTCCTTTTTTTCAGAATTTCAGATTTTGAAAAGAAAGAAAATGGCTATTCTGCAATCGAGACCCAGACAGAGGGAAGAACAGACAACGAAGAGGAGAATGGCCCAGAGAGTGTGGGTACAGCACCGCCAAGGGCCTGGCACCTCCCTGTCACTGCCCTGTTGGTGATGTGGCTGCTGGCTTCAAGTCTTTTTTTTTTTAGATTTACTTATTCATTATATGTAAGTACACTGTAGCTGTCTTCAGACACTCCAGAAGAGGGCGTCAGATCTCATTACAGATGATTGTGAGCTGCAATGTGGTTGCTGGGGTTTGAACTCAGGACCTTCTGAAGAACAGTCAGTACTCTTAACCGCTGAGCCACCTCGCTATCCCTGGTTTAAGTCTTATGTTGCACCATTTAACCTTAGAAATGGAAACTTGTTTGTTAGTGAGCGTTTTCTACTTCTCTTTCATTTTTTTTACCCTGGATTTGAAATGCAGGTCAATAAGATGTATCCCAGTCTGTACTACATCAGATACTTTCATTTCTCTTCTTGACTGATGTCATCTCCTAAATCTGTAAGTCCACCACCAGAAAAAGACATTTTGACTATGCCCTTGAGCCTGAAGAGTTTTAAGCTTAGGAAAAGTTCCTGAAGCCAGTGTTCACAGTAGTTCATGAGAGAGAGAGAGAGAGAGACATATAAAATGATCCTTTTTTGTTCATGTATTCATCAGTGTATACACACACACACACACACACACACCACTATTGGATATGTCCTTCCTTTTTCTTTTCTCTTTTTTATTTTTATTTTTTTAAATTTTGAGACTGTCTTATACAACCTAGGCTGAGCTCAGACTTCCTCTGTAGCCCAGGAGAGGAGCTCATGATGTTCCTGCCTTTGGGATGTTAGGAATACAGGCATGCACCTGCTTCCCTGACTCTGAGTCCCCACTTTAAGACAGTGGAGAACACTGTGAAGACTGGTACAGTGGTGCCTATCCCTATACTTCCAGTGCCTGGTGGGCTGAGGCAGGTGGATTTTGAGTTTAAGGACAGCGTATACAACATAGCGAGTTCCAGATCAGCCTGGTTACATAAGCGAAATGGGTGGGGGAGGTGGAGAGAGAACTCTGCCCGAATGGCACCCCATTAACTGAAATGGACCAACAGTTAATGGGAGAGTATTGATGCTTCTAAGCTCTTATAAAACATGCAAATTGACAGCTGGCAGCCTTCCAGAAAAAGAGCCGGATAACAGAAATAATTGCACTAGCTAGAAACATGCTGGCAAGGCAATATGGGCTCTGAGCCTTTCCCTACGTGGATAAGGTTGCACTTTGATCTGGTGACCTGTGGTCCTGGAAGCATGAGTAGGGCCAGGTTTAGCAGTAAATCCATTAACATGCATGCTCGTCCGACTTACAGCGAATGTGCTACGCAGAAACAGAAGCTTGCCTGTAAGATTGCTTTTCATTGCACAAGTCAAGTCTACTTACGGTATCAGTGTTAGCTGAATGCTTGTGGTCCACACCATCTTCTCACACAAGGTTCATGTCCTCTCTAATGAATGGCCGACATTGTCTTGACAGTTTGGAAGCGAAGTGGAAACACTGAACGTTCAAGTGACCTCTCTGTTTAAGGAGCTTCAAGAGGCGCACACAAAACTCAGTGAGGCTGAGCTGATGAAGAAGAGACTCCAAGAAAAGTAATAACTCCGCTCATTGTATCGCATGATTTATGACGTGCGTTCCTGTGTCAAAACAGTTTTGTTACTGTCTTACTGGCTAAAACAAAAGCAGGGACCTAAGTGATGTATGGATCAGAAAAAGAGAGTCTGGGGCTGGTGTGTGTGTGTGTGTGTGTGTGTGTGTGTGTGTGTACTCCTGAAGTCTGTGCAGAAGCCAGGGAGAGTGGCAAAGCGGTGTTCCTCCTTATGGAAGAGTCACCTTTTGCAGGTGTCAGGCTCTGGAACGGAAGAACTCTGCAACCCCATCGGAGCTGAATGAGAAGCAAGAGCTCCTTTACAGCAACAAGAAGCTAGAGCTGCAAGTAGAGAGTATGCGCTCCGAGATCAAGATGGAGCAGGCCAAGACAGAGGAGGAGAAGTGAGTGTGTGCAGGGCAGGGTGACAGCTCGCCCGGAAGGGGAAGGAAGGACAGCTGGCCAGATACAGATTGGTTGGGCGTGTGGAGGAGGACCCGAGAGTCATGGCATAAAATCTCTTTTGCCATCTGGAAACTAGATGTCTAGGAGACTCCTGGAGAGAATTAAATACTCGAGTTGTAGCAAAGATATGAAAAGTATTTTCAATCTCTTTTGTGGGAAAGACAGTCTTCTAGAAGATGCCATTTTCTTTGAGAGTAAGAAAAGTACTGATGTGTGGTGGCTGTAGTTTCATTTCTGTTAAACGTGATAAAAATATCCTGACAAGGCAACTTAGTGGACAGAGGGTTTATCTTACCTTACAGTTCCATGGTCCAGCCCTTACTGGGAGGAAGTCAAGGTGCTCAGGCTGGAAGCGCCATCCGTGTCAAGTCCACAGTCAGGAGCAGAGAGAAACGGATGCTCAGTTCTGTTTGCTTTCCCTGCTTCTGCTTAGTTTTGTTTGTTGAGACAAGATTTGTCTCTGACTGTCCCAGAACTCACTCTGTAAAACAGGCTGTCCTCGAACTCACAGAGATCCTCCTGCCTCTTACACCCGAGTGCTGGGATAATCTAGAGCCCTAAGCTAGGGACTGGCAGGTGTCACCGCTTTCATGTGGCAGGTCATCCGACGTGGGTACTCCAGACAATCCGCACACACAGGCCCACGAGCCAGCCTGATGAAAGCAATCTCCCACTGACACTTTCTCCCAGGTGACTCCTGCTCATGTCAAGCTGAGAGTTAAAAGTTGGTTGGGATGAAAAAACCATAGATTTTTTCTAGTTAAGTTTTTAAAGTCTGTTAGGGAGACAGGAGGATGGGTTTCTGTGATATTTCCCTCATTATTCCACTTTTAATATCATCTTTTAATAGGTCCAGGGTAGCCAGTCTACAGGCAACTCATAACAAGCTCCTTCAAGAACATAATAAAGCACTGAAAACAATTGAAGAACTGACCAAACAACAGGTATTTATAGAGAAAAGGTACTCCCACGGCTCGGGGGAGGGGAGAGGGGAGAGGGGCTTGGGGGGGTGGATTGAACCACTGAATATATGTACAAAAACATTGCATGGCCCCTCAACTAAGTCTACTTTCTTGTTTGTTTGTTTGGTTTTTTTTTTTTTTTGGTTTTGGTTTTGGTTTTGGTTTTGGTTTTTTGAGACAGGGTTTCTCTGTGTAGCCCTGGCTGTCCTGGAACTTACTCCGTAGACCAGGCTGGCCTCAAACTCAGAAATCTGCCTGCCTCTGCCTCCCAAGTGCTGGGATTAAAGGCGTGTGCCACCACCACCCAACCTAAGTCTACTTTCAAAAATCGCTTTGCAGCTTATCAATTATAACAAAATCATTATAGCTTTTCACCTTCAGCCTGTGTATAAAACATGACTTGTGTATGGAAGCGGGGCCTGGGCTTTTCCTGCTTCTGGAGGGTATGTCTGTAGGAGAGCCCAGAGCCTGGGCTCCTGTCAACAGTGCAGGGAGACAATTGGCTGTGGCCATCTGCTGAATGAGACTGCAATGGCGTCTTCCCTGCTGGCAGGAAACTTGGAACCCTGGGTTTACAGCATTGAATTTAAATTGGTAACAATGTTCAACATGGCATAAAGTTTACAGACCATGTAGTCTTTGAATTAAGTCTCCGTTTATAAGGCTATAAATATTCTTATAAATATGCTCTTTGCCCCCCCACCTTTCCTCCCTGCTTCCCACCTTCAGGGATACTCCTATTCCTTTGTTTCTATGGGGGAATGAGCCTAGGGTCTCCTGCGTGCTGGGCAGGTGTCCTACTACTGAGCCTACACCCTCCTCTGCCCTCCCCTCCTGAAGTCTCGGAGTTACTCGAGCAGACCTGGAACTTGCAAGCCTCCTGCCTCAGTCTCCCCTGCAGTTAGGATTACAGGCCTCTGCCATAAGCCCATGTTTCCTTTTCCTTTTCCAGAAGGGGTGGGCTATAGATGGTGGTGTCCACATACATATTGGCATGAACACGTGGAGGCCAGAGACAGGCCCCTGAGTTCTGAGGGTCTCTCTTACCGAAGCCTACCCACTAGCCAGGCTAGCCGGCCAGCAAACCAAGGAGCCTCCCGTCTGCATCCCCAGGACGAGCGTGCAAGCAAGAGTCAGCACTATATCTGGCTTTCAGATGGGCGGGTCTGGACTCGGTCCTCATACAAAGAGCCAGCACTTCAGTGACTGGATGATCTTCCACACCTTTTTACTTCATTAAAAAAGAAAAGATTATAACTCTCTTAAACCTATAGCTTCAAAAAACCTTATTTATTTATTTATTTATTTACTTACTTACTTACTTATTTTATTTATTTAGAGAAAGAGTCTTTTTGTGGCCTTGGCTAGCCTCACTACATAGACAAGGCTGGCCTTAAACTCAGAGTTCTCTACCTGCCCCAGCTGCCTCCAGATTCCTGGGATTAAAGGTGTTAGCCGCAATGCTCAACATGGACCTGATCCCTTTTAAATGTAAACATGTTTCCGAAGCTAAAGTAACAAGATAAGTAATAGTCTCCATGCCCCACCCTCACCAGAGTAGGCCTGCTATCCTTGCACATGTCATGTTTTCGGGTGTTGATGTGTGCTGAGATCTGAACTCCTCTAAGGGGAACAGCGCTACCTCTTAGGAAAGTGGTTTAGCCAAGGAGGCGATCTCTGGCCAGTCACAGGTGACTATAACTTCCGGAATGAATTGTCGCTGCAAAAGCTTTATCTTTTCCTAAAATTGACCGCATCATTTCCAAGCAATTTCTAGAGTGGAGTTGTATTTTTCAGGCAGAAAAGGTGGACAAGGTGTTGCTGCGAGAGCTCAGGGAGAAGCTGGAGCTGGCCGAGCAGGCTCTGGCCTCCAAACAGCTGCAGATGGACGACATGAAGCAGACCCTCGCTAAACAGGAGGAGGAGCTGGAGACCATGGCTGTCCTCAGGGCGCAGGTGAGAGGCTGTCCAGAGCCGGAGCAGAGGGACAGAGGCACCCATGCAGACCTCCACTGTGACAGTGGCAGTGCTTAACGTGACAGTGCTCTTGTGTTCTTTCTGAAAGCTGCTTTTCTTCTTGTTCTGTTCTGGTTTGTGGATGCATGGTCTCACTGTTTATTTAGCTCTGGCTGACTTAGAACTCACTCTGTAGACCAGGTTGGCCTTGAACTCACAGATCTGCCTGTCCCTGCTTTCCAAGTGCTTGGATTAAAAGCCTGTACCACCATGCCTACCCAGTGGATTAAAAAAAAAAAAAAAACTTTTAAATGAGAGCCAGGCATGGTTGTGCACACCTGAGTTTTCAGCACTTGAAATAAAGGCAGGAGAATTAAGTCTAAGGCCAGCCTTAGACTCCCAGGTATTAGTATTACACTTATTTCTAAATATTTTTGTAGTTTATTATAAATGTTTTTTTGGGGAAAGTGGATTCTTTTTTGACACAGGGCTATGTAGCCAAGGATGGCCTTGAACCCCTGATCCTTTGTCCCCTACTTTTCAAATACTAGGATTGCAGGCATATTACCATACCTAGCTTCACATGGGTCTTTTTCTTAAAAGTTGCTATTAGCCGGGTGGTGGTGGCGCACGCCTTTAATCCCAGCACTTGGGAGGCAGAGGCAGGCGGATTTCTGAGTTCGAGGCCAGCCTGGTCTACAGAGTGAGTTCCGCCAGGACTACACAGAGAAACCCTGTCTTGGAAAAAAAAAAAAAAAGTTGCTGTTAAATAGAAATACTAGACACAAGTTTAAGAAAAAGATTGGGTGTGGTAGCATTCCCCTGCCATCCCAGTGCCGAGATTCCCGGGTTCCCTGGCCAGTCAGTCTAGCACACTCGGGGAGTTCCAGGCCAGGGTCAGATGCTGCTGTCTCAAAAGCCAGAGTGGATGGTACCTGAAGAATGACATCCGCGGCTGTCCTCCGGGGACACACACACACACACACACACACACACACGGGGGTGGGGGGTGGGGGGTGGGGGTGGGGGGTGGGGGGGGGAGGCACAAAGGAATGATTACATCATTATGTACATTGCTTATTTTAAAATTAATAAAGACTACCAGTTTATCTTACAAAATACATGGCCAGAATTCTCTCAGGAGGGCCCCAATGTCTTTATATCCTTGTGTTTCTTACTTAGAAATGATGCCAGCAGTTTCTATGCTACCTGGGGGCTCATTATCTCCAGCTGCCCATTGTGGGCAAATCCCACGGGGTGGAGTTTGCGCCTGTGGCTCTAATGTCATTGCTATACGAGCATCATGGGATCCTGCCTCCTAGAGCAGGCAAAACACTAATGCACATAAAAATGAATAAATCTTTTTTTAAAAGAAGATTAAAAACTGCTATTAAAACAATGTTCAAGCCAGGCGGCGGTGGCGCACGCCTGTAATCCTAGCACTCTGGGAGGCAGAGACAGGCAGATTTCTGAGTTCGAGGCCAGCCTGGTCTACAGAGTGAGTTCCAGGACACCAGGGCTATATAGAGAAACCCTGTCTCGAAAAAATCAAAACCAAAACCAAAAACAAAAAAAAACAAAAAAACAATGTTCAGATCACCTCCATTCACTGTGAAATTAATTGATTGTTTTATGATATAATTTGAGAACAATGAAATTATTCTGATATTAGCTGTCTGTTTTGCTATGTGGCAAATTAGGCCCGAATCATAGCAGCTGAGATAGAAACAAGCATTTGTCATCTCAGTACAGATTCTGTGAATGAAGCATCCAGGAGCCGCCCAGTAAGGGAGGTCTGGCTCAGAGCCTCTCATGAGGCTGCACCAAAAATGGACTTGGTGGGCGACTTCCAGGATGACTCAGTCACGTGCCTGTCAGGAGGCCTCCCTCTGTGAGCCTCTGGAGAAACCTGCCCATGGCACGGCCGGCCGCTGACCTCCAAAGCAAGCGGTTCAGAAGAGAGCACTGCAGGGGCCACAGTGCCTTTGATGTGGTCTCAGAGTCCACCCACCACCCCTTGTGTAGCATCTTAGCGCTTACACAGGCTGGCCTTAGTGTGGGGTAGACCACACAAGACGTTCTCTGCCAGGACATGAAGATCACTGGAGCCACCCACATGGAGAGGAAGTGGTTTGATACATGGAGGAGTCCATGAGACCTCTCTCTGGGTTCAAACACAAGTCACTAAACATTTCTTTTTTTGCTACAGTCTTGCAGTGTAGCCCAGGCTAGGCTAGAATTCAACATCCTCTTGGCTCTGCCTTGGAACACTAAGATCACAGGCCAGTGCTACCATGTTCATGCTCACCCAGATTTTCCTGAGACTAGGGACTATTAAGCTCATTAGAAAAGTCACAAGTTTACATTTCCAGGACAGAGTCTTGCTGTGTAGCCCAGGACTTGCAACAAAGACCTGAACAGGCATGTGAGTCTCCTGCCTCCATCACCCAAGTGCTGATTCTGAGGACTCCTCCCCCCCCTCCCCCGCATGGGGTTAATTCAGAGGACTTTTGATGAGGTAAAAGCAACCAAGATTAAGACCTCACAAATGTCTGGAACTCAACAAATAATATATTTATTTATTTTAAATTTAGCTTACCAACCAACATTCTGGTAAGCCATTTACTATGTTATTCCTGAGTACTACTTTTTTAAAATATATATATATATATATGTATGTATGTATAATAACTGAATTAATGATTCATGCATTCCTTAGGCCATTTTTATCAGTTCAGTTTAGGAGTTCCCATTCTTTAAAGCAGCCACACATGAGCAACTTGTATCTACTGTTTAATGGCATTGGAAAGTCATGATTTGTCACACCCATTCACAACACAAGCCTCTGCGAGTCCCAAAGCTGTGTACAGGGGCAGCGGGGACCCTGATCTCAGGTCGGGTCAGACCCTCCCGGACTCCATGCTCATCTCCATGGTAACTCAGCTCTCCCTCCCACAGATGGAGGTGTACTGTTCAGATTTTCATGCTGAGAGAGCAGCAAGGGAGAAGATTCACGAAGAAAAGGAACAGCTGGCCTTGCAGCTCGCAATTTTGCTGAAAGAGAACAACGACTTTGAAGATGGAGGCAGGTAAGAGAAATCAAGGAGACTGGCTCACAGGCTGGCCCACAGAGGAGCGGTGTGCAGGCTGAGTCCTCAGCACAGGCCGGCCCGCAGAGGAGTGGTGTGCAGGCTGAGTCCTCAGCACAGGCCGGCCCGCAGAGGAATGGTGTAGAGGCTGAGTGTTATTCACAGCTGAGACCTGCTCTCCCACACCGCCACACTTAGTTCAGGTGACACCAAAGGTTAACACAGGCATAGGAACCTGGACAGCTTTATTGCATTGAAGTACGCTGTAAAAATAACATTCTGTGTCCTGGTATCTTACTTGGCTTTAAATTTTTATTTTTACTTTGTTTGTTTGTTTGGTTGGTTGTTTGGTTGGTTGATTGATTGGCTGGTTTGAAGCCCAGACTGGTCTAGAAATTGCTACCGCATGCTGGCCTAAACCTTGTCCCCCTGCCTTAGTCTCTGGAGTGCTGCTTGGAGTCCAGGCATATACCAGATGTCTGGCTAAAAAAAATATTGGGAAAGGTCTTAAAATATTTTAAACAGAAAATAACACAAGTAATGTGTGTGCCATTCTAAATTAGCTGTTTATTTTATTTACTTAAGGATCGTTTTAAATTTTCTTTAAACAACTTTCCTTACATTTATTTACCTGTGGGGTATGGATCCTTGGCATGATTTGTGTCTGGAGGTCAGAGGACAGGTTGCAGGAGTCGGGAGGAGGCAGGAGTTCTCTTCTGCCGTGTGGGTCCCAAGGACTGAGCTCAGGCATGTCAGAAAATTTGTTTCCAGCTCAGCCGCTGCTCCAGCCCCAAGTCCTTTTTATCAAAGGTATAACAGGAGTCCTAGCCAAAGCTAGTCTCATTTTCCACCCTTCAGTCCACCCCTCCCCCCTACTTTGTGTGAGTAACCACCCGTCTGCATTGTAATTTTACATGTCCATGGCCACACAAACCCCTGCATCATGTTTTCAACCAACTGTTTTATATTTATTTGTGTGTGAATGTTTTGCTTGCACGTCTGTATGTATACTACATGTATGCCTAGTGCCAGCAGAAGTAAGAAGAGGATGTCCATCCAACCCCCTGAAACTGCAGTCACAGGCTGCTGTGAACCATGATGTGGGTGCTAGGAACCAAACTTAGCTCCTCTGTTAGAGCAGAAGTAGTCTCTAACCACTGAGCCATCTCTCAGCTCCCAACATGGTATTTTTTAAGAAAGATAATACTGATTTTTTTTCTGTGTTTAAGTTACAAAATGATCATTATAGATGTCGTTCTGCAATTTAATTTATATCATGTGACTGTGAACTCTGAAGCAGATTTAATTCATTATTTTTTAGAAAGTGAAGGATTTTTTTTCTCTTAGCAAATGATTTAATTGCCTTGTAATGCCTTGATCCAGAAATATGCCACTTCCCCTGACCCACTTTGCTATCAATAAAGAGTTTGGTCTCTGGGTAGTGGTGGCACACATCCTTAATCCCAGCACTTAGGAGGCAGAGACAGGTGGATATCTGAGTCCTCCTGGTCTACAAAGCAAGTTCTTGACAGCCATGGCTACGCAGAAAAGGCCTATCATTTACAAAGGGGTTTGGGGTGGGGGATAGGCTGGAGAGAGGGCTCAGAGGTTAAGAGTACTTCCAGAGATCCTGAGTTCAGTTCCCAGCAAGATGTGGTGCCCTCTTCTGGCCTGCAGGTGTATATGCAGGCAAAACACTATACATAATAAATACATTTAAAAAGAAAAGAAAGAAAGAAAAAAGAAGAGAGTAGAGTTAGGTTATTTCCTGATTTTATAAAGCCCAACTTAGTATCTTTATATCATTCTGTCCTGGTACTAGTGGTAGCTAAAAACCAAGTTAGTCTTTTGTTCTGGGTGGTTCGCTGTGCTTATGGCACTGAGGGTTTCAGTGCTCGGCCTGAGCTGAGCTGAGTCAGGGCCAGTTTCCTTATGAAGTTCAGCCTTGTGTTTTTGACTTGCTTCCCACACCCACCCTTCTGTTGGCTGCTTGCTGGTGTCCTGTGGCAGGGCTATAGGATGTCACAGGTGGTCTTGCTTTTGATCTTAGCAGGCAGTCCTTGATGGAAATGCAGTGCCGGCACGGGGCAAGAACCAGTGACTCCGACCAGCAGGCTTACCTGTTTCAAAGAGGTGAGTCACCTATGAGCCATGGTTTCAGATTTCATTGTAGGGAATGGTTCCTAGATCAAGCCAGTCGGAAGACAGCACCGCTCATTTCCCTGGAATTCAGTCCCTGGTAGCCTGTCATTTCATTCAGTCCAGACCCTCCCCCAGCCAGCTCCACGTCACTCCGGCGTCCATTAGCTGACCCGGGTCGCCCTCTCCAGCTCATCCTGAGCTCCTGTTTGCCTTCGCTGAGAGGGTTTTGCTTCACTTTCTTTTGTTTGTGATGCTAGAAATTAAACCCAGATCTTCATGAAATACTAGACAAGTCTGGGTGTGAAGAAGTGCATGGTGCCAGATTTACTATATGGTGGTATCAGTACACAAGTGACAGTGTTCTGTAAATTAGAGGAAGCTATCAAACGAAGTATTCTTGATTTTTCATACAAAAAAAATTCAGAGTCCCAACATAGCTAGGAGAAATGTTAAGGGCAATGCTCTTGCTAACAAGATGCCATCGTAAATCTCACAGACATTTAAGAGGCCCCTTGGTTATCAGAGCAGCCCGAGGGCCCCTCAGTCTGCCCTGCTCTGGTTTCTGTTGCTCTGGTAGCAAGGCAAGCGGCAGGCTTGTTTTAACTCATTCCCAGGTAGGTAGGTTATCATCTACCACTGCAGGAGCGTCACACCAAATCCACACTGAAAGTAGATCTCTGCGTGTCATTCTGTATTTCCTGTCTGTCCCTCCCTCCCAACCCCCCCAACCCCCAGCGAAGTCTTTTGTATAGGAAAGCAAGTTAAAAAATAAATAAGTTTAGCAGCCAATGTGGCCAATGCCTGGCATCCTCAGCATGTGAGAGCCTGAGACAGGAGGACTGAGAACTCCAGGCCAGCCTGGGCTAATCTATCCCAATAAATAAATAAGCAATAAATAAATTAATTAATTAGTTAAATCTATCCCAAATAAATAAATGATTAGTATACATATATGAACATGTCACAATGAACCCCACTATTTTGAATAATTACTATGCATGATAAAGGAGCTAGAGAGATGGATCCTCGTTGATCTTCCAGAGAACCAAGTTTAGTTCCCCAATTCCCAGCACCCGCATCATGCAGGCAGCTCCCCACTGCCCGTGACTCCAGCTCTAGGGGAGCTGACTCCTCCTCCTGGTGTCTGCAAGCACCTGAACACACATAGCACACAATCAAGCACACATGAATAAAAAAGGAATAAGTCTTTTACATATATGAGTACCTACTGGTTAAAAACAAGACAAAAACCCTAAATCACAAACAAAATCCAAACAAGAAACGTGCATCCTTGGTGCATGCAGAGGACAGAGCCCATGGCCTGACATAGTAATGCAGGTCAACCTGTGGCCTCCACACGTGTCTACCCAGGTGAGCATGCCCGCACACATGTGTGCATACGAACATCTGTACCGGTCTCCCTCCCCCACACAAACCTCTTGCTTCAGTGGTAACAAGCTTGCTTAACAGGCCCTAGTTTGGCTCTCCGTACTGCCGATGAATCAATAAACATCTCTTTGTTTACCACAAGCCATCTATTAGCCTTGTGTAACATGAATTTAATGTGCTTTGAAGCAAACAAATGTTAAAGGTCATTTTCTTTGTCATGCTCAAAAAAAGTAAAGTAAAATAAAAACACACTTTGGTAGCTAAGCCAAAAAGTCTTTAAGTCTTCCTCGGCTAAGACTAAAAGGCCAAAAGTCTGTTCCACAAAGGTCAGGGCAGAGAGATGCGCTGGAAGCGGACACAGTGCTCAGCATTAATGGGGAAGTTTATTGATCAAAGATTATTGATCTATGTAGAATACGGATCCATTTCAAATATGTTTTGTAAAGAACATCATGACGGTGCAAACCTGTGGAAAGAGGTGGCTGTTGACATCACAGTGGGCAGGAAGCAGAGACCAGGCCAAGGTCAGGGCCCTGAGTCCCAGCACACCTGGGTTGCCCTGCTTCTACCTTCCAGCGGCCCCACAGCCTTCCCACAGTAGTGCTGCACCCTGGAAGGGTGTGGTGTGTGCTCCCTGGCTGCAGAGCCAGGGACCCTCGATCCTGGGGGACCCCTGGGGGCTGAGGCTGCACCTGCCACTTTTCCACCAGGCTCCCCCAGCTCATCCATAGCCCAGCACAGAGCGGTACTTTAGAGTCCGGGAGGGTTCTCCGTCAGCTGACCAAAGAGATAGCTGTCTGCTTCTGAGAGACACAGCATGTCTTCCCAAGAACCCACGCCAGCTCCTCTCGCCGCTCCCCTTGGTTCATATCCTCACCTCTGTCTTACTCTCTTGCCGATTTAATTCTTGGTAGGCCATGTCTCGCCCTCTCCCTAGCCGTGGAACTGTGTTTCACAGACCCTGAACGCCAGATGCAATTTAAGGCACAAACACTAGTTCTAGTTTCTCTGTATTCGTTGTGATGATTTCTACTAGTGACCCAAAAGGACGCATATGTGTCCCACTCCAGGCTGATTTCTGAGTTTCGCAGCTGCTCACACTAACCCCTCTGCTACTAAATCCAGGCCGCAGAGCTCTGGAGGCGGAGCTGACTGGGCACGTGTCACTTGTTCCCTCCCAGGAGCCGAGGACATGAGCTGGCAGCAGCACGGGCAGCAGCCTCGCAGTATCGCCGTCCACTCGTGCCCCAAGTGTGGGGAGGTCCTGCCGGACATGGACACGCTTCAGATCCACGTGATGGACTGCATCATTTGAATGTCCTCTCCACTCCCCAAAGCTCTTGGTAAACGCCAGATTTCTCCTCCAACACTCGTACTTCTGTCTTCTTTATTGTCACACAGATATTTCTGCCACACTGTCCTTATTTCTGGAGAAAGGAAATTGTACCCCTCCTAAGGAGAGCACCTTCTGGACCTACAGGAAGTCCCAAACAAGAATCTAATTAGCACCCTTCCGATAAGAGAGCCAGTGTTTTGATGTTCTGCTCAGGAGAGTCGCTGAGAGCAGTCAGCCAGAATGGGACAGCCATGTGGCCAAGTTCGTGAAATGACATGGGAGGAACTCACTGACGTGAGAACCTGTAAGAGGCAGGAAATTGAAATGGCCGGGAAGCATGACTGCAGTGTTTATCTAGAGAAACCTTCCCCCAGCAGGCATCTGGTTCTATGTGTGCTTATGTGGAAGTTACATATGGCTCTTTCTGACTGAGCCCTGGGGTACCTGTTGATACCAGGACAGGTGAGGGCTGTGAGTGTGCGTAGCTCAGGACTGGAGTACTTCCCTTAGCTGTTCAGTGTGACGTTACCCTCAGTCTCTGTACTGGAGGTGCACAAGCTAGTGCAGTACATAGTTTAATTTTTGAAGGAGCAGCTACTTTCTTCGTGATGAAGTAGCAGCTTACAGACATCCGTTATTACAAAGTAAACTTCTGTGATATGTGTGTTCCGCTGCTCATACATGACCAGCAACACTGTAGTATGTATATTCTGTATTAAGCTCTCTAGACTTAGGTTAATACTGAGATGTTCTGATCAATGTGCATAGGAACAGGTCCTTTTACTAGAGGGCCAGTGCATGCTTGAATGAGATTCCTGATATAGAGGTAACCAGAGCCAT